>CAJHNH020003226.1:35000-44109 GCA_905116865.2 Candidula unifasciata
ATAGATAGATAGATAGATAGATAGATAGATAGGATAGATAGATAGATAGATAGATAGATAGATAGATAGATAGATAGATAGATAGATAGATAGATAGATAGATAGATAGATAGATAGATAGATAGATAGATAGATAGATAGATAGATAGATAGATAGATAGATAGATAGATAGATAGATAGATAGATAGATAGATAGATAGATAGATAGATAGATAGATAGATAGATAGATAGATAGATAGAAGATAGATAGATAGATAGATAGATAGATAGATAGATAGATAGATAGATGATAGATATATAGATAGATAGATAGATAGATAGATAGATAGATAGATAGATAGATAGATAGATAGATAGATAGATAGATAGATAGATAGATAGATAGATAGATAGATAGATAGATAGATAGATAGATAGATAGATAGATAGATAGATAGATAGATAGATAGATAGATAGATAGATAGATAGATAGATAGATAGATAGATAGATAGATAGATAGATAGATAGATAGATACATAGATAGATAGATAGATAGATAGATAGATAGATAGAAGAGAGAGAGAGAGAGAGAGAGAGATGAGAGAGAGGAGAGAGAGAAGAGAGAGAGAGAGAGAGAGAGAGAGAGAGAGAGAGAGAGAGAGAGATGCTATAATCTCATAAATATTGACAGAAGCCAGTCATTCACTAGATAATGTGAAAATGCCTTTAATTAATGTCAATTATCTTGTCACGCGGTTTGACCGGTTAGCTGCTAAAATACAGAAGGTTTTCGCACGCTGGTTTAGTTCAATTAAGTTAAAATAACCGGACAACAAAAGAACCAATTAGAATATGTCCGACTCATATACAATGGACAAATGTGCACGCATTCTGTGACATTTGATTGGCGGACAGCTATACGTCAGCAAAACTTTCCCAGCTGTGATGAAATAAGCATAGATAAGAGAGCAAGTACATGGCGTATAGGTATATTAGCTCCCCTGTAGGTATATTAGCTCCCCTGTAGGTATATTAGCTCCCCTGTAGGTATATTAGCTCCCCATGTAGGTATATTAGCTCCCCCGTAGGTATATTAGCTCCCCCGTAGGTATATTAGCTCCCCTGTAGGTATATTAGCTCCCCTGTAGGTATATTAGCTCCCCTGTAGGTATATTAGCTCCACTGTATGTATATTAGCTCCCCTGTGGGTATTTTAGCTCCCCTGTAGGTATATTAGCTCCCCTGTAGGTGTATTCGCTCCCCTGTAGGTATATCAGCTCCCCTGTAGGTATATTAGCTCCCCTGTAGGTATATTAGCTCCGCTGTAGGTATATTAGCTCCCCTATCTGATGTCCCAGTGACAAGACACAACGGAACTGGAAGAAACCAAATCTGAATCAGTCCTACACAATGAAGATTGCAAACAAAGACAACAGCCGTGAGGAGCTGGAAAGTCTGAACGCGATCGAATTAGTCATTTTTGTTCTTCAAGAGAGAGAGAGAGAGAGAGAGAGAGAGAGAGAGAGAGAGAGAGAGAGAGAGAGAGAGAGAGAGAGAGGAGGGGAGTGGAAAAGAGAGAGAGGCAGAGATAGAGAGAGGGAGATAGAGAGGGAGAGAGAGAGGGTGTGACGAGCTGGTCTGGACAGCTGTTTCTGTCCTTTTAAATAGTGCTTTGTTTAGATAATATTATTACCAAAGTTCTAAACATTTTCCTATTGCTTTTAATTAGCATAATAACACTGGATTAATGAGAAATTTCTTACCCCTTTCTAAAGGCTTCATTGGAGCAAAATTATAATTAAAGAGTTAAAAGGCGATTGGGTAGTGAAAGGGGTAACGAAGAGTAACTTCCCCCTTGGTAGGACTCTCCACTTCCATTTTCATTCCAGGCACCGTTGGGGGAGTCAAGATTTTGTTCTCCCCAATTGACACAGTTCAGTTAGTTCTGTTGTCTTGTTGCCTGTGTTTGAATTCCCTACCAGGGGTGAGTTTATAATAATTAGTGTAATTTGAGCTATTGATATTATTCCTCTGAATTAATTTTATCTGCTGAATTATGAAATTTGATGCCCCACATGGCTTAAAAACTATGAAAAATTTCTTTATCCTCACTAACCACGTTTATGATCTAGTATGTACATGTATGCAAACATATGATCTATTTGATGATTTAATTAATGTTTATTTGCTACTAGAAACGTGCATTGGTATTTTCAATTATTATACTTATATTAATTAAGTGATAATTATGTCCTCATGTGAAATCTCGGCCAGTTCCGGTTTCCAGCATGGTGGGACAATTAAATAGGAATGAAGTGTATATTCATTATACCTAATCCTTACTAAGTAATTTTACCTCTGAGACTAGTTTAAGAGCTTGGAAAGTGAATAACACAGTGAGGCTGAATTTAATATTCACACTGTCAGAAAAGAAGAAGAAAGATGAATGGCCCATGCTTGTAATTATTATTGTTGTAGATATATTTCCCTATTACTAGGAATACATTTCAGTTCTACAGCAGGTGGCCTTACAAATGTAATAATTATATTTCACCCCTCACCACTTCTAAACTCTGCTGAATAAGATTAGCACATGTGTGGATTTAGATTTCAACTGGAGTGAGTGTTGTATATTTTATGTTAATACTGTGACAGATGGAAAGCCCATTGTCATCTATGATTGTATTTTGACATCTATCCCATCACCCAGTATATTGATGGAGATATGTCAATCCCATTTATTTTCAAACAGTGCAAAGCACCTGTTATGAGTTTCTGGCCTTAGTAAACTCACTCCCTGCTTCTCATTCATTGTGATGTGAACCCATGTGGTTAAAATGAGAATATTGTGAAATATGACTGTGTATGTCTGTGTGTGTAAGCATGTTAACCCTTTAAAGGAGTACTAGTGTGCAGACATCAGAACAATTTACACTGAGGAATGTCCTTTCTTTTTGTGTGCTGTAAACTCTTGTTCTTGAGAGTATTCATGAAACTGGTTTCCTAAATATTTCCCCATCAGGATTATGGACCATGTTCTGTATACATTCCCATTCTATACCAGTAGAATGTGAACACCTGTTACTATCCTACTCCAATATATATGTGTGTGTAGTGTAACAGTATTTAAAGACTGGAGGTATTGTTGTCTCCAGTTAGAACCTTCCTGACTGTTTGTATAAGGACTGTTCTATTGTTCTAGTTCCAGATTGTATTCCAGATGGTACTTACAGGTGGGAGCTCCATAAGTAAATCCATAAGTAGCTGCAGATGCCCGATTGTCTGGACTGGACCGGAAGATTCGGCCTGCCTGATGTGTCACCGAGGCTTAGCTAGAAGCTGACCTAAAGCTACAGCTAAGACTTTTGTCTAATAACCTACCTTGTATAACAGGATTTTATATCCACAGCCATTTTGTTTATTATTTTGAAATCCAATTCTGAATAAATGTTAGTTTTAATGTTCCTACATTTTTATGAAGTTTCATTTTAACTGTAAACATTGTCAGTGAACTTAAGAACATTTAAATATACAAGTTTAATAACAGTAGGGAATAAGATGTGGGCAAACCCCAAATCCTCTAATTTAACCAGCAAGGCTGGGGGTAATATAAACCTTTATTAAGATTTAATGTTTGTAATTCCCTCTGTAAAGTGCACATAGTGCAGTCGCTAGTTAAAGCGAAGTTACCCGCCACAGAGGGAGAGAGAGAGAGAGATAGAAAGAGGGAGAGATATAGAGAGAGGGAGGGAACGAACGAACGAACGAACTTTATTTTCAAAGGGTTACAAATTAGGCACGCAGGCATGTCTTACATTCGGCCCTTCCAAAATTCCATCTTTCGCACAGCAGTTGTATTTCATCAATGAAGCATGTTATATTTATGTAATAATATGCATATTGAGGTATAGAGAGAGGGAGAGAGAGATAGAGAGAGAGGGAGAGAGAGGGAGGGAGAGATAGAGAGAGGGAGAGAGAGACAGAGACTGAGAGATAGAGAGAGATATATAGAGAGAGAGGGAGAGAGAGATAGAGATAGAGAGATTGAGTGAGAGATAGAGGGAGATAGAGAGAGTGAGAGAGAGAGAGGGGAGAGAGGGAGAGAGAGATAGAGAGAGGGAAAGAGAGATAGAAGGAGAGAGAGATAGAGAGAGATAGAGAAAGGGAGAGAGATAAAGAGATGGAGAGAGTGAGAGAGAGAGAGAGAGAGAGAGAGATGTCCCAACAAGTCAACTGTGAAATCAACAAAATAATAGGTATACTACATCAACAAAAAGTATGAAAATATCTAGAAAGAAGGAAAATATCTAGGAAGTTATAAAATATCTAGGAATTATGAAAATATCTGCGGCGTCCGTGACTTAGGTATGCCGAGTCCGGCTGCGTGGATTTTTAATCATGGTATGGGGCGTCGCCGGTCGACCAAGCCTAAAATGGGTACCAGGATGCATGTCCTGGGGAAGTAAAGTCGGCAGTGTAATGCTAACCACATTGGTCTGTACAAATGTGGGTGCTTGTCCCTATATGCCTGATGCGCCTAAAGCGTGAAAAGGGATCTTTTACTTTTTTTTTACTTTTATGAAAATATCAAGGAAGTATACAAATATCTAGGAAGAATGATCACAGAAGAAGGTAGAATTGACAAAGGAATATAAACAAGATGTCAGAAAGCAAGTGCACTTACATACCAGTTGTCGCCATTATTAAGACATCGAAACATAACTATGAGTGCAAAGAGACAGATTATAAACAACATATTCATTCCAACATTAAGCTACCAGGGCAAAACATGGACATCGTATAAAGCCAATTTACGCAGAAACTCCGCTTGAAAGATGAGTTGCCTGAGAAAAGCAGTCAACCTAACCCTCCCAGATCGAGTGAATAATGATCAGCTACAAGATCGAGAGGACGGCAATGAAAAAAATGGAATGACAACATTAATTAGACTCTCTACGACTTCACGGCATGACAATAGCCGGTGACAGCCAGAATGTACTGGATCGCAAATCATTCCTCCAAACGGCGCTTAACGGCAGAAGGGGTTTATCATGATGATGATGACTACACACACAGGGCCCAAATAAACATCCCTTGTGGGACACACCTGTGTATTTGAGAGTTTTGTCATGTCCCGACCTAATATAACGTGTGCATATCTAATAAAATGCCTAACTGGTACATATCAGTAAATCCAGACACAGATGGGACATTTGGGGCAAGGGGGAAAGGGGGGGGGGGGGGGGCGGGGACTGAAAAATGTAAGATGTCCCACACCGCTCCCCCAGCTCCACGCAAAAAAAAAAAACCACAACTAATAAGGTGGATCAGCTATGAACCCAGCCATCAACTATGTACAGGAATTATCTTTTCAAGACTCATATAATTTCAAAAATGTTATTATATTTGTTGCCACTGGGCCTATTATTATTATTATTATTATTATTATTATTATTTGGGAGACGCAGTGGTTTAACGGCTAGACACTCGCTTGCGGATCCGAAGGTGGTGGGTTTACATCCAAACGAAGCCAGACTTTAACAATGAATGACACTACTCCTGGATGTAAATTTATGCTCTTAACAGAAGAGAAGAAGAAGAAAAAGAAGAAGAAGAAGAAGAAGAAGAAGAAGAAGAAGAAGAAGAAGAAGAAGAAGAAGAAGAAGAAGAAGAAGAAGAAAAAAAGAAGAAGAAGAAGAAGAAGAAGAAGAAGAAGAAGAAGAAGAAGAAGAAGAAGAAGAAGAAAACGAATAATAATAATAATAATAATAATAATAATAATAATAATATTAATAATAATATTAATAATAATAACAAGAAGAAGAAGAAGAAGAAAAAGAAGACGAAGAAAAGGAGGAAAAATGGAAGGAAAAAGAAAATGTTCGAGAAGAGGAAGACGAAAAAAGAATCAGTAGAAAAAAAAAAAGAAGAAGATGATGAAAAAAAATTATACTTATAATTATTATTTTGCAGAAGAGTGGGTTAAAGAACAGGATGAAACAGAAGTAATTACAGATAAAAGCTTCCTGAGTTTGTTGGTACCCAATAAGTTATTACAGTTGGGATAAACCAGCAAGAGTCTTCATCCTGTAGAACAGATTTCGTTCCCAATGTTTATTTAATAAATCATGTCAGTGCGGGCTGATAGCAGGTGTCATGCTTGTGAGATCTGCACATCTGACGATGAAAAAACATGCTCAGAAGTGTATGCAAACAGCGTGCTAATTATATACAAGTTTAATGGGTGAGTTTGACCGGAGAGACTGACTCACTCACTGACCACGCTGTTGTGTGAAATATGTTACCATTAGCATTACTACGCAGCACCATCTTGCAGCAACAGCAATAATAACACTAATTACTGCTACAATTGCAACTGTCTGGTCTGGTAGTCTGGTAGTCTTAGTTTCAGCTTCATAGCAAACGGGTCGCCCCATCTTTGCTCTGCTCCTGTGCCAGCGAAAAACACCCAGAATGTTTATTATCACAGTCCCTTGTGGAAAGATTGACAGACTGCTGCCTCAGCATATCTAGCATACACTCGCATTAACGCATATGGTAGCCATCCGAAGTGCTAACACAAACAGTCCAACATTAGAAATGCAGTTCATCATTGATGATAGCAGAACTTGTCGCCAACAGATCAGCAGTTGCCCGCGCGATCAATTTTAATACTGGTTCCGCCAGCATTGCACGACCGGCATCGCGCCATTTTCTGAATCTACAATTCACACTACGTTGGTCACAGTCGAAAAAACATTCCAAATGCAATCCGCAGCTCACAGGGTCACGCCATGCATTCAACTCAAAAGCTGGGCGACGAAACTATATCCAGTCTACAAATAGAGCAAAAATACTTCGGCCACCGTCCGGCAGTAGCAAAAAATTTGCCTCCGCTCCGAACAGCGCAGCTGTCTAGCGTCCATTTTAACACAACTACCGATTTTACTTTTTTAACTACTACATCTACTGCTACAACTACTAATACAACAACAACTACTAACACTACTACTACTATTACTACTACTACTATTAATACTTTTACTGCTGCTGCTGCTGTTGCGGCTGCTACAACAAGAACAACAATTACTACTACAGGCAGCAATTCTAGACACCGGATCCTGTAATGCACAAATAAATTTAAAAATTGCTCTAATTAGAAAATGTCCTACATAACACTTCGTTGAACCTCCCCCCCCCCCACCCCTCCGCCCACACACACGCACACTAACAAGTTTGGCAGTGGAATCCACATGATAAATCCTTATATTGACCTATAGTTAGTTTTCTATTAATAGTAGGGCGTCGCGCAGTTGTAAACTGAGCTGCATACAGTTAACAGCGAAATGACATTTGAGCTGCAAGTCATCTGAGTTTTCTAGTTTCTCTGTTTTCTATCAGTGCAGCAATAGATATGCCTTACCGTTGAGCCAATGCGTCACTGGATTTGCCAGCTAGTCCATAGATTCGACATAAACATATGTCTAGAGTACCACTGATCACTGACATCATGAGAGCTATTAGACTGAAACGGTTGGGGCAACTGAAATAATTTCAGATGACAGAGAAGTAAAAATCTGTATACACACGGGAGATGAATGGTCGCAGACCACGAGGCAGACCAAGAAAAACCTGGAAAGATAATGTCCAGACAGATTTGCAAACACTTGATGTCACCAACTGGAAAGAAAAGGCAAACTAGAGAGATGAATGGAGGCGGGTGATATCTGCAGCAATGAACCTCAAGGGTTCGGAATTCTGAAGAAGAAGGTCAACCAGAGAGATGAACGGAGGCGGGTGATAACTGCAACAATAAACCTCAAGGGCTCGGAATACTGAAGAAGATATGTCTAGAGGTAGTAGCTAGCATCGTACCCTTCCTCCAAAACCATTGGTATTTAGATCATCGTGTGGGTTGCGGGGCTTAATTGCAGAAAAAAAAAAGAGTAGACCTACTACCTCTTAACAAGCATGTCGTAAGAGTCAAATAATTATGGGTGTCCTTCGAATTAAGAGTGCATCTGCCTGACTGGCAAGATGCCAACGCAGACAAGACAAAAGTCCAAAAGTGGATGAGCAGCCAAAACTTTTCACCAGCGTTCACAGCCGGTTAACACGAAGAAGCAGAGAAGAAATATTTTTGTTTGAGGTTTGAGGTTTGAACAACGGATTAACATCCTAGTAACCCAAAAGTGCTCCGTTCTTCTTCTAACTCAAATCTGAGTCCGAAGAAGCTCAGCACAGTGCACAGGCGCTGTAGCACCGGCGAGGATCCTGAAATACTTTGCGTAGATTTTCAACTCCACATTTTTGCCCGGGGCAGCGCTGTTAGGCTACTTTTTTTCGATCTCCAACTACCAAAGGAGTTTTTAAGTAGGCAACAATGCACACGGGCGTCCGATCTCACTACCCAGAGACCAGAGGGAATTGCCAGAAGTCCAAGTCCACTAAAAAAAATCCCAGCCGTTACCGGGTAACCCGGAACCTCTAGCACTCAAGGCGGACACCATGCCTCAAGACCGCGCAGCCCTAATCTTTTTGTGAAAAGCGAAATGGTCTTTCAGCAACAAATCACTCGTCATCTAGTTTTCCCCACTAAACCCCCAGTATAGCAGTAACACAACTTACCCTAGAACCAATACCTCACTGGATCATTCAACTAGTTCACAGATTCGCCAGACACACAGACACTGATACATTATCAGATCAAATTACCAAAGAAACCATCCTAAAGTTCGGCCGGAGATTAAAACAAACGGAAGGTTGGACGCTGAGCAACTCTCAGGTGACAGAAGCACAGAAATTGTGACTGAGTGCTTGAGACACTCAGACGAACAGATTATCCCTTTATGGGTATTTGAGAATAGTCGCTGAAAGTAAAGATTTCAAAATAGAGAAGGAGTACAAGTGTCAGTGACACTCAAAGAGATACAGACTTACAGACAGACATGAAATTCAGACGGACAAAAAGAAGACAGATATCCAGTATGATAAATGGGCATACAAACTGTATAATGGGCAGAAATGTATATATGTATATGTATGTGTGTATGTGTGTGTATATATATATACATACAAGTGTGTATGGTGAACATATGAATGTACGTACGTATGTATGTACGTACG
>CAJHNH020003226.1:49577-78056 GCA_905116865.2 Candidula unifasciata
GGCAGCTGTCCCAGTCAAAGAAAAATCCCATTTGCCAAGGGGTTAATTATGTTTCCAGTTGTCCTCGCAAACAGTCGTTTATTATTGGTATCTATGGTCCCAAAAGAAACCATTTTGTTTTCTCGGGACTATCATTCGGACATTACCGCTCCATCTAGACGGCTTGATCAAACCACGAAATGGGTGCTTGCATGAACTGGAGCGAAACTCTGACGATCAGATCGAAAAGTGGCACCGGAATTTCAATAGAGTGCAAAGGGTTTAATTGCCAGTTTCAGGGAGTCAGAAAGTGGATAGAAAGTGTTCAGTCCTGGTAATTCTACAATTTCTTTAAAATGGTTTCTGTTCATAAGTTGAAAACGCTAGGCGACAGCACACATCCTTATCTTACTCCTCTCTAGATCTCTATCTGGGGTGAGCAGATGTTGTCATAACTCTGTTGCTTCTTGCTCCCAGTATAAGTTTCTAATAAGTCTGATATCCTTTCCATCTAGTCCTATGTTTTGAAAAGTTGCATTTAGTTGTTCATGTTCCACTCTGTCGAAAGCTTTTTTGTAATCTATAAAACATGCATAAATATTTTTCTGAACTTCTATATATTTTTCAGTTAGCATCTTAAGACAAATTATGGCCTCTCGAGTACCACTGTTTTTACGGAATCCAAATTGCTCTTCAGAAACTTCTTTTTCTATTTTATTTTGAATTCTTGCTTGTATTATCTTCAAGAGTAACTTAGTTACGTGGCTCATTAGGCTAATAGTTCTGTAGTCTTCACAATCAACAGCTTTTGATTTCTTGGGTAGTGTGATAAAAACAGATGTTTTCATGTCCCTGGGAATGTACCCATAGTTAAAAATGTCATTGCATATTTCTGTGATAGTATCAATTCCAAAAGTAGATAATGATTTTAACATTTCTGCAGTTATGTTGTCTGGACCTGCAGCTTTTCCCTGCTTCGTCTGTTTAATAGCTTTCTCTACTTCAGACTTTAATATGTTTGGCCCCTTTTGAATATTATGGATTGGTGGTTTGTCACCTCTGCTGTCCCAAAACAGGTCTTCTGTGTATTCAGTCCATCTTTTTATTATATTTTTCTTATCAACAATAATTTTTCCATTCTTCCCCCTAATACTACCATTTCCTGTTAAATGTTTTTCCTTGTTTGTAAGTTTTCTTATATTTGCATGTATTTCCTTGGTTCTGTGTTTTATTTCAAGATCCTCTATTTCTTTGCATTTTAACTGAATCCGTGTTTCTTCAGCAGTTCCACACATATTTCGTATTTTTTTGTCTATTACGGAATATTCTGGAGTGTTTTTTGCTTTCTTCCTTTGTATCATTTTGTCAATAATTTCCTCAGTCATCCATACTTGATTTTTCTTGTTTTCTTTCACTGGTAAGATGGCATTAGCTGTTTCTATACTAGAACATTCCCATTTTGTATTAATTTTGTCCTCTGGATTCTCCTGTCGATATTGTTCCATGCTTTCAACTATTAATTTATCATATTTATTTTTAACCTCCACTAGGTACTGCTGGCTTATTTCTGGCTGTTTGAAAGCTGATATGTCTATGTGGGGTGACCTTTGCGTTTTCTTCCTGCGTTTTTAAGTTTAATTTGTGTTTTTATTACCACAGGGTTGTGATCTGAATTTTTATCCGCACCTGGGTACGTTTTGGCGTTCTTGATGTTGTTTTTGAATCTGTCTCTAATCATTACATAGTCAATTTGGTTTCTATTTATATCTCCTGGACTCTTCCACGTATACAGTTTTCTTGGTGGATGTTGAAAAAATGTATTGTAGATAATGAGTTGGTTCTCTTCGCAAAACTGTAACAATCTGTCTCCTCTGTCATTCTTTGATCCCATGCCAAATTGCCTTACAATATGTTTGTGCTTCTTTTTCCCCACTTTTGCATTAAGGTCTTCCATAACTAATAAGACCTCTGAGGATTTTACAACTTTAAGTGTTTGTTGTAGTTCTTCATAATATTCTTCAAGCTGTTCATCACTGTAGTCAGTTGTTGGTGCATGTGTCTGTATTATTGCAATATCAAAAGGTCTTGCCTTGATCTTGATAAATATAATTCTGTCATTCTGAGCCCAGAACCCGCTAATAAACTTCTCTAAATTTCTTTTTATCAAGAATCCTACTCCACGTTCATGATGTTCTCCTCCAGAATTTTTTCTGATACTCCCAAAATATCTAAATTCATATTATTTGCCTCAGAAATTAAACAGTCAAATTTTCCAACTTGATATAACGTTCTAATATTCCATGTGCCAGTGCGAAGACATCTCTTTCTACTTTTCAGATGTGCGTTGTCAGAATGTGCCCTTTCAGAAGAATTTAAGGCGCACTCGTTATTATGCTCTACCCCAGTCAACAGAGGATTTGTCTCTTCCCTGTTTGTATTTACTAAAGGCATTACTCTAGGGAGCCAAGATGTGCCTGCATCGCTTTTTCTAACTTGTTGTGCTTCCATTACTGTCTTTGGGTGCTACGTGGTAAGGTCCCAATCTTTTCCACGATTGCCAGCCATGTTTTCCTTCGTGTCCCAACACGCCTCATGTGTGCCACACACTTTGCTGTTTCGCTTTGCAAGCCGATGATCTACATAATTATATTCTTCCGCCTTGTTTACCGTCCCAGTGTTTGTGTACTAGGAATGGACATCTCCCTTAGTAAGATATTACTCCCACTTCACTCATGTAGTTTAGCCAGTCAGCCAAGACTGTTGCCCGTGGTGTGGCCACCGCCGTACACAAGCGGTATTCGTGGAGCCATACATGAGCTAGGTAAAAAGATGAGAACCAAATAGGATCCTGGACTATCCATACGGATAGAATTAATTCCATTTTATGTTCACCGTTTCCCACAGGCAGTTGTTTTCGAATAACATGCAGGAAACAGGAAATAAAAAGCTTAGATAAACAGAAAAATTGATTTGACAGCCAGACATATAGGCGACAGACTCATGGACGGAGAAACACAGCCAGACATAGTGGCGACAGACGCATGGACGGAGAAACACAGCCAGACATAGTGGCGACAGACGTATGTACGGAGAAACACAGAGAGACATAGTGGCGACAGACGTATGCACGGAGAAACACAGCCAGACTTAGTGGCGACAGACGCCTGCACGGAGAAACACAACCAAACATAGTGGCGACAGAAGTATCGACGGAGAAACACACCCAAACATAGTGGCGACAGAAGTATCGACGGAGAAACACAACCAAACATAGTGGCGACAGAAGTATCGAAGGAGAAACACAACCAAACATAGTGGCGACAGAAGTATCGACGGAGAAACACAACCAAACATAGTGGCGACAGAAGTATGGACGGAGAAACACAACCAAACATAGTGGCGACAGAAGTATAGACGGAGAAACACAACCAAACATAGTGGCGACAGAAGTATAGACGGAGAAACACAACCAAACATAGTGGCGACAGAAGTATGGACGGAGAAACACAACCAAACATAGTGGCGACAGATGCATGGACGGAGAAACACAACCAAACATAGTGGCGACAGAAGTATAGACGGAGAAACACAGCCAAACATAGTGGCGACAGAAGTATAGACGGAGAAACACAGCCAAACATAGTGGCGACAGAAGTATAGACGGAGAAACACAACCAAACATAGTGGCGACAGAAGTATAGACGGAGAAACACAACCAGACATAGTGGCGACAGAAGTATGGACGGAGAAACACAACCAAACATAGTGGCGACAGAAGTATGGACGGAGAAACACAACCAAACATAGTGGCGACAGAAGTATGGACGGAGAAACACAACCAAACATATTGGCGACAGATGCATGGACGGAGAAACACAACCAAACATAGTGGCGACAGAAGTATGGACGGAGAAACACAACCAAACATATGGGAGACAGACACATGGACGGAGAAACACAACCAAACATATGGGAGACAGACACATGGACGGAGAAACACAACCAAACATAGTGGCGACAGAAGTATGGACGGAGAAACACAACCAGACATAGTGGCGACAGACACATGGACGGAGAAACACAACCAAACATAGTGGCGACAGAAGTATGGACGGAGAAACACAACCAGACATAGTGGCGACAGACGCATGGACGGAGAAATACAGACAGGTTAATAAGACAAAGAAAATAAAAGACAAATTGACAAGACTCATAAGCAGGCAGACAGACATGTGGATTGAGGAATTACCAAACAGACAGACAGTCACGCAGATGCATTGAAAATAAATAAACAGACAGCCCCACTCAGTTAAGCTGTAACAAAGTTTTATCAAAAGCACTCATATACACTTGTACCCTGTCTAATGTTGATTCCTAACATCAAAAGCACTGAAAGCACTCCTCTACAAAATCAATCAATAAAACTAAACGCAAAAATATTCGACAATCTACTGTAACAGACACTAGGCCACTTTGATCATATCAAATGTTAGATACACTTCCAGTACGGAATCCACTTTGTCTGGGAGCAAACTGCACACTTCAAAAGTTAATCACATTCGAACCACAGACTTTCACGTAATGCCTCCTAGACCAGTGATTCCCAAACTATGCGTCGCGCGCCCCCCCCCCCCCATCCCCGGGATGCCGCGACCACTTCACAGGGGCGCTGTGAAATATTTGAGGATACACGATTTTTTTTTTAAAATTTCTTAGATACGAGTAGTCAAACTGTTTTCCTAGGTTAGGCCGCCGTGTACATTTTTTATACTCTAAGAAAAGTTTGGGACACACTGTCCTAGATTATAACCTTATCTTTCGCAGACGACTTCCTAATTTGAAGTCTAACAGAAAAGGTGCCCGGGTATGATGTCTTGTAGAAGATTCACGACCCAGCGAGTCACCAGTCCGTTATTTTAAGTCCAAGTCAGATACTGCGAATTACAGCCTTTAATATATCACTTTTGCTGTTTAAGCAGAGGGGTCTCTGAGTCTAAGGATTTACGGCCGCATGGCTAGTGCTGTCGCCACGAATGTGCAGGTCAGGATTTTTATTTTGCCCCCGACAGGGAAATCTCCCTAGACTTACCGAGGATTCGAACCCAGGTCCCCCGTTTGAGAGTTCAGCGTTCTGTTAAATACGCTTTTCTTAAATATACGTGTTTCACTAGTTTTCTAACATCCTATTTTCAAACGGGTTTACATTTTCCTCAGGAGATGCCGGTGTATTGGTAAATCAAAAGGCAGATAGGCTGGCTGGTTCTGCGTTGCTCTGATGCAGGACAAGCTAGAGGTTTATAACCATTCCTTTGGGAGCGAACGAACAGTGTAGAAGCACAGAAGGATCGTCATGGTCTAAAGAGAATGGTATTGCGAGGAGTAACCAGGAAATCAGGTTGACGATTAGCACTCAGGCTGCTTCTGGTATAACTGGAATTGGAACTTAGTGCTTGCTGCTGAGGATTGGGACGGAGTGCTTATGGGAAGGTCCCGAGAACGGTGATGTGATGTTTAATTAAACAGTGAACATTAAACTCATTTTATAAATCGCTGTTTTTTAAAGGCATTTACAAGATGCACATGCTTAAAGCATTTCCTTGAGGTTTTGAACAACGGATCAACATCATGGCACACGGGTGTAACCCTTAAGTGCTGCGTTCTTCTTCTAACTCAAGTCTGAGTCCAAAGAAGCTCAGCACAGTGCATAGGCTCTGTAGCACCGGCGAGGATCCTGAAATACTTTGGGTAGATTTTTAACTCCATATTTTGCCCAGGTATCACAGTTACGCTACTCTTTTTGATTTCCAACTGCCAAAGAATTTTTTAACGTGAGCAACAATACATGCGGGCGTCCAATCTCACTACCCAAAAGACCAGGGGGAAGCATTTCCCAAATCCATCTTCTTAAAAGCGTTTCCTAAATCCCTGTGCTTTTAGGAAAACGTTCGCTTAATCCCTATGTTTTGTTCATTTCCTTAATTTTTGCATTAAATGTGTTTCCCAAATCCCTGTTTCTAAATGCGCTTCATAAATCCCTGTTCTATAAGGCGTTTCCGAAATTCTTGTATTTAAACGCGTTTCCCAAATCCTTGTTTTTAAAAGCATTTGCGCAATCCTTGTGGATCATGCGTTTTCAAAATCCCTATAGTTAAAGACATTGCCTACATTTCCGCCCTCAAACTGGTTTCCTAACTCCCGGTTCTCAAATAAGTTTTCTTCGTATGTGGATTGCTCGGTTTTATTCTTAAAGAGAAAGAATAGAACCAATGCCCACTGATTAATTTAGAGTTTTCTGAAATCGGATATGTTGATCTGAAAGAGAAAGATATCACAGCCAAGCTGTAAACCCAAAAATAGCGAATGCAAAAGAAGAAGAAAAAGAAGAAGAAGAAGAAGAAGAAGAAGAAGAAGAAGAAGAAGAAGAAGAAGAAGAAGAAGAAGAAGAAGAAGAAGAAGAAGAAGAAGAAGAAGAAGAAGAAGAAGAAGAAAAAGAAGAAAAAGAAGAAGAAGAAGAAGAAGAAGAAGAAGAAGAAGAAGAAGAAGAAGAAGAAGAAGAAGAAGAAGAAGAAGAAGAAGAAGAAGAAGAAGAAGAAGAAGAAGAAGAAGAAGAAGAAGAAGAAGAAGAAGAAGAAGAAGAAGAAGAAGAAGAAGAAGAAGAAGAAGAAGAAGAAGAAGAAGAAGAAGAAGAAGAAGAAAAAAAAAAAAAAGAAAAGAAGAAGAAGAAGAAGAAGAAGAAGAAGAAGAAGAAGAAGAAGAAGAAGAAAAAGAAGAAGAAGAGGAAAGAGAAGAAGGAGAAGAAGAACAAGAACAAAAAGAAGAACAAGAAACAAGAAGAGGAAATACATTTCATATTGCGTCATGAGTTTTTTAAACCGGCCAGCTACAAAAAAGTCAGATGTAGACAGAAAGACACAGACAGATATCCCAACTCCTAAAAGAAACAAACATGCATTTCCCGAGCATCGCTATAAAGTGAACTTTGGTGAGCTCAGTTAATTAAAAACAAAAAATTTGAATAGGTAACGAACTCAGGCCCAGCTCCGCCCAGTTACACATTT
The DNA here is from genome assembly GCA_905116865.2 of Candidula unifasciata. NCBI lineage: Eukaryota > Metazoa > Mollusca > Gastropoda > Stylommatophora > Geomitridae > Candidula > Candidula unifasciata. Next base: position 56,615 of record CAJHNH020003226.1, read on the forward strand.
ATGAGTGACGAAATCGGGCCAGGACACTGGGATTCGACGTTCATTCATGCGTGTTAACCTTTGGGACGGGTAAGTTTAAGTGGCAGGGATGTCAGGCTTTTGCGACGTTGTATTGTCTCAACGTTTTTACCAGCGACCATGCGTAGCTAAATTACAAAATGTGAGCGGTTTAAACGACCCCATAAATGTAAAACTGGCTCTGACCCCGACCCTCCTTCTATCACAAACATTGAACCGAGAGAGTGCATTTTACACCCCTCTAACGTAGACCAGCCTGACCAGTCATGAATGACAGGTCAGCTAGTGTAGCTGAGCCTGAGTTCGTTACCAGTTCCATAAAATTAGTTGTACTAAATCGCAATTACGAATGCTATATATGATTTGTACAATAAGAGTAACGTCATATGGGGCTGCGGGTGGACAGTTGACACACTTACTGGGAGGTGGGAGGTGTTGGAGAGCTCAAGCGGCCGGTACACGATACGTTAGTCTCCTCAGGCCCCGCCCATATACACACTAACTCACTTCTGATTTTTAGTTTCTGAACCTGACACTTTGGCACAAGGTTACGGGGGTCTTCCGCAATGCCGTTGATATCGCGTGTTGCATATTTTAGCACACCAGCGCTTTTAACACTCCAAAAACATGGAGAAACTGGCCCTAATACAACACCCCCTGCAACCTATGCTGCAACCTATGTCACAGGCATTATCTTTCTTGGAATGAAAACGTAAATACAAGACAATTAAGAAAGCAAACAACCTAACGAGACACACACGTCACCTTCAGGAAAGTCGACCAGCCTGACAAACTTGTGAATCAAAAGTGACCTACTGTATTTTATTAACATTACTTCAACCCAAGTGGCCATACGCTCGGGCGCTTCTGCTAGCTTCTGGTATTATTTATGGTCTACATCCTTTCTATATTCCATGTCGGTATGGCACTCACGTGACCTGATGTTTAACGAGACAACTGCGAACAAACCGGCACTTTACTATCTTCTGGGATAACGTGATATCGCAATGTAATGCTGTCTTATGATCTTGAAATTACCACAACGTCATGTTACTGACATAGAAATGCTTTTTTGGCGATCTCAACAAAGGAAAGTATGCGCAAAGTAAAATTGTCGAAATAAGAGACTTCTGTACTGAAATGAGTTGAATGCAAGAATTAAATCTAGGCTAAGTGTTTTTTCTAGATTTGTACATCACTGTTTGAGATGTGTCGTACACAAAGGGGTATCTTAAATACCGGCAAAAACGATCTGTATCTATATACAAGATTTTTCCATTAGGTGTCTTCTGCTAAACTGTGAGCACCTGTTTGACGTGGATTGTTCCTTCTGGGTTATTTATCAAACCTGATAAAGCGGTTACTGAAACTAGCGGAAGCTGTGACAATTAAAATGAATAATCCCACGGTATATACAGAAAACGAGGTTAACCTTAGATTTCCGTGGCGATCAGGCAGTTCAGTCTTAGACTTCCGTTACTGTGAGAGGCAATTAACTAAAGACTGTTATTTGTGTATTTCAGTTGACAAGATTTGTTATGTGCTTTAGTATATATTGATGCACCCTCTGTAGCAGTGTACATCACTCACCAACTAACCACTCATCCATTAGTCAACTAACCCATCGACCAGCTAATGCACTCACTAACTAATCCATCCAGTAAAGAACCCATCCAACAAGTAACACATCTACCAATGCACCCGCTTCCATCCAGCCCATCCACCAACGAACTCACTCACCATCCAGTCCATCCACCAATTACGACATTTACCAGCTAACACTTCCACCAACTAACATGTCCAACAACTAACCCATCCACCAACTATCCCACTCACCAACTAACCTATCCACCAACTAACCCACTCACCAACTAACCCATCCACCAACTATCCCACTCACCAACTAACCCATCCACCAGCTAACCCACTCACTAAGTAACCCACTCACCATCTAGCTTATCCATGAACTAATCCACCCAACAACTCATGCATACACCAACTAAGCCATCCCCCAATAAACAACGCGCTTATCCAATAACCATCAACCAATAAACAACTCACTTATCCATTAACCATCACCCAATAAACCACCCACTTTTCCATTAACCATCACACAATAAACAACACATTTATCCATTAACCCTCACCCAATAAACAAGCCACTTATCAATTACCATCACCTAAAAAACCACCCATTTATCCATTAACCATCCCCCAATAAACAACCCACTTATCCATTAGCCACCACTCAATAAACAATACATTTATCTATTAACCATCACCCAATAAACAAACCACTTATCCATTAACCATTACTCAATAAACAACAGACTTATTCATTAACCATCACCCAATAAACAACCCTCTTTATCTATTAACCATTACCCAATAAACAACCCTCTTTATCCATTAACCATCACTCAATAAACCACATATATCCATTAACCATCACCCAATAAACCACATATATCCATTAACCATCACTCAATAAACCACATATATCCATTAACCATCACCCAATAAACAACCCACCTATCCATTAAACATCACACAATAAACGACACACTTATTCATTACCCATCATTCAATAAACAACCCACCTATCCATTAACCATTACCCAATAAACAACCCACCACCCAATAAACAACCCACTTATCCATTAACCCTACCCCAATAAACAACCCACTTACCCATTAACCATCACCCAATAAACAACCCACCTATCCATTAACCATCACCCAATAAACAACCCACCAATCCATTAACCATCACCAAATAAACAACCCACCTATCCATTAACCATCACCCAATAAACAACCCACTACCCAATAAACAACCTACTTACCATTAACCATACCCCAATAAACCCACTTATCCATTAACCATCACCCAATAAACAACCCACTTATCCATTAACCATCACCCAATAAACAACCCACCTATCCATTAACCATCACCCAATAAACAACCCACCACCCAATAAACAACCCACTTATCCATTAACCAGCACGCTAAACTGTCAACCAGCCTAACACAAACCTCACGAGTAACCAAAAACTAATGCCTGTCTATTAAACAAATTCCTATCCTATGCTGGGACAAACCTGTCACTGACACGAAACCCTTGTGAACCGCTAGGCGCCCTGACCTCCGAACTCAAACAGAAATGACTGTACGAACTGACGCTACAATAATACTGACTGGACAGTAGATGTTGACACGATCTTGACTACTGTCATGACAGAGGCTCTGTCTCTGACAAGTGGAATAGGGTCCAAGTGGCGATATAACAGTTGAGATAGTCGGTGAAGACATAATTCAGCCTGGGGGAGATAGGGGTAGTGGTAGAGACATAAAGACAACAATAGGTACAAGTAGAGAATGGAGGAAGAATAGATAGATAGATAGATAGATAGATAGATAGATAGATAGATAGATAGATAGATAGATAGATAGATAGATAGATAGATAGATAGATAGATAGATAGATAGATAGATAGATAGATAGATAGATAGATAGATAGATAGATAGATATAGATAGATAGATAGATAGATAGATAGATAGATAGATAGATAGATAGATAGATAGATAGATAGATAGATAGATAGATATAGATAGATAGATAGATAGATAGATAGATAGATAGATAGATAGATAGATAGATAGAATAGATAGATAGATAGATAGATAGATAGATAGATAGATAGATAGATAGATAGATAGATAGATAGATAGATAGATAGATAGATAGATAGATGCGTAAAGGTTTGAGATACCATTACGAGATTTAAAAAATCGCAATCTGGATGACAGATCAGCAAAGTAGATCCCAGAGACCCCGTTCAACCTTTAAAGAAGGTATCAATACGACCCTTGTAACGGTTACACGGGCCAGATGATTCCACCTTCAGTACTATGCCAGTAGGTACCTTCGAGAGGCATATCAAATTCAAACCAGTTCTCCCGAAATGAAATAAACTACAGGCATATTGTGATGTATCCAGCTGAGTGCATTAGAACAGTGTTACATCAAAAAATAATTTAAAACAAGAATTGAATCCTTTGCACTGAAATTGTGCAAACGAAAAGAGTATGTGGTAAATTGAAATCGTCCTGGTAATCAGGTGACTGCCTCGATCTTCCGGTTAGTGAAATATACAGAGTGACTGGGTGGAAAAAAAAACTAATAAATGATGACAAAACTGAAAATGTCGCAAACCTTTAATACCTGGGCTCTATAATAAACAGCAATGGAGACTGATTAAGAGAAGTCAAAAGGTAGATGGTCATATCTATACAAAGATTAAACAACATTATAAGACTATGGTTGTACCAGCAAGGAAATCAAAATTAAACACTACAGAGCATGCATCTTCCTTGTGGCAACAAATGCATGTTAGTTACGGATGATCTCCTAGTCGTTAAGGAAAACAATAAGGGCTTTCGAGCTGAAATGCTATAGAAAGATTCTCAGAATACCACAGACAAAGAAGAAAACAAATACTGTGACTGGAAAATAACAATCATTGATGAAGAATGTGAAAATGTCGCAAACCTTAAAATATCTGGGCTCAATAATAAACAGTAGCAACACCTGGTCGTAAACTAATGTATGACAAGCTGGATGTTGTAGAGCCCTTTGAGAGCGAGTGAACAGTGCCGAGGAACAGATATGTCATTATGGTCTGAAGAGAATGGCACTGCGAGAAGTTACAAGGGGGTCTGGCTGACGCTTGACGCTCAGGGAAACGGCGAGACGGATATACAATCACACAGTTCATTGGTTCCATCTAAATTTTAACGCCCTCGCTTGCTGGCAAGGGACCTGGTTTGGTCTACAAATTGGTATGAGTGGGACGACAAAAGAAGAAGAAGAAAGAATAGCATTGCGTAGGAGTCAATGTAAGCAGTTAATAGAACGCTTATCTGAAGGCATGATCGTCAATGGTTCAAATCCTGAGCCAGCGAAATTTTAAAATAGACTTGCTCCCATACAGGTGTGCGGACTGAGGGAAAACACATTAGGGGCTAGTGTGAACCAAAAAGGATTTGGCGGGGGTTTGGGGGGGGGGAGAGGGGGAAGGGGGTTAGTTCAAATACACATATTTAAAGAACAGGTGCTCAAGGGTAACTTTTAATAATATTAATAATAATAATAATAATAATAATAATAATAATAATAATAATAATTTTAATAATATTAAAAATACCCCTATCACTACTACTACTACTACCACAATCATCACCGCTACGAATAATAACAATAAAACTGATTAAAATAATATGTCAATAAATTAATAACATAATTGCAATAACATGACACAAACAGACAAATATTTATAAAGATAACTTCCTTTCTTGCTTAGAGAATCGTTGAAACCCCTCTCCCCCCCCCCCCCGAGGCATTAGCCATCCTCTTCCTTGTACACACTTTATGAGTGCCGGAAGATTGGGACCGGAAGGTTGTGTCCCCTCTCCCGTGTACACACTTTATGAGCGAAGGAAGGTTGGGGCCCTTTTCCCTTGTACACACTTTATGAGTGTTGGAAGGTTGGGGCACCTTTCCCTTGTACACACTTTATGAGTGTTGGAAGGTTGGGGCCTCTTTCCCGTGCACACACTTAATGGGTGCCAGAAGGTTGGTGTCGTGGAGTGAACAGCCAACCCTACACTGTGAACTAGTCGTGACGCTGACATCCATAGCGGGCACGTCACATTTCAAATTTAAACCCGTCTGGGGGGGGGGGGGGTATATAGTCCCTCATATTAATATATATCTCTATCTGGTGAAAAAAAAAAAACATTTCTATACCCTCTAGTTGTTTTGAGAAGTCTACATTTTCAAACTTGCAACTGTGGGAGACATATCATTTTGAATATTATTCAGAAATTCCTGTAAGCCTTTTTACTCCTTCGGCACGAATACAAGACTTCTTTTCTAGAGACGCCAAGCTTAGTCTTTTGCCAGACCTCCAAGGTGTCGGGAGATATTTGAATTCTTTAATTAAACTTGGGCGTTTTCCAAGTGAGTTTCAGTGGCTGAAAGACATTATTGCAGGCCACCTGTGTCATCAATCCAAGGAATCCTTCTTCAGGAGCTTGTGTGTGAGTTCTAGTGGCTGAGAGAAAGTATTGCAGGCCACCTGTGTCACCAATCCAAGAAATCCCTTTTCAGGAGCTTTGTTGGGCTCCAGCGCAGTTCCTTTGTCCTCATATGTGAGACGATCAGTGTTTACCAGATCAACCAGAGGAAAAGCGATCTATTGAGTCAGCCGGTTCAAATCACCATGGACTGAGGGGAGCAGTGACCTACCATCTGAGATGACATACATGATCTCTTTATATTGCTACATATGAGTCACAGGGATGATTCATATATTCTCAGAACGGCATCTGGCTGTTTGAACATCATTGCTGTGAGGTTGAGTCCTGACTCCATTCACTGGAAACCATCTGATTGTCTTGATATATATATATATATATATATATATATATATATATATATATATATATATATATATATATATATATATATATATATATGTATATATATATATATGTGTATATATATATGTGTGTGTTGAAATTAATACAACCTTTCAGAAATTTTTATGGCTGACTTGGGTGTCCCTGTTTCACCATTCTAACTGTTGAGCTTTCATGTTTGTGTGATTAGTAGGTCTAATCTGTGTTAACATGGCTATGATAGTATACTATCATAACCTGGGTGCTAGCTTTTTATAGTAATTGGGGTGTCGAGCGAAATGTGCCTAGAAATAATTGATATTCTGTCGTGCCATAGCTTGAGTTGCCCTACTCCTGAAATAAGTTAGGCGTATATTGGCAACGGGATCTCCCTTAGACCAATGCGAGCCGAAGCCTCAACATTATTATTTCAGAGTGCTGTTGGTTCTTAAGGAGCAATCCTTAAATCAGGCACGCGACACGAGTGGTATGTGACAGTTTGGGCCCGTCTCCCTTGTATACACTTTATGAGTGCCGGAAGGTTGTGTCCCCTCTTCCGTGTACACACTTTATGAGTGCTGGAAGGTTGTGTCCCCTCTCCTTTGTACACACTTTATGACTGCCAGAAGGTTGGGTCCTCTCTCCCTAATACCACGGCCTTCTCTATGCCGGACGTGCCTAATACTTACCTGACTTGTGGCGTGGGGCTGGTGGAGGGGGGGGGGAGGCGTGGGGCTGGTGGGGAAGGGGGCGTGGGGCTGGTGGGGGCGATGTGAGGGAAAGCTCTACAGCAGTAGTTCCCAACCTTCCTAAAGTGGCGACAGTTCCTCATGTTGTGGCAACCCCCTAACATACAATTTTTTTCGCTGCTATATTATAACTTCAATCAATACGTGTTTTCAAATAGTCTTAATGGCGGGTTCCGTGGTTTAGGTGTTGCCAAGAAGAAGAAGAAAAAGGAGAAGAAGAAGAAGAAGAAGAAAAAGAAGAAGAAGAAGAAGAAGAAGAAGAAGAAGAAGAAGAAGAAGAAGAAGAAGAAGAAGAAGAAGAAGAAGAAGAAGAAGAAGAAGAAAAAAAAAAAAAAGAAGAAGAAGAAGAAGAAGAAGAAGAAGAAGAAGAAGAAGAAGAAGAAGAAGAAGAAGAAGAAGAAGAAGAAGAAGAAGAAGAAGAAGAAGAAGAAGAGAAATAGTAGCAGTAAGAAGAAGAACCGAAAACACATTAGCCATTTCGCTATAGCAGTTTCCATTTAAAAGTGTACTAACTAATCGACAGTTTGACGTCATCTACTCTCTGAAGTAACTATCAGTAATCCTTTCCTCTGAAAGACGCACCCCTGTAAGCGGAATGTGTGGCAGAGATATAATACCCAAGTACTACTTCTCACGTCCTGAAAACACTACAACCTACTCTATTTTACATAACAGAGCAGCACAAGATCGAAAAGCTACTCCTGAAATGTCGTGTCCTAGCGCCAGTCATTATCATGGCCTATTTATCTTCCCTTTCAATGTCTCCTAAAAAATCCCATATAATGTGGCTTTGCATTGATCGGGCCGTGTTTTGACTGTAAAGACAAATAGACAGCCGACATGGGAACTCCCAGACATAGGGGACCTATTTTAGCCGCCCTAGTGATCAACGTAAGTGATGATGGCAACATCTCTAACAGGATCCTAACATTGATTGATTTTCAGCTATATGTCTCAAACATAATGTTATGCGTGTTATTATTATTTATGTTGAGTTGATATAAGTCGAGAGTCGAAGTAACAGCACACAGGACACTCCTATAAGTGCCTATCATTTATATACAGCCAGGGCAGAATCTCTGATTGTTTTGCTAGCAGTCTGTCTGAATGTCCGTGTTGCCATTCACCCCAGTTATGATATGTTATCTTATCACAATCGACACCACTGCATATTGGGCATTCCCATGCGGGCTCAGTCCTGCGATGCAGCAGCCACTCCAAGGTACGTCTGCTAATTGTCCCCATGAAATGTTGGTTACAATGTCTCCTATCTCGACCTCGAAGGCGGCATAGACCTGCTTCACCATGCTTTAATTACTCCCACGTCACGTAATCGTGCTAGGGCCAGAGATTCGTCATTATCCACTGGCCTAGTCCGTACAGCGTGGACGATATCTGCTCTGTCCTTGCTTCTTCTCACATTATAGTGCATTGCTTGCCATAACAAACATGTCGTACAAGACAACTAATTAGACGTCATTCCTTCCAAGTCAGAGTGCATCTGCCCGAGAGGCAAGGAAACTACAGTCTGAAAATAAATAGGTCAGATCTGTGAAACGGTTCTGCACGCAACACTCAAGTTCTGAAAGTCTTGAATTGGACGAACAGCCAGAACTTTCTGCTGGACTGTACAGCAGGTAAACGCGAAAAAGAAGAAGAAGAAGAATTAGAAGAACAAGAAGAACAAGAAGAACAAGAAGAAGATGAAAAGAAAAAGAATCCGCATGTGTTGGGTTTCTTATAACTTATTTGTCTCTCAGTTATAGCCACTCTGAAATTGGTATTAGGAAAAGTCATGGGAATTAAAGGCCACATGTTCGAGCTTCCTTCTCTTCACGTTCACCGGCTGTAAATTATGGAGGAAATTTTTAAATGTTCGACCAATTTGGACTTAGTCTTTTGTCAGGACTTCAATTTTGCGTGAACATACATTTGCAGATGTAACTTTTTCTGTTTCTGTTTATTTGGGGTATGCAGACTGTTTGCCCCCCCCCCCCCCCCCCCCCCCACCTGCAAAAGCCTTATCGCCGTGTACATTTTCAACTCCAAATTTTTTCCGAACAGCGCCATTATGCTACTCTTTTCGATTTCCAACGGCAATACACATGTGCGTCCAGTCTTACTCCCCAGAGACCAGGGAAATCACTAGAAGTCCGAATGAAAAAAAAAATCTCAGCCTTCACCGGGGCTTGAAGCCGAGATCCCCAGCACTCGAAGCGGATGCCATACCTCTAGACCACGCAGGCACCTTACATAAAACATTAGTTCAAACATGTAACCATAACATATTAGCAAGAAAAAAAAAAAAAAAACAACTGCACTGTGACTTAAAAGCTTTAAAAAAAAAAAAAAAAGATGGTAGGAAACAACAGCGGCCTCCGTGGCTAAGGCGTTGCGAGTCTGACTCGTAATCCAAAGTACCGCGATCGAAACCCACTGCTGGTTGCGTGGATTTTTATCATGGTACGGTCGACCCAGCCTCAAATGGGTACCAGGGTGGCTGCCCTGGGGAAGTAAAGACGGCCGACGTAATGCTGACCACATTACCCACCGAGTGCCGATTGGTCTGTAAAAATATGGGTGCTCTTCCCATATGCCCGATGCGCTTAAGGGAGTGTAAAGGGATATTTATTTTAAAACTTTATTTTCAAAATCCACACTAAACTGAAGCTTTTTAGTCACGGTTCAGTGGATTCATTTATTGATGATCACTCCACACGTCATGAGGCGTGCCTTACATTGTTAAAAATAATTTTAATAATTGTTCTTTTGCTCCTCTTTCCTATACTCGTTCTTCTCATCCTCCTCTTCATCGGTTACCCTCATCATATACCTTTTCCTTATGCAATCACTCATAAAAGGATGGAGTCGCAGGTTGTGATTAGGTCAACGTGACAACAGCCCTTTTAAGGACGAAAACAGAAGAAGCAGAAGCTAGGCTGCGACAACTATGACAACCGGATTGAAATATGTTTCAGCAAAAGTCTTCATTAATGAGAGACGCAGTGTGTAGTGGTTAGACGCTCGCCTGTGGATCGGAAGCTCGTGGGTTCGGGTCTTGCAGGAGCCTGACTTTTTTTTTCTTTTTTGAAAAATAACCTTGGCTCACAGGACGACCCAGCCTTGAGTGGGTACCAGGTATAATCCTGGAAAGTAAAGGCGGCCGGCTTAATGTTGACCACATCATCCACCGAGTGCCGATTCGTCAGTAAAATATATAGATCTAGCCCTATATGCCCAAAACGCATGAAGGCGTGGAGAAGTGTTCTTATTAAACCACCTTTTCATGAGGCCCCCCCCCCCACCCCGCAACCTTTCCCCCTTCCCCAAATGGAGTACCGGAGCCCACCCGGTATACTCCTTTTTGTATTTCCTCCATTTCATCTCTACCGTGTTCTGTTATTAAGTGAAATGCTAAAAAAAAAAAAAAAAATCAATGCCTGAAGTCTGAAAGTCATTTCTTGTTTCCCCTTTCCAACACCATGGCTGCATATTCAGCAAGGTTTACAGAAAATTAGTTCTTTGTGGTTGCCAAGAAATTCATAATGTGTTTTAGGAGCGACATGCTGGTCCAGACAATGTATTAGAAATTGATTGGCGTTCATACAAAAAGAAGAGATATGTATACGTATAGGAGAGACACTATCACTAGGCCAATGTTTTGCAAATCTTTTACATCCGCTCATCAAGCGAATCAGAGAAGTATTTATATAGCGGACCGACTGATAGTAAACTTACTTACTTACTTTTTACTTTTTCCTTCCACGTATGCCGCTAAGCGTTGTGGGGAGATGCAAGTTCCTGTCATAAGCAAGGCGGGCAGCATCTGATGTTCTGAGGCCATGCTTTTGGCAGGTTTCGGAGACCCCGTTAATCCACAGTTTCCTTGGTCTTCCTCTTGCCTTATATCCTGAGCTTCTTTGGTTGAAAATTTGTGATGTTATTTGATCCTGGTTAGATGTCCAAACCATTTCATTCTTTGATGTTCTATGTAGTCTAAACATGGCGTAGTTTTGACAGTGTTTCTAATGTCTATATTCTTTATCCTGTCTAGTCTGGTCTTATTCGCTGCTTTTCTTAGACATTTCATTTCACAGGCTTCTATTTTTCTTTCATGGGTCTTGTTGATTGTCCATGTTTGGCACTGGTAGCAGAGTGTTGGAATGAAGATGGTGTTTATCAATTGTCTTTTGGTCTTCATGGTTATATTAGATAGTAAAACCGACACAAAAAACACATGTAAATAATTTTTTATTTATTAATTAAACGATGTTATAGTAAACAGTATTGTTGTTTGGTTAAGCACCAGCAAGGAGATCAAAACTAGAATTTTGAGAGCATGCATCTTCCCTGTGGCTACATACGGATGTGAGTCGTGGACTATCTCTCAGTCCTTAAGAAAGCGAAAATGGGCTATTGAGCTGAAATGCTATAGAAAGATTCTCGGAATATCTTGGATAAAGAAAAAGAAAAATACTGACATCTTGAAAGATTTGAACATCAAGGAAGATTGGCTAATAAACAGAATCCTGTCTCGGAAGCTGCAATATTTTTGTCATATTAAACGCCACGACGGATTGGAAAAAAAAAATATAGCAGAAGGCATGGTACCAGGAAGGAGAGGCAGGGGCCGACTGACACCAAAATAGGCACAGGATATAAGTGAGTCCATGAGTATGAAAGTTCATGAGGCAGGAGAACTGACGAGAGACTAAGTTTCTTTCAGGCAGACCGTGATGAGAGCGATGTTCTGCAAAGGACCTTCAACATGATGATGATGTTATAGCATTACAAGTTTGACCTAATGCGATACCTGCTTCCTTTTAAAGTTTACCTCCCCCCCCCCCCCCCAAATAAAAAGTTATGTCCATTGCTAGAGCACTGCCTCTCTTGTCAGTGGTGAAACGTGACAAGCTAGCTTGCTTTGGGCATGTGGTGAGACATGCTTCGATTGCAAAATTGTACTTCAAGGAAGAATCGGGGATAGTCGAAGAAGAGGAGGGCAAAGATGAACCTGGAATGACAACGTCAATAAATAGACGGGACTAAGTTGTCATTCACTAATTCATCAAGCGGAAGACAGTGAAAGATCGGGGGAGGGGGAGGGGTGTATGTGCTAGTGCTTCCATCAATATACCTCCACGACTCTAATAGGTCAACGATTATGTTGTGTAGGTTATTAGAGCGTTATTTCTGAGAGACGGTACCATACATTCAATTTCGCGTTTCCTTTCCTTTGTAGTCTGTACCTAACTGGGTAAGCTTTTTTTTCACAACCAGCAGAGCGCTGACTGAAGAACGTGGCGCTGGACAACATACAAATCGATAGGTTTGGAAATCAGATTCGTCAAGTGACACTACTGTCTTGAGGATCAAGCAAGCGCCTGGGGAGACTGGTCAGCTGGGCACAATAAGTGTCACCGTAACTGGGTTTCAATTAATCAAACAGATGTCGACTTCACAATGATAGCTGGCTGCAATGGATTTCCGAAAGTATTGTTTTGAAATGGTTCTTCTGCACTGTCTGTCTCTGTCCTACGTTGTTCACCATACAGCTACAGTTTTTTATCCATCCTTTGATGTTATTCTTCACCATTTACCAGTCTGCTTCTTGTTCTTCTTGTTGTTCTTCTTGTTGTTCTTCTTGTTATTCTTCTTGTTCTTCTTGTTCTTCTTCTTGCTCTTCTTCTTGTTCTTCTTGTTCTTCTTGTTCTTCTTGTTATTCTTCTTGTTCTTCTTCTTGTTCTTCTTCTTGTTCTTCTTGTTATTCTTCTTCTTCTTCTTGTTCTTCTTCTTGCTCTTCTTCTTGTTCTTCTTGTTCTTCTTCTTCTTCTTCTTCTTCTTTTTCTTCTTCTTCTTGTTCTTCTTCTTGTTCTTCTTGTTTTTCTTCTTTTTCTTCTTCATCTTCTTCTGCTTCTCCTTTTCCTTATCCTCCTCCTCTTTCTTGAGGAACACCACCTTCTAGTCTTTATTTTTCTTCTTATCATGATCATCATCGTCATCATCATCATCATCATCATCATCATCATCATCATAATCCTTCTCACCCCTTCAACACTCGTCTTCATGTATCTCCTCTTCTACGAATACTTCTTTATCGTCTTCTTGTCGTATTCCTCTTCTTTTTCTGGGTTAAAAGCCTGACCAAAATATGGAGCTCTAGATTTTATAGTTTTGAAACCCATTTTTTTCCCCAATTTTTAATGTTATTTGACTTTTAACAAAAGCTAGTTAAATTTGGACAACAAGGAAAGACATGAAACGAAAGTTAAATGCCATTAAATCAAATTCCTGAGGAAAGTGCTGAGTATAATATGGGATATAATCAAGAGGGGTGAAGATATAAGAGTAATGTCTGGACAAGCACCGGTAACAGCGGAGCCAATGCTCCACCGGAGCCTTTCTAGAATGCCTACCACCCCCCGCTCCCCTTTCCTTTCCCATGTAACTTGGTCCGTTGTTTCAATTCTAAACCACCATGATTGACAGCTATATGTTCAAAGCAGCTGTATAGCATTGTTGGGGGTTAGCTTATTTAAGTATGCCAGTAGACCAGGGGTCAGAGGGCGCGAGAATGCACATGTATGTTTGTGAGTGCGCTGACAGAGGTTCGTGCAAAATACACAGGCCGCTTAATTGTTGTTGTTGTTATCGATCCAGCGGCGCATGAGCTTTCGCCCTTTGGCCCAATGCCATGTAGTGGAATTTACATGTTTTCACAAGCTGTTCTTTTCCTCCGTACAAGGTGTTCCATCTGTCTGGTCTCGGAGGGAGTAGCATTCTTCTAGTCTCGTTGAGTTTTGGGCACTCAAAGAGATGACGGTCAACAGTTTCGTAGGGGTAGTTACACAGCTGGCACTCTGGGGAGTGTTGTGGCTGTATTCTGTTTAGGTGTCCATTGAGTGGAGTATGCTGTGTTCTGAGTCTGAAGATGGTGGCCTGGTCCCTTCTTATTAAATGGTTAATGCTGTCGTTAGGATCAGGGCTAGCCATGTGTCTATAAACCTCTCTTCCAGTATCTCCCATGGCCCATATGTTCGGTCAAGTCTATTTGTTTATAGCTTTTTTAAGTGTTTTTGCTGTCTTTAGGGTTGTTGCGGTAGGTGGTTGTTCTTATGTTGTTCCTTTCTTTGCCAGTCTGTCAGCTCTGTCATTACTTGGTGTGCCGGAGTGGCCTGGAATCCACTGCATTACTATTCTGATGTTGTATGAGGTAATGAGCTGATCAGCATTTAGAATTATCTTAGCTATGTCAGTTCTGCAGCGTTCACTGCCCTCCAGAGCTTGAAGGGCAGACATTGAATCGGCGAAGATGACAATATTTTGGGCCTTTGAAGGATAAACATCCATTACAGTCTTTAGGTGGTATTCCGCTGTTTCCAGTGCAATTATTTCGGCTTCATAATTTGGGCAAAATTCCCCGCATGCATCACATATCTCTTCAATAAATCCATCAGGGTAACCTATGTTGATTCCGTACTTACTTTTACTTTTACTTTTTCCTTCCACGTATGCCGCTAAGCGTTGTGGGGAGATGCAAGTTCCTGTCATAAGCAAGGCGGGCAGCATCTGATGTTCTGAGGCCATGCTTTTGGCAGGTTTCGGAGACCCCGTCAATCCACAGTTTCCTTGGTCTTCCTCTTGCCTTATATCCTGAGCTTCTTTGGTTGAAAATTTGTGATGTTATTTGGTCATTTTTCATCCTGGTTAGATGTCCAAACCATTTCATTCTTTGATGTTCTATGTAGTCTAAACATGGTGTAGTTTTGACAGTGTTTCTAATGTCTATGTTCTTTATCCTGTCTAGTCTGGTCTTATTCGCTGCTTTTCTTAGACATTTCATTTCACAGGCTTCTATTTTTCTTTCATGGGTCTTGTTGATTGTCCATGTCTGGCACTGGTAGCAGAGTGTTGGAATGAAGATGGTGTTTATCAATTGTCTTTTGGTCTTCATGGTTATATCTGGATGTTTAAGCAGAGGTGATAGTTGGTATGTGACAGCATTTGCTTTCTGTATTCTTGTTTCTATCTCTCTGTCCATTCTTCCATCCTCTGTAAATATACTGCCCAAGTATTTGAACTCTTTGGTTTGCTTGATTTTGGCACTTCCAACATTTATATTCAGTGGCCTGTGTGTTCTGCTGATCTTCATAACTTCTGTTTTTTCTGTACTGATTGTAGATTCCGTAACCTGCTTTAATGGTAGCTTTGAATGCAGTTCCATCAGTATAAACATGTATCTATTCTTCGGGGTAAGTATCAATGGTCTTTAGTGATGAGTTCATAAGGGTGATGGGTCGGACTGTTTAGTTTCTTCGTCTACCAATTTCAATCGGACTTCTGGAGTTTAAAGCGAGCATGTGGTGGTAAGTTTCTTGCAACATTCTGAGTGCCCTGACGTCTTTCTGGGAGGTGGTATCTGTCCTGTACCTTATGTACACAGTGTAAAACCGATTTGTGATTTATTCTTTGTTTGTATACCCAATTTTCTATAAGGTGTCAGGATGGTTACGATTTTGTCTAATGCATCTTTCATAAATTTCTAAAGTGGCTTAATCTCTCCGCAACCAGGGGGGTTCCACATTTGTATGGATTTCACATGCAGCAGTTGGAGTAGACCGCATAGCTCCGCTGATTAATCGGAATTCATTATTTTGTACTCTGTCAAAAGACTCTAGGTTTGTCTTGGAGCAGGTTGCAAGCAGCGAGTTGTTTTACTCTATCATAGAGAGAACATATCCAAGATACAAACCCCTCAGAGTTTCCTTGTCTGATCCCCAAGCTGTACCTGCAAGCCTCTTCAATAACTGCAAACGCCTCAATGCCTTATTCCTTATGTTTTCAATGTGATTCTTGAGGCTCAGCTGCCGGTCAAGTGTGACTCCAAGATATGTAGGATGCTCTTCTTTCATTACTTGGTGCTTGTCTAACCTTAGGTTAATACTCTTCCTTGCTACTTGATGGCTTTTGGTTAAGGCCGCTTAAAGTTTGTGAAACAAGTTCTTCTTGAGATCCACGGGGTATCTGCTGCTACCACGGGTATTGTTAGGAAAGTGTGACCAACAGCTTGTGGTGAATCCGGTGGCAATTTGATTTAGTAAATCTCAGTCAAGTAAAGGACAGAAGTATCGAAGCATGTCGTGTGAAAGCTGTTTGTAATAATGTGTTCTATTGTAATGGAGAGTTAAGACTGTCCACTTGAATCTGCTGTATTGGAATTATGAATGCTGTAATTAGGAGAAGATTTGCTAGACGAGGCAACGAGATACGGACACTTTTATCTGACCACTGTGTGATTTGGTTGCCCTCTATTTCCCATAAGGTCAATCAGTGCCAGTGGCAGTTTGCTTAACCTTGTGGGCAGTTAGCAGCTCTAATACGTTTCTGCATCATTAGAGGTCAGCTGAGCTTACAACTGGATAATTGCTGTTATAGACGATATGTGATCTCAGGAGTGGGCCGAACGAGTTTTTTTATATGGTATAGGTAATCTAAGAACTATTTTTTGGTCAACACTATGCTATCACTTCCAAACGTGGACACTTACATCCTCTTATGAACGTAAAATTGTGACAACTGAGATGAAATGTCTTAGAAGAGCTGTAGGAGTTTCAAGAAACGACCGAATACGAAATCAAGAAATCAGATGAATGCCAGGAATAAAGCCAGTCTTACAAGTCATCAAAGAACAACAAACAAAATGGTTTGGACACCTAACAAGAATGCCCTGGTACTATCTGCCGCAGCGAGCTACACTAAAACGTTACAACGGGTATAGATCGTGTGGAAGACCTCGGAAAATATGGAGTGATGGCATTAAGAACAGCCTTACAGAAATGAAAATAATTCTTAATAGTGCTCTAGACAGAACTTGTCAACGAATGTTACATCTCCCACCCTTCCCCTCCCTCCCCCTTTTCCGCTCGACACTTCTCTGAGGTCCAAGGTGGAAGAGAAGAAAAAACAAAAAGAAGAAGAAATCTCAGGAGTTGGCACAGAGCCGACTGCATCTTGTGTTATGTACTAGCCCCTAGTCCAGGCTAGGTGTCACCTTTTGAGATGCATAGGGACAGTCAATTAGTAAGCAGACAGTGTTCATCCACTTGTCGATCTTTGTCGTTATGTGTTCGTCCATTCTTCTTCCTCTTCGGTTTTACCGGGTGTAAACTCCGGTTTAAAGTTCTGGTTGGTAATCCACCTCTGGACTGTAGACTCGTTCCAGAACCTGAGTGTTGTGTACACATCCGTTTTACAGATCAGACTTATTTGTATGCAGACTGCTGGCTCCTTGCCTCCCAGGCACATGCACTCCGACTTCAAAGGAAACCCCTAATTAGTCGATTTTTACAACATGCTTGTTGGGAAGGCAGTGGGTCTATTCTTGTTTCACACATAATGGGGCTTCGCAACCAACACGAGGATGTTCGTCCATTAGTATATAAGACTGATTGTATATATGACTGAATGTATATAATACTGACTGTTAGTAAATAAGACTGATTGTTAGTATAATACACGTATTGTTAGTATATAAGACTAACTGTTAGTATGTAAGACTCATTGTATATAAGACTGACTGTTAGTATATAAGACTGATTGTATATAAGACTGACTGTTAGTATATAAGACTGATTGTTAGTATATAAGACTGACTGTTAGTAAATAAGACTGATTGTTAATATATAACAAATATTGTTAGAATATAAGACAAACTGTTAGTATATAAGACTGATTGTATATAAGACTGATTGTAGATAAGACTGATTGTTAGTATATAAGACTGATTGTTAGTATATAAGACTGATTGTATAAAAGACTGACTGTTAGTAAATAAGGCTGAATGTTAGAATATAACACTTATTGTTAGTATATAAGACTGACTGTTAGTAAATAAGACTGACTGTATATAAGACTGATTGTATATAAGACTGACTGTTAGTATATAAGACTGACTGTATATAAGATTGATTGTATAAAAGACTGATTGTTAGTATATAACACTTATTGTTAGTATATAAGACTGACTGTTAGTAAATAAGACTGACTGTATATAAGACTGATTGTATATAAGACTGACTGTTAGTATATAAGACTGACTGTTAGTATATAAGACTGACTGTTAGTATATAAGACTGACTGTTAGTATATAAGACTGATTGTTAGTATATAAGACTGACTGTTAGTATATAAGACGGATTGTTAGTATATATGACTGACTGTTAGTATATAAGACTGATTGTTAGTAAATAAGACTGAATGTTAGTATATAAGACTGACTGTTAGTATATAAGACTGACTGTTAGTATATAAGACTGATTGTTAGTATATAAGACTGATTGTTAGTATATAAGACTGATTGTTAGTATATAAGACTGACTGTTAGTATATAAGACTGACTGTTGGTATATAAGACTGACTGTTGGTATATAAGACTGACTGTTAGTATATAAGACTGATTGTTAGTATATAAGACTGACTGTTGGTATATAAGACTGATTGTTGGTATATAAGACTGACTGTTGGTATATAAGACTGACTTTTAGTATATAAGACTGACTGTTGGTATATAAGACTGATTGTTAGTATATAAGACTGACTGTTGGTATATAAGACTGACTGTTGGTATATAAGACTGATTGTTGGTATATAAGACTGACTGTTAGTATATAAGTCTGATTGTTAGTATAATAGACTGACTGTTAGTATATAAGACTGATTGTTAGTATATAAGACTGATTGTTGGTAAATAAGACTGACTGTTAGTATATAAGACTGACTGTTAGTATAATAGACTGATTGTTAGTATATAAGACTGATTATTAGTATATAAGACTGACTGTTAGTATATAAGACTGATTGTTAGTATATAAGACTGATTGTGCGACTAGGATCATTACTGCTCTGTTGTGCCATTATATGTTCTATATGGTCGCAGTCTATTCCTCCATTCCGTTTGATCCTATGCAGTGCCTTGGATCTCCTGAAAGGAATCCAGTCCAGATCCTTTGGCCTCTCTAATCACCGTTTATTTTAGGGTTTCTGGTACTGTCTCTAGCCAAACTGAAAAGAATCTATCAAGTCTGCTAACATTATAAATAACAGACCGTCCAACTTACTTATATTGACTGGCTGATGTGTAGAAATAGGAGACGACAACAAAAACACAAACAACTATGAAACTCGGGGAAAGAACAATTAATACATGTGCATGTAATGCAAGCTAATATTTCGACCAAAGTTTAAAAAGAAAAAATCAAACAAAACATTAGAAACACTATTCTACAAGTCAATGTTATTCAGATACAACGTTAACTGAGCCAGAGGTTGATCACGCAGAACATGGACAGAAGAAGTATCAGAGACACTAAAAGGTACTATAAACGATGTCAACAGAATTACCTGTTCCAAAAATCTCTTTCTTTCCTGACTCCGCAAGGCCTCTCGGGAATAAAGAAAAGAAAAAGTAGTAGAAGATGATACTACAGGTACAAATACAAATTTAGGATTACCCTTTTTCTTGTATTTGTACCTGTAAGTTCATATGCTTGTGTTTTGTTTATTATTTTCTGGGCGGGTTCCGGAGCCCTATAGTAGAGAAAACAAGAAAATACTCACTGCCTACCCAAAAGCATGTCGTAAGAGTCGACTGATTGGGAGCTTCCTTCGAAGTCGGAGTGCATCTGTTTGAGAGGCAAGGAACCAGCAGTCTGCATACAAAAGAGTCAGATTTGTTAAACGGATAAACACGTAACACTCAGGTTTTGGAACAGGACTTCAGTCCAGAAGTGGATAAACAACCAGAACTTTCTGCCAGAGTTTACAGCTGGTGAACGTTAAAAAGAAGAGAGATTGCCTTATTTGTTGATACCAGCATTTGTGGAAAAAGCTGCTGTCTGAATTCTCCCGTCTTCCTAGTTTTCGGTCGTTCTTCAGCTCAATACATTATCTGCAATACCAGTTGGTGAACTAACTGTTGTCCTATAGGGTACTCTTTTTTTCTCTTCTCCCACAAGTATCCTGCACACAAACATAGAAAGAGACAATGAAGCACGGCAATTTTTCCACATCCCCCAACAAATCGTAGGGCCAACATTAGCACTGACAAGTGGGAGGGGGGGGGTGTGGGGGGGGGGGGGGGCAGCATGGTCTCGAGGCATGCTCGAGTGTAGAGATTCCTTGTTCAATCCCCGGTAAAAGCTGGGATTTTTTCACGTAGACATGGACTTCTAGTCACACCCCTGGTAATCTGGCAATCTGGTAATTTTAATTTCAGCTTCATAGCAAACAGGTCACCCCATCTTTGCTCCGCTCCTGTGCCAACGAAAAACATACATGTTTATCACAGCCCCTTGTGGAAAGACTGACAAACTGCTCTCTCAGCAAATCTAGCATACACTCGCATTAAAAACATATGGTAGCCATCCGAAGTGCTAACACAAACAGTCTGACGTTAGAAATGCAGTTCATCATTGATGGAAGCAGAAGTCATTAAAAGATCAGCAGTTGCACATGCGATCAATTTTAATCAAATAATGGCCCCACCAATATTGCGACAACCGGCATTGCGCCATTTTCTGAATCTACAAATCACACCACCACGTTGGTCAGTCGAAAAACATTCCAAATGAAATCCGCAGCTCACAGTGTCACGCCATGCACTCAACTCAGAGGCTGGGCAACGAAACGATATACTTCCAGTCTACAAATGGAACAAAAAAGCAACGGCCACAGTCTGGCAGAAGCAACAATTTTTGCCTTGGCTCAAAACAGTGGCAGTGCCTAGTGTTCATTTGGACCTGAAGCATTATGTGAGGGTTAACAAACTGTCACCCCAGCAGTACCCTACTATTAGCTGGGAAAGGGATTTAAGACATTACATCCACCAGCAAGCCTCGCCCCAACAACGACCTGACTGCCTTCGTTAACGACTGTTCACCCAACAGCCATGCAGTTCCATGCAATTCTTTGGCACAAAGGAGACACATTGAACTTTGGGTTTCGGACTGCCGACTCCCTACACGAAGATATATGTGTGCTACTGGGGTCCCGTAGCCAAAATACTATCTCAATGTATTACTAAAATTCAGCACGCATTCTCAAACGCGCAGTAGTTATACACACCCCTGGTCTCTGGGTAGTGCGATCGGACGCCTGTATGCATTGCTGTGTAGGTAAAAGAATCCCTTGGCATAGAAAATCGCAAAGAG
>CAJHNH020003227.1:0-37500 GCA_905116865.2 Candidula unifasciata
GAGCTTCTACTAAAAATACTGGGGGGGGGGCTGAGCTTCTACTAAACACTGGAGGGTTGGGGGGGGGGCTGAGCTTCTACTAAACACTGGAGGGTTGGGGGGGGGCTGAGCTTCTACTAAACACTGGAGGGTTGGGGGGGGGGGAGCTGAGCTTCTACTAAACACTAGAGGGGGGGGGGGCTGAGCTTCTACTAAATACTGGGGGGGGGGAGGAGGGAAAGGACTGACATTCTACTTAACATTGGGAGCTAAGGGGGGGGGGGCTGACCTCCTACTAAACATTCAGGTGAGGGTGGGAGGGGGGCTTGGATTCTACTAAACATTTAGAGGAAGGAGGTAACTGAGATTCTGCTATACATCTAAGGGCGTTGAAGATTCCTAAACCCCCAGATTCGGCGTCTCTAGCACGACAAATATAGTTACAGTAATTAGAGACAATTTTATGCCATCTAAATATCCTGTCTCGAATCGCAGAATTGGCGGTAAAATATATATGAACTAGTATTATAGGCATTACACCAGTAAACAACCAGGCTATTGTAATCTGCAAGCTTCTCCATATCAAGTTAATAAGGATTAGAAAATAAAACACCAGTTTTCCATCGGATTAAATCCTATTTATAGATTGCTGAAATTCTAGAGGAAACTCCCGTAATGCCGGCCATTATCGATAATTGCAGCCAGGATACATCAACAAGGCGGGGAATGCGGTCAGAAATTACACCAGCGGAAGTTCATGGTTTTATAGCTTATTAGACTGTCTACTTGGCAAGATACTGTGCTGCGGAAGTACTACGAATCAATCAGTCAGTTCCCCCAGTGGGTTTTGGAGCCCTGTTATATGGAAAACAAGAATAGACCCACTACCTACCCAAACGCATGTCAAAAGAGACGACTAACAGGGAGCTTTGTTCAACATCTGAGTGAATCTGCCTGAGAGGTAAGGAACCAAGTTTGCATAAAAATTAGTCAGATCTGTCAAACGGGTGCACACGCAACACACAGGTACTGAAACAGGACTGCAGTCTAGAAGTGGAGGAACAGCCAGAACTTTCCACTGAAGTTTACAGCCGGTGAACGCGAAGAAGAAGAAGAAGAAGAAGAAGAAGAAGAAGAAGAAGAATCAGTCTGTACATCAACCAAGTGCCGTCTTCACCAGGGGCGGCGACACAAAGTAAATGTCACTAATGTTGGTGGAGGGGTGGGGAAAAAGGGGCGGGGTGTGTGTGTGTGTGGAGGGGCGGGGTGGGGAGGAGGTGGGGTTTACATGGAAAGATGTCAGCAATATTTAAAAACACACGAAAAATTGCTGTGTCTTTTACAGGAGTCTGGAGAACCAACCCCAGCATTTTGTGGCAGTTTGTGATTTTACTAGGCAATTTTACTTTAGTAGTTTGCCATTGCCATGTCGGCTCTCGATAATTCTGTCTAAACCAACACAAGGCGGTCTGCTGCCTTATCGTCCGCAGTTGGGACCGAATTCTGGTACACTGGAAGTATGAAGCGCGATCGCAACGAACACAACATAGAGTTAATATAATGGCGTCATTAAAATATAATATAAGGATAATGCAACCAGAACAACTAACAAAGCAGGCGCAACACGTGAACAGATCCGAAGCGAAGCCAAGAAGCCTTTACTAAGAGGTGTGGACTAACGACATTAAAGAGCTTTTACATCAGCACTGTTTGACAATAGCCAAGTCCACCCATCGAGCAATGGATTGCAAACTATTCTTCCCGACAACGCTTAATAGCAGACGTGGAAATTGGCGGTAATGTGCCGTGAAGAGTGATGCACATATGAACGTGTTTATTTATGGGGCTGCCTGTTGTCAGAGCAGCGGGTGGCTAAACGGTTGAGAATGACAAGTTCTCAAGCGGGAGACCGACGTTCGAATCCTCGTTTAAAGTTGGGAATTTAAATTTTCGGTCGCGGGTTTAAAAAATGCCAACCTTTTGTAGCACCAGCCACGCTGCCCTAAATCCTCAGACTCAAAGATCTTAGACCCCACCCACACCTCCGCGAATTTGGTCTATACAGGCGTATTGGTGTATAGGGCTAGACCTATATTTTTATAAACCAAAAGGCACTTGGTGGGTGATATGGTCCTAATCACGCCGGCCACCTTTACTTCCCAGGACTGCACTTGGTACCTACTCAAAACTTGGTAGACGGTCCCCGTCAACTGGCAGTCATGACAGTTGTTTCCCCTTTCAGTCTGTTGTCTAGTGCCTTTCTGATGTTAACTGCTCTCCCTTTATTGAAAACAACTTCAGACTAGTACCTCAAACATCAAATCACGCAATCTGTTTTGATGGGTCTGTAGGGTACTCCAGTGCTTTCCATTTCCCGTGTGATTGTCGCCCGTGATATGAGACTCGTGCACTGAGCTAATAATCTCCTAATGCGACTTTAACCGCAGGTTCGCGCCAATAACGACTAGATTTTGGGCACGGTGAATTATTTCTTCCAGTCCGGTCAATTACCTGCCATTTCCTGATATCTCAGCAGTTGACTATGATGGAGTGCAGTTTCGCTCTAACGACAGGAGCCATGGTTCATGTTGGGTCGCTAATGTGAAAATATGGTGATTACTACTTGTCCATCCGGACTTCTTAATTGTATTCTTGGATATACTTCCTACTTGTAGTTGTACGTTAGCCTATGCTGCACCATCAATGTAGACGGTCGTTATAATAATAATACTGCTCCGATACTGAACCAGTGGAAATCCCCGCAAAGACACACAGACATACACACACAAATACCTTCACTGCTCTATTGGAAAACTAATGAACGATTTGTAAGTCCCAGTAAAATCTTGAAGCTTGCATACGCAAAGTAAAAAATGCATAAATTAGCTGTCAGATGTGCCAACACTAAGGGACCCACACCAGAATTGCAGCTCACTCCTTGCACAAATGGTCAGTCACTAAAAAGCCGGCATTGCACCCGCAAAAGTGCATCCATTCTTAGCATCATTGGCCACCTGTCATTTTAATGTAGTCAAAATCACGCCTCGGGCACTACAGGGAAGGGAGCAAAAACATTCTACCTGAAATCCCCAGCTCAAATTGTCTCATGGGAGGATTGGGGGGGGGGGGGCGTGGTCTCGAGACATGGCGTCCGCCCCAAGTACTGGAGGTGCGGGGTTCAAACTCCAGTGAAGGCTTGGACTTCTAGCAATTGTCCCTGGGTTCTGGGTAGTAAGAGTGAACTCCCCGTGTGTATTGCTGCACACGTTAAAAATTCCTGGGCAGGTGGGAATCGAAAAAAGTAGTCTAACGACGCTGCCCGGGCAAAATTTAGAGTTAAAAATCATCAGAAAGTATTTCAGGATCCTCGCCGGTGCTAAGGAATTCGTACACTACGCTGAGATTCTTCGGACTAAGGCTTGAGTCAGAAGTAGAACGGAGCACTTATGGGTTACTACCCTTGTGCTATGATGTTGATCAGTTGTCTAAACTTAAACCTAAACAAAAGATATTGTGGCTCCCCATGGCAATAAGTCAAGTAAAGGACTCTTTTCCACGCCTTCTGGCGTTTAGGGCATATAGGGCTAGATCTATATTTTGAAAACCAATTGGGTGGTGTGGTCAGCATCACACCGGTCGCCTTTACTTCCCGGGACTGCACCCGGTACCCACTCAAGGCTGGGTCGACCTGGAAGCTAAGGTCATTTTCGAAAAAAAAAGTCAAGCTCTGCCAGGAAGCGAACCCAAGACCTTCCAACCGCAGGCGAGGGTCTAGCAGCTCCACCATGGTGACACTCCCATGGCAATAGGAAGATAGGAAAGTATCTAGTCTCCTTTAGTAAGGTACCCGTTATATTGACACTGTGTATCTGGAGAGCTGAAAGATATCCCCAGAGGAGAGCTGAAAGATATCCCCAGAGGAGAGCTGAAAGATATCCCCAGAGGAGAGCTGAAAGATATTCCCAGAGGAGAGCTGAAAGATATCCCCAGAGGAGAGCTGAAAGATATCCCCAGAGGAGAGCTGAAAGATATCCCCAGAGGAGAGCTTCACCATTCTGTACTCCCTGGACCCTGTTGTGTGGAAAGGGATTGGGGGGGGGGGGGGGTTCATCAGGAAAGGTATGAGAATGAAGGAAGAAATGACTGCAAAAGGGGTGAGGGCTAAGTGTCTGAATAGAAAGAGGCGATGTGCTTCACCATGCTTTACTCCCATGTCACGCAATTGTGTTAGTGTCAGAGATTAGTAGTTATCCATTAGCCCAATCTGTACAGCGGTGATGATTTCTGCTCTGCCCATGCTTCTTCCCACGTGCGTTGATGCATTGCTTGCCAGTTAGTTCTCTGTAGGTAGTAATAAGTAGCCAGCTAAGGTGGTGCCGTCGATATTGTCGATGGCCACGGCTAAGTCACGACACGAGTCAGCTGGAGTCGGTCGTGGCAAAGTAGAGGTAGCAAACAAGTGGTCAACACACTAGGCACGCTTCACTTACCCTGTGAAACACAATCGGTAGAGCCAGAATAAGGGACAGCGTCCAGAGAACACAGGTAACTCTCCAGGCTCGCCCCACGGTACACATGTACATGGCCCTCATTGGATGTCGTATAGCGTAGTATCTGCAAGAGCAAGCCATTAGGTTTATGTGCTTTGGATGGCGTATAGCTTAGTATCTGCAAGAGCATGTCATTGGGTTTATGTGCTTTGGATGTCGTACAGCGTAGTAACTGTAAGAGCAAGCCATTGGGTTTATGTGCTTTAGATGTCGTACAGCGTAGTATCTGCAAGAGCATGTCATTGGGTTTATATGCTTTGGATGTCGTATAGCGTATTAACTGCAAGAGCATGTCATTGGGTTTATATGCTTTGGATGTCGTATAGCGTATTAACTGCAAGAGCATGTCATTATGTTTATGTGCTTTGGATGTCGTAAAGTATAATATCTGCAAGAGCATGTCATTAGGTTTATGTGCTTTGGATGGCGTATAGCTTAGTATCTGCAAGAGCATGTCATTTGGTTTATGTGCTTTGGATGTCGTACAGCGTAGTAACTGTAAGAGCAAGCCATTAGGTTTATGTGCTTTGGATGGCGTATAGCTTAGTATCTGCAAGAGCATGTCATTGGGTTTATGTGCTTTGGATGTCGTACAGCGTAGTAACTGCAAGAGCAAGTCATTGGGTTTATGTGCTTTGGATGGCGTATAGCGTAGTATCTGCAAAAGCATGTCATTGGGTTTATGTGCTTTGGATGTCGTACAGCGTAGTAACTGTAAGAGCAAGCCATTGGGTTTATGTGCTTTGGATGAGCTTTTTATAAACATTCTCTCCTCTTAGGATTGCACTCTGAAGGATCAACATTTCCAACCGAGAATCACACTGGCGCAGAGTTCATAAAACCTGCTTTAACCGTATAAGTAAAAGTAAAGGACCTTTTCGACACCTTCAAACGTATCGGTCAGGCTTAAATTGTATATACCAAACGTTGGGTTATGTCAACATCACGGCGGCTGTCTTTACTTCCCAGAACTGTACCTGGTACCTATTTAGGACTGAATCAACCTGGGAGTCAAGGTCATACTAAAAGAAAAAAAAAAGGTCCGGCTCTGTCAGGACTCGAACCCACGACTTTGTGATCCGCCGGGGAGACTCTAGCCACTATACCACTGGGGCTCTTGTTCAACCCTATAAGGTTAGTTGCGTATCCTTTGCAGGACGTTGCAGAAACAAACCCAGCAGCCCCTGGCTGTTGTGTGGTTTCTCTAGGCAAATTTACGTCCAGTAGTTTGCCATTGCTCACTGGACGGTCGGCTCCCTGATACCACTGTCGAAACCAACGGAAGGCGCATGGCCCGCAGCTAGGATTGAACCCGGCACCCCGGCATTACGAAGCGTTCGCATCGTCTTAGCCACAGAGCCGACGTTCAACCCTATAGCACATTTATATTTGGGTACCTGACGGTTAATCAAGGTTGGGTGGGTGTGTGACTTTTAACTGTCTATTATTCAATAGTTCTGGTACTTTTTGTTTTGTTCTACTCGTTCTATTCCACAACGAATACTATTAATATAAGATTGTTTACTTCTTCTTTTTCACCAGCTGTAAACTCTTGCAGAACGTTAGAGTTGTTCATCCACGTTTGGACTGCAGTCCTGCTCCATCACCTGAGGGTTGCGTGTGCACCGTTTTACAGTTCTAATTTGAATGCAGACTGGAATTATATAAGCGTGTTAAAACACCGTGTCATAGGAAGGGGTGAGGGCCGCCCTGAGTGGGGAGAAAGAGGGGGGGGGAGGGTAAGTAGTGATGTGAAGTGGCAACAATATGTGGTTTTAAAATTAGGAAAATTTGTATATGTGTAGAATTGGAAAGGGAAGTGGAGCCGCAAAGGGCGCGAAATTTCCAACACCGAGTACCCCCTGACCTTGCTACTCCACTTGTTTATACAGCGCATACTACATATGGAATGGTTACTACAGTATACACCTGGTGAAATAAAGCAGAATAAGCCGAGCAATAAATTGTTAACTCTTCTTGTATCTTCTTTTGTTTAAAATTACAGCTGGGGAAAATGTTTTTGATAGGAAGATTTGAACTAATTACTGCTAGTACTGAGAGACCCCAGAATTCAATTTTCTTACCAAATGAAACAAACATTTGAAGACACAAAGGAACATGTATCTTTCTTTCTCTGAATCTTTGTGTTAACTGTTTCTAACTTTGATGACTTTTCTTCAAAACTGTTTTGTCCGTTTGTTGCTTTCTTCTAATGATTTTATGTTAATGCTTTGTTACGCAAGATGTGTTTATTGTTCGGTCCTTCCAATGTTTCCTTTATGCATCGGTATGTTTTAAGTGTGCGAATGCCAAAGCCTGCATATTCTTTGATGCTTTCATCCCATAATTTGCCTTGTCAGTGTTTTCTAAAGTTTATTTTCACTAGTCCAGGAAAAAATACAATTCGTTCTAATGAAAAACAGCAATTTTGTTGTTTGCTTGTTAACCAGAGATTGTGATGTTTGCACGTTTCTTTCAGGCTAATCATCCACATTTGAATAAAGATAAAAGGAAAACATTGTGATCTTTATAATTTGAAGCAGGTAGCTGAGTGTACACAGAAAAAACACACACACACACACATACATACATACATACATACATACATACATACAGACAGACAGACAGACAGACAGACAGACAGACAGACAGACAGACAGACAGACACACAGACACACAGACACACAGACACACAGACACACAGACAGGCGCGCGCACGCATACGCACGCACACGCACACACACACACACATATACACACATACACATATACACACATACACACATACACACATACAAACATACACTTATACACACATACACACATACACACATACATACATACACAAACACACATACACACACACACACGCACACACGCATACACACATACACACACACACATACACACATACACACATACACACATACACACACACATAAACACATACACACATACACACATACACACATACACACACACACATACACACATACACACATACACACATACACACACACACAGACACACACACACATACACACAGACACACATACACACATACACACATACATACATACACACATACATACATACATACACACATACATACATACATACATACATACATACATACATACATACATACATACATACATACATACATACATACATACATACATCATACATACATACATACAAAAATACATACATACATACATACATACATACATACATACATACATACATACATACATACATACATACATACATACATACATACATACATACATACATACATACATACATACATACATACATACATACATACATACATACATACACACATACATGCATACATACATACATACATACATACATACATACAGCACGCATGCATGCATGCATGCACGCATGCATGCACGCATGCATGCACGCATGCATGCATGCATGCATGCACGCATGCACGCATACATACATACATACATACATACATACATACATACATACATACATACATACATACATACATACATACATACATACATACATACATACATACATACATACATACATACATACATACATACATACATACATACATACATACATACATACATACATACATACATACATACATACATACACACTTACATACATACATACATACATACATACATACATACATACATACATACATACATACATACATACTACATACATACATACATACATACATACACACATACATACATACATACATACATACATACATACATACATACATACATACACACACATACATACACATACATACATACATACATACATACATACATACATACATACATACATGACATACATACATACATACATACATACATACATACATACATACATACATACACACATACATACATACATACATACATACATACATACATACATACATACATACATACATACATACATACATACATACATAACATAAGCCATACATACATACATACAAACTTTCATACATACATACATATCTACATACATACATACATTAATATGATACCATACATACATAATTATTACATACATACAACACATACATACATACATACGTACATCCATACATACATATTTCAATACATGCGGACATCATATTGTACCTCATGCATGCATGCAAATTTCGCATGCAGGCATGCATGCATGGGGGCCATGCATGCATGCATGCAAGGCATGCAGGGGGAGGGGGCATACATACATCTTGCAATACATACATACATAATACATACATACATACATGTGCCATACATACATACATACATACATACATGAGACATACTTACAATACAAACATACAGGACATGGTGTGATACTTGCAATACACTTAAAGGGATGTATGAGAGTCTTGCAATATACTCAAATTGAGGTGTAAGAGTCTTGCAGTATACTCAAATGGAGGTGTGAGCGTCTTGCAATATACTCAAAGGGAGGTGTGAGAGTCTTGCAATATAATCAAAGGGAGGTGTGAGAGTCTTGCAATATACTTAAAGGGAGGTGTGAGAGTCTTACAACATAATCAAAGGGAGGTGTGAGAGTCTTACAATATACTCAAAGGGAGGTGTGAGAGTCTTACAATA
Organism: Candidula unifasciata; assembly: GCA_905116865.2. Lineage (NCBI taxonomy): Eukaryota > Metazoa > Mollusca > Gastropoda > Stylommatophora > Geomitridae > Candidula > Candidula unifasciata. The sequence goes on from CAJHNH020003227.1 coordinate 9,164, forward strand.
TAATCAAAGGGAGGTGTAAGAGTCTTGCAAGATACTCAAATGGGAGATGTGACACTTTTGCAATATACTTTAAGCGAGGTGTGAGAGTCTTGCAATATACTCAAAGGAAGGTGTGAGAGTCTTGCAATATACTCCAAGGAAGGTGTGAGAGTCTTGCAATATACTCAAAGGAAGGTGTGAGAGTCTTGCAATATACTCAAATAGAGGTGTGAGAGTCTTGCAATATACTTAAATGGAGGTGTGAGAGTACATACGCCGATCTCTTCCTCTCATCCGTCCCTTCTTGCAAATAAACACCTAATTGTTTGTTTATACATTCTTGCCCATTTTTTTTCATCTAACACACTATTTCATCAAACACACTATTTCATCTAACACACTATTTCATCTAACTTCCGCCGAAAGTCCTTCATATATGGTCTTCAGAATGTCTTCACTACTTGCATTGGAGAGTCTTGCAATCTCTCCGGGACCATGTCCCCCGTGTGCCAATATTCCCCAAAGGGAGGTATTAGACACTTGCAATTTGCGCAAAGGGAGATGTGAGAGTCAGCCAATATGTCAGACTTCATAGCGTGTTCTGATTAATTTTAGCTGTTTTGCTTCTTTATCCAGGTGTGAATAAGTCTGAAAAATACACAAAATGTGGTGTTTATAAACATTAATATCTCATAGGGATATGTATAGAGTCTATGCAATATACTCAAAGGGAGGTGATAGTATTTATATATATATCAAAAGGGAAGGTGTGAGGGTCTGGCAATATACTCAAAGGGATTTTAGCACAGTCTCGCAATATACGCAAAGCTTCTTTGAGGATTATTTGAAATAAAAAAAAGGGAGGCGTAAGAGTCTTGCAATATACTCAAATGGAGGTGTGAGAGTCTTGCAATATACTCAACGGGCATGTTGTTGCTTGCAAAGACTTAGGATTGTAGGTTTTATGATTAGGTTTGCAATATTCAAACATAGGTGTGACAGTCTTGCAATTGTGGGTTCTAGAGGACTATATTCTACCTTTGCAATATACTCAAAGGGGGCGTGGTTGTCTTACAATATAAATAAGGGGGAGAGGGGGGGGGTATACTTAAAGGGGCTTGTTAGAAACTTGCAAGATAGGCCGGGGGGGGGGTGTGAGAGGGTCTTGCAATATACTCATGGGGTGCTGGGGCGTGAGAGTCTTGCAATATACTCAAATGGAGGTGTGAGAGTCTAGCAATATACTCAAATGGAGGTGTGAGAGTCTTGCAATATACTCAAAGGGAGGTGTGAGAGTTTTGCAATATACTCAAATGGAGGTGTGAGAGTCTTGCAATATACTCAAGGGGGTGTGAGGTTTTGCAGAGTCTTGCAATATACTCATATACTTCAAGGAAGGTGTGAGAGTCTTGCAATATACTCAAATGGAGGCATGAGAGTCTTGCTTATAAAGTTAAGGGTGATGAGTATTGCAATATAAACTCAAATGGGGGTGTGAGAGTCTTCTTATATACTTAAGGAAGGTGTGAGCGTCTTGCAATATACTCAAATTGAGAGTGTGAGAGTCTTGCAATAAACTTAAGGGGGGCATGAGCGTCTTCTTATAAACTTGAGGGGGGCATGAGCGTCTTCTTATACTAAATATGGGGGCATGAGAGTCTTGCAATATACTCAAAAGGGGTGTGAGAGCGTCAATATACTAGACTGGAGGTGGAGGTACATACGCCGTCTTCCTTCATCCGTCCCTTCTTGCGGGGGCATAATTGTTCGTTTCATTTTGCACAACTTAGGGGGGCTAACACAGTTTCATCTAATACTACTTCATGTAACACATGAGCGTCTTCTACTATAGACTTGAAGGTCCTTCATGTCTTCAGTGTCTTCTCGCATTGGACACCCTGTATCTTAAGGCCACCATGAGCCCGTCCCCCTTATAGACACTGAAGGGCGCATTGAGCGAGATCAGCAAAATATGTCAGACTTCATAGCGTGTTCTGATATAACTTTTAGCATGTTTTGCTTCTTATCCAAGAAGGCGGAATATCTCTGGAAATCACATAAATGTGGTTTTAGACTTAAACATTAAATCTCATATAAATATATATATATATATGATATATCTTATATATATATATGATATCTTCTTATAGACTTATATAGCGTATATATATATACTTGAGGGGTGGGGGGATGCAAGGAATTTTAACACAGAATTCAGAACTAATACGCCAAGCTTCTTTGAGGATTATTTGAATTTAAAAAATGTAAATGTTTATTAAATATTGTTGTTATGTCACTGCATTTGTTGCTTTGAGATTTAGGATTGTAGTTTTATGATTAGGTTATGCAACTGTTGACATATTGACATATAATAACTTGTGGGTTCTAGTGGACTATATTCTACCTATGCCATATACTCAAGGGGGCGTGGGGGCCTTACAATATACTCAAAAAGGGGGGGGGGAGGGTTACGTGAGGGGCTTGTTTTAAACTCAAGGAGGGGGGTGGGGGGGGGGGTGTGTGAGGGTCTTGCAATAGACTCCATGGAAGCATGAGGGTCTTGTTATAAATTCAAGGTGATGGGGCGTGAGGGTCTTGCAATATACAGTTCCTTATATGGGTATGCATCTCCTGGTTCCATAAGATATGGAAAGAACGTTAAATGTATTCGACAACGAATGTCTGATTAAAATGATGAATATAAAATGAGATAAATTCAAGAGTAAAAAAGCAAAGGATTGTTTCCACGCTTTGGGTGTATAGGGCTAGACCTATCTTTTAAAGATCAAACGGCACTAAGTGTTTGATGTGGTCAGCATCACGTCAGCCGTCTTTACGTCCCAGGACTGTACCTGGTACCCACTCAAGGCTGGGGTGACCTAGCCCTCGCCAGGAACCAAACCCACGACCCTCCGATCTACAGTCGGGTTTCTAGCTCCTAGACCACGGCGGCTCGGATTCAAGAGTAGTAAAGAAACAAAAAATATAGGGGCAACCAGTGTTATTAACAGTTTTACGGTAGAGAAGAAATCCTTATATTAAACATATTCTCTGAAAAGCCAAAGAGTTAATCACTAAAGAGATACTGAAGTAGGAAATAGACTGAAACACGTTCTGAAGCTAATTTTCTTCGGCAAAACCAAAAGTACCTGACATGATTTCACGCAAAGCGGTCTGATGTCAAATCGATGATGTGTAAGAGCTGAAGTGTAGGAGCCGATGTGTAGGAGCTGATGAGTAAGAGCTGATGTGTAAGAGCCGATGTGTAAGAGCTGATGTGTAGGAGCCGATGTGTAAGAGCTGATGTGTAAGAGCTGATGTGTAAGAGCTGATGTGTAGGAGCTGATGTGTAGGAGCTGATGTGTAGGAGCCGATGTGTAAGAGCTGATGTGTAAGAGCTGATGTGTAAGAGCCGATGTGTAAGAGCTGATGTGTAAGAGCTGATGTGTAAGAGCCGATGTGTAAGAGCCGATGTGTAAGAACTGATGTGTAAGAGCCGATGTGTAAGAGCTGATGAGTAAGAGCCGATGTGTAACAGCTGACGTGTAAGAGCCGATGTGTAAGAGCCGATGTGTAAGAGCCGATGTGTAACAGCTGATGTGTAAGAGCTGACGTGTAAGAGCTGATGTGTCAGAGCCGATGTGTAAGAGCCGATGTGTAAGAGCTCCCTGGGAGCGAGTAAACAGGATAGACACTGAGATCATCACAGTCTGAGTAGAATCGTGTTGTGAGTAGTGGTCAGAAGATCTGGCCGACGCTCAACACTTGGGGGAGGAGTGAGACATACAACCAGACTGTCACTGGTAGCATGAAAACTTCAGTTCTTCATCTACTGCTGAAAATGGGAGTCGCCGTGGTGTAGTGGATAGACGCACAGTTTCGTATCGGAAGGTCGTGTGTTCGAGATGTGACAGAACTGAACTTTTCTTTCCAAAAATGACTTTGGCTCCCAGGTCGATCCAGCCTTGAGTGGGTACTAGGTGCAGTCGTGTGAAGTAAAGGCGGCCGGCGTGACGTTGACTAAATCACCGACCTAGTACCAATTAGTCTTTAAAGTATAGGTCTAGCAGTGAAGCCCTATATGCCCAATACCCCTGAGTGCTTGGAAAAGGAGCTTACTTCACTTACTGCTGAAGATGACGATGAGGCGTTCATGGAAATGTCCCAATTGCTGTGATGTTGGTTCCTAACTCGCAACTCATTGCCGAAAGCAGACCTTCAACCCTAGTGTGTTACAATTAGGTGACCTCATGAGGTCAACGAATCAACATCATGGCACACGGGTAGTAAGTAATCCATAAGTGCTCCGTTCTTCTTCTAACTTAAGTCTGAATCAGAAGAAGCTCAGCTAAGGGCACAGGCTCTGTAGCACCGGTGACGATCCTGAAACACTTTGGGTAGATTTTTTAAACTCAAAATTTTACCCGGGCAGCGCCGTAAGGCTACCCTTTCCGATTTGCACCTGCCAAGGGATATTTACGTTAGAAACAATGCACACGGGCGTCCAATCTCACTACCCAAAGACCAGGTGGAATTACTAGAAGTCCAAGTCCACGTGAAAAAATCCCACCCCTTACCGGGGACTGAACCCGAAACCTCTAGCACTCGAGGTGGACACCATGCCTCGAGACCACGTAGCCCCCCTGAGACCTCTTTGGAAACCTCCAAACCACATTACCTCGACCCTTTAATTTGCTTACTTGATAACCCTGTTACAGATACTCACCTTTCCATGCTCATCGTGGTGAGAGTTAGAACAGAGCAGACGGAAGAAACATCCTGCATGTAGTGGACCCCCTTACACAGGAACACATCGAAGCTCCACGAGAAGGTGAAGAACGCTGCAAACTGAAAGCAAACAAGACCAGACAAATGGTTTGAATCCAGGACGATTAAAACTGAAACTTCATAAATGAGATACAATTGACAATAATAACTCCATTGTCTTGTAACCTGTAAGAATTGTTTAGAAATGTGTCTAGGGTGAAAAGCAGGTTATATCTCAGTGTAAATGAACACGCTGACGTCCTAATGGCAGTTTAACGATGGCCACCCCACTTTGGACATGCACCATAGAGAAGCCATATTCTATTATCCACTATGATGATGCCTGCCTGTTAGTCCAACAAATGAATGAGTGGAAAAGAAAATTTCAAAAACTCATAATTGCTGCGTCGGTGCACGTGACCCTGTCGTGAACAATCTGTCCCAGAAGTCGAACCGTTCTGAAACGTCCTGGTATTGTATGTGCCTTCTGTTCACAGCTCTGGTATTCTATGTGCCGTCTGTTCACAGCTCTGGTATTGTATGTGCCTTCTGTTCGTAGCTCTGGTATTCTATGTGCCTTCTGTTTACTGCTCTGGCATTGCATGAGCCTTCTGTTGACAGTTTTGGTATTGTATGTGCCTTCTGTTCACAGCTCTGGTATTATATGTGCCTTCTGTTCACTGCTCTGGCATTGTATGTGCCTTCTGTTGACAGTTCTGGTATTGTATGTGCCTTCTGTTCACAGTTCTGGTATTGTATGTGCCTTCTGTTCACAGCTCTGGTTTTGTATGTGCCTTAGTTCACAGCTCTGGTATTGTATGTGCCTTCTGTTTACTGCTCTGGTATTGTATGTGCCTTCTGTTCACTGCTCTGGCATTTTATGTGCCTTCTGTTGACAGTTCTGGTATTGTATGTGCCTTCTGTTCACAGCCCTGGTATTGTATGTGCCTTCTGTTCACAGCTCTGGTATTGTTTGTGCCTTCTGTTCACAGCCCTGGTATTGTATTGTATGTGCCTTCTGTTCACAGTTCTGGTATTGTATGTGCCTTCAGTTCACAGCTCTGGTATTGTATGTGCCTTCTGTTTTATGCTCTGGTATTGTATGTGCCTTCTGTTCACTGTGGCATTTTATGTGCCTTCTGTTGACAGTTCTGGTATTGTATGTGCCTTCTGTTCACAGCCCTGGTATTGTATGTGCCTTCTGTTCACAGCCCTCGTATTGTATGTGCCTTCTGTTCACAGCTCTGGTATTGTTTGTGCCTTCTGTTCACAGCCCTGGTAGTGAATGTGCCTTCTGTTTACAGCCCTGGTATTGTATGTGCCTTCTGTTGACAGCCCTGGTACTGTATGTGCCTTCTGTTTACAGCTACAGCATGCATACAGATATGTGATTCGCGTTATCTTACTGAATACGAAGACAGTTATGACGCCGCTTTTATTCTGTGCTCCCCCTTGAAAGACTTGTTGTGTGTGGTTTACAGTTAGGCTGTAATATGTGCGCTTTTCTGCCTAACACACAGAACTTCAACAGTCACCTCTTACAATATTCTTGTCAAAGGGCAGTGGGTCTATTATCACCCCCCCCCACCCACCCATCCCACTTCCATCCCTCACCTCCGGCCCCAAATGGGGCCACGGATCCCAAATAGGGAGATGGAACATTACCTCAAAAAATCCTTTAGTACAGTTTGTTTCCCCAGACTAAAAGACAGAAGGCATGATGACTCTCACATCACGAAAGGACGGAAAAGTGCCAACCAACAAATTTCTCTCTTTCAGTATCAGAAGGAAATGTCAGTGAAGAAATATCCTGATTAAAATTGATCAGTTTTGTTACTTTCAAAGCAGAACTATCATCATAGTAGTGACCACTGGACAAGCCGAAATTTTTTTTTTTTTTAATGTTCTGACCAAATACACAAAGTAAGAAAAAAATATTCAGCTAGCGAGTGTATTCAGTTGACGGAGCGATTCACATATCACGCGTTGTTTGGGACACAATAAGTTAATTATATATAGTCTCTATTCTTTTATTATCATGAAAGTTTTGCAGTAATTTCTTCCTGACTACCACGTGTATGTACATTTATATATATTTCTTGTGTAGTCTGGACATTGTTTGAAACAGGCAGGCCAGATATGGTTTTGTGGGCTTCAAGTAACCAACTTATAGATGACATTAGGAAGAGCGCATAGATTATAACATGTCACTACAACATCTCGCTTCGGGGAAGAGAAGACGAAGGAGCTAGCAGAAACAGGAGGGCATGGACAAGATAAGACGGGATGAGGAAAATATATTCATCCCCCTCCTTTCCTCCTAAATATCATTGTCCTAATGTCTTCGAAAAGTTGGTTATTTGAAGCAAACATAAAACAATATCTAGCCTCCCTGTTTCAAACAATATCCAGACTACACGAAAAATTAAATCTGCTATTTCGGCCAAGATCAGATTAAAGCCGTTATTTCCGGGTTTTCCTAGCCCTGGTTCCCATTTATTTTCACATCCTTCACAGATGCAAGGATCTGATCTAGATGAATGCCATGATGTCTCGGGTGCCCTTGTTAAATGGAGGGCATGCACGCACGCCTCTGCCCATCCTGCAATATTTTCCCACATAGTGTGGTAGCTCAACAGTGTGCAGATCGTTACAGGGGTGAAGATATGAAGACAGCAATAGGAACGAACAGACGAACAAACTTTATTTTCAAAGTGTTACAAATTAGGCAAGCAGATCCGTCTAACATCCGGCCCCTCCGAGCATCCATAATTCAGTCAACAGTTGCATGTTTTGTCGAACAAAAAATAAATATATATATATATATAAAATCGGATTGTGCTTACATCACAATTATACAAGCTCAAAAGTACATACGTCCACATACTCTTACATGCTCTCACACATATTCACATACTCACAGACAGACAGACAGACAGACAGACAGACAGACAGACAGACAGACAGACAGACAGACAGACAGACAGACAGACAGACAGACAGACAGACAGACAGACAGACAGACAGACAGACAGACAGACAGACAGACATACATACCTACATACATACGTGCATACATACATACCTACATATACATACATACATACATACATACATACATACATACATACATACATACATACATACATACATACAGACAGACAGACAGACAGACAGACAGACAGACAGACAGACAGACAGACAGACAGACAGACAGACAGACAGACAGACAGACAGACAGACAGACAGACAGACAGACACATACATACACACATACACACATACACACACACATACATACATACATACATACATACATACATACATACATACATACATACATACATACATACATACATACATACATACATACATACATACATACATACATACATACATACATACATACATACATACATACATACATACATACATACATACATACATACATACATACATACATACATACCTATACATACATTACATACATACATACATACATACATACATACATACATACATACATACATACATACATACATACATACATACATACATACATACATACATACATACATACATACATACATACATACATACATACATACATACATACATACATACATACATACATACATACATACATACATACATACATACATACATACATACATACATACATACATACATACATACATACATACATACATACATACATACATACATACATACACATACATACATACATACATACATACATACATACATACATACATACATACATACATACATACATACATACATATATACATACATACGTACATTCGTACATACGTACACAGGTACATACGTACACACGTACACTCGTACACACGTACATACCTACATACCTACATACGTAGAGACAGACAGACAGACTTACATACATACTTACATAATGCTTACATGCATCTTTACATGCACCCTTACATACATACCTACTTACACCTAGGGGATGAGAGGGACGATTTGGAGCCTTTACAATTAGGGAGCTGCTTGGTCTCGAGGCATGGCGTCCGCCTCGAGTGCTCGTTAAAGACCTGGTGAAAGCCGGGATTTTTTTCACGTGGACTACTAATAATTCCCCCTGGTCTCTGGGTCGTGAGGTCAGCCGCCCGTGTGTATTGTTGCGCACGTAAAAATACATTTCACAGTTGGAAATCGAAAAGAGTAGCCTAACGGCTCTACCCAGGCAAAATTTGGAGTCAAATCTCTACCCAAAGTATTTCAGGATCCTTGCCCGTGCTACGATGTTCGTGCACTGCACTGAGATGCTTCAGACTCGGCTTGAGTTAGAAGTAGAACAGAGCACTTATGGGTTACTACCTGTGTGCCATGATGTTGATCCGTTGTTTAGAACTAAATCTTCACAAGTTGTCTGTGGTGGGGTGTTGAACGGCCTATGACTTATTCAGTGATTACAAATAATATTAATGGTAATAATAATAATAATAATAATAATAATAATAATAATAATAATAATAATAATAATAATAATAAAAACAACAACACTAATAATATAAATAATAATAATAATAATAGTAATAATAAAAAAACAACTCTAATAATAATAATAATTATTATAGTAATAGTAGTAGTAGTAGTAGTAATAATATAAAAAAAATAATAACGCGTAGATTCGTAAGAGAGCCGCCGTGGTGAAGAGGCTAGACCTTCACATGGGGGAATCGAAAGGTCGTGGGTTCTGGTCCTGATAGAGCTAAACATTTTTTTTAATGACTTTGGCTCCAGGGTCGACCCAGCTTTAAGTTGATACCACGCAGTGCGTAGGCATTTACAGCTCGCTCTCCAGGCAGAATAGTTCAAGAAGCCAGCGGTGCCTTCTTCATGACCACCAGCAGCATGACGATGGAAGTGATGGCGGTGACACAAGCTTTCATGTGGCTTGAATCACAGGACTATTCCCGCGTGTGTGTGCTGAGTGATTCTTTGAAGGAAACGCAGCTAACTTTTTTTTTTTTACTTTTAATGTGATAGGTACATAGAAAATGTAAAAACTACTGGTCTATTTGCTGTACACCTTGTTGGAGGTTGGGGAGAAGCGGGCCTCTTAACCTTTTCTGAAATGAAGGGGGAAAAGGTTGGGGGTGGGGGGGGGGGGGAGGGATGTTCGCTAAGAAACCTTTTGTTTAGCTGGGGAAAGAGGGCTTTTAAAGTCCTTAAGACCGCAGGCTCCGCTGCCATTTACTGGTTGTATCTGGACGCTTTCTATTGGATTTCCTAGTGACCTTAGCAACAAGTGACAAGGTTTGTTGGGATCAATGCTAGGTTGTGTACCATTGTCAATACAAGACATTCAAGTGAGAGTGTTGATGTGAATGGAGACAAAACAAAGTGCAAGACAAAGGAGTGTATATAACCGTACTATTAAATGTACTATTAAATGCCTGTTTGAAAAGTGGGGAGGGGAAGGGGGAAGGTTAAAACAATATGCGTTCTGGGGCCCATTTTGAGAAAAAGAGAATAGACTCATTGCGACCTAACAAGCATGTCGTAGAAGCAACTAATTATGGGTTTGCTGCAGTAGATGTTTTGGAACAAAATGCGGTCATAGCGCAACCTAGCTGTAAGCAACAACACAACACGCCAACCACCCTTGCAATCGCAAACACAGAAAAAATAGGAGAAGGGGACAAAAATGAGGGCAAGAAGCAGTGTACTCACCATTTACACTTTCGATTGTTAAAGAAACATGCATTATTACTATTTACTTGAATGTGGATATGAGAATTCGCCACTCCGTTTATTTCTCGAACATAGCGGGGGAAAAACGCTTGCTCCGTAGAAGCGCCACTTACGCATAAATGTAACGGCTGAAAGCTACCCGTTAACAGTACTGCGATTCTAGCTGCACACGCATACTCTCCACAGTGAAGCGACGAGGAGTAAAATATCGCGTACCATCCCTGATATAATCCTTAAATGCTAACGCTTTCACGTGCCAATTGACCACAACTCGCCACTGCGCCAGACATTACAAAAGTTTTTTTTTTTTACAATAAGGCCGGCCACCAATATTTCCTGATAATAATTACTATTAGACTCACTCCATTTGGGAAGGAAACTAAATTTTGCAGGACGTTGCAGAACCAACCCCAGCAGTTTTTGGCTGTTGCGTGGTTTTTTTCTAGGCAAATTTACTCTCAGTAGTTTACCATTGCTGTAAACAGACAGACAGACAGACAGACAGACAGACAGACAGACAGACAGACAGACAGACAGACAGACAGACAGACAGACAGACAGACAGACAGACAGACAGACAGACAGACAGACAGACACACGCAGACAGACAGACACAGACACACACAGACACACACAGACAGACACAGACACACACAGACAGACACACACAGACAGACACACATACAGACAGACACACACACACAGACAGACACACACATACAGACAGACACACACAGACAGACACACACAGACAGACACACACAGACAGACACACACAGACAGACACACACAGACAGACAGACAGACACACACACAGACAGACACACACAGACAGACACACACAGACAGACACACACAGACAGACACACACAGACACACACACACAGACACACACACACACAGACACACACACACAGACACACACAGACACACACACACAGGCACACACACACAGGCACACACACAGACTGACACACACAGACAGACTCACACAGACACACACACAGACACACACACACAGACACACACACAGACACACACACAGACACACACACAGACACACACACACACAGACACAGTTATGTTATTTGTGTAGGAGACTGGGACACACATATAGATAGATATTATGTGTACTGAAAACGCCCTCTTATCTCAATGATTCCTATCTTACTCGGTAGCAAGAGGGAGTTGCCGTGGTGTATCGGTTAGACACTCGCCTGTGGATCGAAAGGTCGTAAGTTCAGGTTCTGACGGCACTGGAACTTTTGTTTTAGTAACCTTGGCTCCTATGTCGACTCAACATTGGATGGGTACTAGGTGGAATCCTGGAAAGTAAAGGCGGTCGGCGTGATGCTTACTACATCAACTATCAAGTACCAGTTGAACTATTAAAACAAATCAAGGACTGTGCCCAGTACGAATGAGGGCGTGGAAACGTTCCTTTACTTTACTTTACTAAGCGAAACATCAAAGCGAGGTTTAAGCGAACTCCTCCTTTTTCTTAAAGTCTATGCGCGTGGCTTTGGTAGTCAAGTCTATCCACAACCTTCTGTCTCGTGAACTTTCAATCCGTTCTGACACAGATGGTCTTCGTCCATACCGTGTAGCGTTGGTAGTCATGTCTATCCACAACCTTCTGTCTCATGTACTTTCAATCCGTTCAGACACAGATGGTCTTCGTCCATGCCGTGTGGCGTTGGTAGCTACATTCTGGAGGAGGGCTGGGAAAACAGACTTACTGCCACACAATCAAGAATGTCGTAAAAAGTAAATATTTAATGTGTTTTGAAATAGGATGTGTTGGGCCAAAAAGCTCATCAATCACAGTCTAGCTGTTATTCTCAACACACATAGTTAACCACCGTTTTAAAAGGAATCGCAACAGAAAAAAAAAAAAAACACACACACACACAAGAGAGGTTCAGAAACGGTACCATATTACTGAAAGAGTCAAAAAAAAAGGTCATGAGCAATATGTACGGAACTACGGAGTTCGTGCTTTGTGATTACACTGTATTAGCGTTTATCTATGAGAGGAGACTAAGACTCGAATACACCTGCACAGACCTCCGTATGCATTGAAAGTGATTTACGCAGTGCCAGAAAAAAAAAAAAAAAAACTCTTAGACACTTTTCTTATATTGCCCTAAAAAAGTTATTTAGTGAGGCCTCAATTTACACAACACAGAAACCGGTACCTTTTTTTAGTTCACCTCTTCTCGGGGCCTCCTTTATATCGTGGGGAGTTGCCGGGAAATTTTAAAATTACCAGGGGTTTTATGGTTGGTGTTAGTCCGTTTCGTTTCACACCCTAACACGGCTATGCAATTTAACTTTCCCGAGAACCTCCCCATAAAATCTCTGAGTTCCCTAGATAGGAAGACAGTTCACAGGAAGGTGAGGAAAGATTGCATAGATGCAGTATAATCTTTTGTCCAAAGTCTTTATCAGCGAATAAGACACATAACAATATCATACACGTGTGGCGTGACAATTTTCCTTTACCGTTACTTTTCTTGTGTATGGTCACGTTAGATAAAGTGTTGCCAGTAGTGTACCAGAAATGTTAAAAATGACCAAATCTGTGACCACATCTGTGACCAGATCTGTCACAGTTATTGGCCGCTCGTAACTGGTGTCAACCCTAGTCCAAAACTTCACTATGCAGATGACACATGAAATGTAAGCTGAGTAGAAAATTTAATCTCGTCTGTCCAAAAAAAACAGCGAATGTAGTAGTACTTTTACCCCACTATGACATCACACAAACGATAAACACCCGATGACGCAAAGTGTCACCATGTAGATGAGGATCACCCGTGGACAGGCCCCAGAAACCGCGTTCAGTCATTAGGCCCTATTTATGGCCGGGCTATACTGCGGCCCCTGGCAAGAACCAGAGTAGGGCTTCATATTAAAGAAGAATTGCATCACACAGGGAGATGACTAAGGTTATATACAGTGAAGATCAAAACTTTTTCTTGAATTTTAAGGAAAAATTTTAAAAAAAAATGTCTGCAGACAAAAAGTAGCTGTCGCCCAGAAAGACAACAAAAAGAAACAATAAATAATGAAGACATTGAAAATGCCGCAAACTTTATTTATCTGGGCTCCCTAATAAACAAGGGAGATTGTCCAACGGAAGTAAAAAAGGAGGATGGCCATAGCGATAGAAAGTTCTTACAACTCAGGCCCAAAAAGAGAGTGACTTCCCTTTCCATTCATAAATTGCCGTGTCGCTGGGCTGCTGCTGTGTCGCGGGGGTGTCAAGTTTAGTGACCGGCCCACAATACAGAGCATTTTATTGGTTGTTGTCACGGCCGGCGATATCGCATGTTCTATATTACACGATGTGAGCGCTTTTAACTGTCTCGAAACTTGCGGAATTGAATGTAGGCTGCACTCTCTCGTAGGACATATGCTGCACTGTCTCGTGGGACGTAGGGGGTAGGGGTTAGGGGCAGTTCTGCTGTAAAAAAAGACTCATAAGCAGTTTAGTCTGGCTGTGTTCTCACTAGATGGCCAAACCATTTCACTGTTTGTCAATATAATCCAGACATGGTCTCATTCCAACGTTCTCTCTAATGCTGGTATCCGTAATGGTGCCTCTTTATGTGTTGATAGGGACCTTACTGAGACAGGGCGTTTCACACGTAGATGCTTTCAGTTCAAGTGCCCTAATCATTGTCCATGTTTGGAACAGATAGTATAAGCTAGAGATGAAGATGCTACTAACTATTTGCTGTTTTGCTGAAAGAAAGAAATTTGGGTGTCTAAGCAGTGGGGTTAGCTGGTACGTGACAGCATTTGCCTTCTGTACTCTGCTTCTATCACAAGTCGCCTTATAAAGTTAAATTTTTCATTTGAGCGGAGGGAAAAGGCGGGGGGGGGGGGGGTAATGGGTTTACGACCCTCAAGGAGCCAAAGACACCATCCCCTTCCCTTCCTCTTCCAAGACAAGACTCCAGTGCTCCTATAAGCAGCTTTATTAATCATCCCATGATTATTTGTTTTAACTATCAAAGTTCTTCTTAGGCTAACGACATACCGAATCCGACGCGTACAAGATACTTCAAGAAACCACGGCTTGAAGATATCTTCTAAGTTATTAAACAATTAGGAGATTAGAACAATATCTATTGATCCGTGAAATATTGGGGAAAATACAAGACCAATGAAGAGAAGGGTGAAAAAAGGAGAATTGTGATACCCTGAAGCTAGAAAAAAAGATATAGTGGGGTTGCTAAGATAGGACAGGAGATGGCGAGTGACGGATTATATGTGAGTAAATGAGACAATAGATTGTTGAGAGGGTAGAAAGATTTAGTTAAAGTAACTCAAGTTGAAAGAAAACGAAGGAACGAACGAACATAGAGAGGGGGAAAGGCCGGGAGGAAAGGGCGGGGGTGGGGGGAGTGGAGGAGTCTTGAGAAAATGGCAAAATATAAGAGAAGGTGAACAGTGGGAGAAAGTGAGAGGGGGTTTGAGGTATCGGGTGAAAAGACGTCAAGAAATTGACATAATATGAGAGAGAGAAGGAGGAGGAGGAGGAAGAGGAGGAGGAGAAAAAGAAGAAGAATACGATGAGGAAGCGGAGGCCGAGGGGAGGTGGAAGAGGAGGAGGAGGAGAAGGAGGAATAGACAGAGTGGTGTGAGATGAGTCGAGTCAGAGGTGGCAATTAGATATCTAGAACATTGTAAGTATGAAAACGATAGAAGAGGAGAACAGACCAACGAACATGAGAAAGAGTAGATGGGAGTGGGTAAAACAACAACAACAACAACAACAAAGTAGCGATTCAGTGGAAAGTAAAATATTATAAAAGATATTGGGAAAGAGGAGGAAGTGGACAGGATGGTGAGGAGAGTGAGGAGAAAGAGGAAAAATGGAGAGAGCGGTATAAGAAATGTAGAGTGGTATAAGAAATGGAAGAAAATATATAAAACCGAACGAAAAGTATATTAGCAATCTTCAAAATATAAAAAATACAATCAAAACGTGAACGGTGCGGCTATGGAGCCTTCATCAGCACATACAAATCAAACAATACTACACAAATACAAAAAATCTCTTAGCTAGTACCTCGAAGCAGCCGAGTCGATGGATTCTCAGCAGTTATAAGAAATATCAATATAGGAAATAGAGAAATTGATAATGTAGTAAAAAGGTAGAACAGTGGACTAAAGAGGTAGGGACCAGTTGTATTACTCTCCAGAAAGTGGCGCTATGGGAGACTAGGCAAAGAAAAGGCAGTGAGGCCTCGAGACTTGTGACAGTATGGAAAGTACAGGACTGAGAAAAGGAAGAAAATGCTCAAGAAATTATTAATACGTGTACTAAGGGAGTGAGAAAGGGGAAAGGGTACTCAATAAGGGGATAATAGAGAGTGAGCGAGTGAGAAGGGGAGGGATAGAACGAGAGTAAAGTAACGAGAAAGGGAAGAAAGTAACAATACTTAATAGTAAAGGTGTGAGAAATGGATAGGAGTGCTTAAGAAAGTGCAATAGCAAATTGTTTATAAAATAATAATAATATTATAACAGGTTAGCAGAAAATTATGCATTACAAAAGAAACAATAGCCTCACTGAGCTATATCCACAGTCACCAAATAAAAAAGAAATGGGAAAAAAAGGGGGGGGGGGTGGTTGAATAAATAACACGAATATATGACCATACCGATAAAAGCTTGAGAATAAAACAACTGAAGCTGAAGTCACTACTCTAAAAGTTTAGCAGTACAATTCAAATGATAGAAAACTTAAGCCAAGGAAAAATTATAATAAAAATCTATGAAATACTGATTACCTCTAACCATCACTCCAAGACGACTGGATTGAAAGAACAACTAAAAAAAAGTATCATGGATCAATCACGTAAAATAAAAACTGAAAATCAAAATAGAGCATAGAATAAACAACAAAAGCAAAAACAGATAATTAAAACGTTCAGAAGGGAACTCTAACAGAGGCAGATTGGTTTGAAACTGTTAGCATAAAACTTAGAAAACAATTTGCAGAAATAAAAAAAAACACGTTGAAAGGTAACTTTTTTCCCCCAGTGGTTATTTTTACGTGCGTAGAAAAAAGAACAAGGAAAAATGAGTTTATAATGAAACTATAGAATAACAATTGCAGCACGGGTCGACTAAATAAATTCAGTTACTCAATGTGAAATTTGTCCACACTTTGAGCATTGCAAATAATTATGTAGGGACACATATTTATGTAAGTGCTGTAACTACCACTTAGCTATGAGAATCCCTAGTACCCTAATACTCCTGAAATTACAGTGCATAGTGTGCCTATTCGTCTTATAATAGATGGCGTGTGGCGTTGGTAGTCGTGTCTCCACACAGCCTTTTGTTTCGTGTGAAGATCCCTTTTCACGTCTTTTAGGCGTAACGGGTCTATGTGAAGAGCGCTTATATTTTTACAGACCATCGGATCTAGGTGGGTTATGTGGTTAGCATTACGCCGACCGTCTTTACTTCCCCAGGATAGCCATTCTGGTACCCATTTTAGGCTGAGTCGACCTGCGACACCCTATACCGTGATAAAAATCCACTCAGCCAGCAGTGGGTTTTGATCGCGGTAGGTTGGAATTACTAGTCGGACTCGCAACGCCTAAGCCACGGACACCGCTTCTATTATATGCACTTCAAGTCATTTCTAACACAGACAATCGTCCACGCCTTTATGTCTAGCAGCTTCTCTCTTAGTCTCCTTCTGCCTCTCTTCCCTTTAACTCCCCGTTGTTATCACCGTTTTCCAGTTTTTGCATCTCGGGGTGTAATCATAAAAGATCACCCCCTTCTCATGCGGGTATAATCAGTTTTTTTATCATTTTCTAGTTGGTCATTTACAGAACGTCGCTCTTATCAACTGTCTGCCTGAAGGAAAGTCAGTCTCCAGACTCTGCACTTTAATACCCAAGGTGTCATCTTCGTACTGGTTGGCCCCTGCTCTTTTTTTCTGGTACTGTACATTCTGCTGTTATTCTTTTCAATACACCGTGGCGCTTGATGTTGCCAACATATTTCAGTTTCCGAGACAAGATGCTGTTAACTAACGGTGAAATTATTTCAGTCTCCGAGACAAGATACGGTTTACTAACGGTCAAAATATTTCAGTTTCTGAGTCAATATTCTGTTTACTAGCCAATCTTAATTGATTTTTAGAACTTTTAAGGTGTCAGTATTTCTTTTTATCAGTTTTATAAATAAAGACATTTTCTTGCTTCCTATTTTGGACTTTTCCATGGTTGGTTAGTTTTTGTGGCTATTGTTTTTTACAGAATGGAGTAGCCAACGCCAAACCCAACCCTACCCTTAGTCGCCTCTCACAACAAGCCTGGTAGGTGCATTGCTACTATTCTTTGCTTTCCGTGAGGGCTCTGGTAGAAATAGCGAAAGATAGAACTTGGCCTGAGATGAGAGGGGGGGGGGGTTCGGCGGAGGGTGTGCCGGGGGGCGCTATGCTCCACTGGGGATAAAAGGTAAAAGAAGGATAATTTTATTGCAGGCATCTTCATTACTCTTGTTATCAATGATGTTTTCATTATCCATCTATAAAATCACATGTTTACAGCTTCGACGCGATGTTTCTCTAATTGACCTACTGTCCATGACTGACTCTGTTGCATCAGAATTGGCTACATGTAGAGGCACATACTGTAGAATAATCAGCACTCTATAGATTATGTGATCTGCATCGCACCAGTTGCCTTTACTTTACATGACAATTCCTAAAGCTGGACTCATCATCGGTCAGCAGAACCTTTACAAAACGCCTGTCTCTGAGCGCTACGCCTGAAAGTCCCTCTTCTTCTCAACAATTCTACCTCTCTATGTGCTTTCATGTGTAAGGCAACAAGTTCAGTGCCTTTTATTTACTTTTAGCGGAGATCAAACTCTGCCTTTTTATTCGGAAACTGCAGCCTTTATCACGGACAAAATACCTCATCTGCTTATGAACCACGATGCTGTTTATGAGCCAATTCTCATCGTACTTGAAATATTGTAGATTGTATGTAATGTGCTGATGAAGGTTTTCTAACTGCAACGTTCACTTGTCGTTTATGTTTGTGTTTTTGGAAAGCTGACTTTTTTATTTATTTCTGTTTTTTCGCTGCTGAAAAAGCTCACTACTTTCCGTGGCTCAAATAAGGTATTTGTCTTTTATTTCATCTGTGGAAATGAATTATATCTGTGAAACTGGATTACATTTTTGCAGCAGTGGTGTCTGCTCAAAGTCCTAGCCCACCTGCGCTTGATGTCTGCCACAGGAAGCTTCAGGATTTTGCAATGCTGTGATAGGCTTTTGACAAGTTCTCATGTAGAGTTATGAGTTGGATTTTCTTCACAGCACTCCGGAAACATCCCTAGGTGCTCAGATTCCCAACTCAACACATTCATCAGCTTCGTGCGGATAATAGTGCCAGTCCTATGCTGGTTGACAAGACTTCAGGTGTGCTTCTCAAGCTTGGCTGTGCCAATCTTTACTCCCAGTTCTCGTATTATTAGCTGTGATGTGGACACGCTGCTTTCAAAATCCTCGGAACGTCATATCTCTCTAAGGGCATTGACAATGTCAATGTCAATGTCAATGTCAACGAGCCGGCCATCTTCAATTAATGCGGCACCTGCCAGTCTTCCAGCTCTTTCATTACCAACAACGCCAACAAAACCATGACACACCTGTCTCTGTTCACATGGAACAATGAATTAGAACATGTTGTGCACTGACATAGTAACGAAACTGTCACGGGGGTAACCAGTCTGCAGTAAAGTTACAATCTCGACTAACGACTCTTCATCCCCCACCCCCTTCCCGTGCCCTCACGTTTTGTGCCCCCCTCCCCTTTTTTTCAGCAAAATACTTTTTTAAAAATTTCTTTTAATAATAGTTATGACAGCCTTTTATCATGTTACAGAAGGGTATCAGGACGAAAACTGGATTTTTAAATGTTTTTACAGATTGCTAGATGTATAAAGTATTACAATGTCAACAAAGAAATGAAGTAATATATACCCCCACCATCCCTCCCCCCCTTTCCCCCCACCTTTTGACAATAAAAACAATAATAATAAAATCCTTAGCTCGCTAACAACACGCGTAACCTGTTAAAAGTCTCGTGTCCAAGTCTGCTCTCATTTAAACTCTGTGCAAATAGCACTGCTTCTATCAGTTGGTGTGCAAACCTCCTAGCTTAAAAGCCAGGTGTATTATCTCAATCTAAAGTTCAATTAGACGTCCAATTGGCGGCAATGGGTCTGTTGACTATTTGTGAAACTCTCTAATGGAGCAGTTTATGGCTTTATTAATCAGTCGCTTATCACTTCTCCTGTCAGTGTTGGGTGCCTGTAGAGCAGGGGAGTAATATTTGTTGTCAAACAGGCAAAGATTTACTTGAAATGTTCACACTGGTTTCCACACTTCAGTTATCAGGTACCATGGGAATTGGAACTCTTCACTTGCTGCCGAAGATGGGGGAAACAGAGCTAATGGGAGTTTACCAAGTGCTATGATGTTGATTCTTAATTCGATATTCAACATTCAACATTCTCTACTTCATTAATGAAACTGTTTGAAATATTCACAGCAATGGTTGCCACGCACAATCTATGGAATTGCCTTTATCGTCACAGCGGCTGTTCTGACATTTCATCTGTGAAACCTGCTTATATATTCACACACAGTTCTCTTTATTGTATATGTTAATCAGATGTCTCTGCAGTGAAGAATCTTCAATTCACTCTTGTCTTGCTAATACAATCTCTTAGACTGCTATTCGTCCATCTTTTAATGTTGTCCTCCCACTTGTATCGATGGCTACTACATTGTGCTTCCTTGCTTTCGAGTATTCCCTCTGGTATAACTGGAAAAGAGTGTCTTCTTCTTCCTATCTGCGTTCACCGGCTGTAAATTATGGTGGAAAGTTCTGAATCATGGTCCAGCTTAAATTACAGTGGTGTCCATTCAAAGACCTTCCTGCTAACTATGTGTGTAATGAAATATAGGCAGAAAGGGGTTAAATGAACAGAGCATACATTTCAGACCACCACACGGCGTACTAATCCATCACTGTGTGAAATGACAGAAATGGGTGATTAGAAAGCCATGGCCTAGCCAGCTATGCAGAACATCTTCACGATAACCGCCATGACATCTGACAGTGAGGGATGAAACATTCGACGAGTGCCGGTGAGCTGTGACCAGCTGAAGAGATACGTTCATCCAAACGTGACCACCAAAGACAGGTGACAGGGGAGTGATTGAGAAGGTACGCCAGAAAGAGCGGGAAAGCGGGAGAATAAAGTCAGAGCCAGGGGCTTGAGAAGTTAGTTAGTCCCCGAAACCGCTTGAGAAGACAGTTAGGGCTGGACCGCGAGAGAAACCGGTTAGAAGAAAACTAGTACTGTACTTCGTTAGAAGGATATGCTAAAATTGGAGTTTAGCTAGAACAGTGATTGAGTAACTCGTAGAGAGACATAAGAATAGATAGTTACAAGATAACAAACATTTCATATGCTATTGCTTATTGAATTTATGAAGTCTGTATGACGAGAATATTGTGAATAAACCAACTCTTGTGTAATTGTTACATCACTGGCCTTGTTCTTGAATACGATTGAAGAGAGCTACGAACTATATTCATTCAACTTGGCCGAATTAGGCACATCTATTTCTTGGGGGATGTATAGGCACGACTGTGCCACATGTGAAAGTGGCAAATATAAGCAGCAATTGAGCGTTCGGCAGTTAGTGTCTGTATTTTATCTAGGGATCTGTTTTGAAATTTGGCAAGTTGTTTCCACTCTTTATCCAAGGTTCTTTCTTGAAAGTTTCGAGATGTTTCCGCATATTATTAAAGAATAAGTCTTGTAATTTTGGAGATGTTTCTTCACTGTATCTAAGGATCTGTCTTTTAGTTTTGGAGATGTTTCCACACATTTTAATAAGGGTCTGTCTTGTAATTTTGGAGATGTTTCCACACATTGGCTAAGGTTCAGTCTTGCAATTTTGGAGATGTTTCCAAACTGTGGCTAAAGATCTATCTTGAAATGTTGGAGATGTTTCCAAACTGTTGCTAAGGATCTGTCCTGAAATTTTGGAAATAGTTCTAAACTGTAGCTAAGGATCTGTCCTGCAATTTTGGAGATGATTCCACACTGTATCTAACAAAATGTCTTGTAATTTTATTTGAGATATTTTCATTATATAACTATGGATCTTTCTTGAAATTTTGAAGAAGATATTTCCACACTTTATCTAATGATCTGTCTTGGAATATTGGAGGAGTTGTTTCAACACTTTACACGACGATCTGTCTTGGAATTTTTGAGGAGTTGTTTCCAAACTTTATCTAAGGATTTGTCTTGACATATTCTAGGCGTTGTTTTTAAATTTTATATAAGGATGTTTCTTACAATTTGGAGGAGTTGATTGGACATTTTATCTAAGGATCTGTCTTCTATTTTCCCAGTAGTTATTACAATACTATTCGTCTCCTTGGCCTAGTGGTCAACCCGTTGACACGCGCTCTGAAAGGCATGAATTCATTTCACTGCTGATTTCTTCGGGTTACAAGCGAAATTTTTCGGACAGCTATATGGATCTCATAAGAGCTAGGGTGTTCGCGTTCTGTTTTTGTTCTCTCGGCAGTGAGAGACCAAGCCATATGGCATAAAACCCGGTGCAATAAAGTCGATATTCTCGACTTTACCCTTTTCTTACGCGTTTACAGTAATGCTTTTTCCACCCTGATCCAAAATTAGGACTCGAATGTTCGAAACAGCAGTTCTAACCTTTATCCAAGGATATGTTTTAAGTGTTAGCAAACCATTACTTCTTTGAGTGCCAAAAACTCAACGAGACTAGAAGAATGCTACTCCCTCCGAGACCAGACAGGTGGAACACCTTGTCCGGAGGAAAAGAGCAGCTTGTGAAAAGATGTAAATTCCACTACATGGCATTAGGCCAAAGGGCGAAAGCTCATGCGCCGCTGGATCAATAACAACAACAACAACAAGTGTTCGCAACAATGGTTTGCTCACGTGTTCAAAGAATCCGTTTTGAACACTCAAAACTCGGTTTTATTTTTTCCTCGTACTTAATCTAGGTTTATTCGTATGATTTATTACTGATCAACATCATGACTCACGGGTGTGTCTCATACGTACTCCGTTCCACTTCTAACTCAAGCCTGTCTGAAAATCTCAGCGCAGTGCACGAACTCCTTTGCACCAACGAGAATCCGGAAATACTGTAGGTAGATTTTAAACTCCAAATTTTGCCCAGGCAGCGCTGTCATGATACTCATTTTCGATTGCCAACTGCCAAAGGATTTTTTAAGTGTGTAACAATACACACGGGCGTTCGATCTTACTACAAAGAGACCAGGAAAATTTACTAGAAATCCACGTGAAAAAATCTCAGCCTTTACTGGGGGTTGCATCCTGACCTCCAGCACTCGAGGCGTATGCCATACCTCGAGACCTTTCAGCCACTGACTGTGTCTAGGAGTCTAAGGGATCGATTTAAACGTTAACGGCCATGGTTTTCAACTTAACGACTGCATCAATTATCTTTATCATGCATTAACTGTGAAAGATGTTTCTTAACGCCAAATGGCTTTGCTAGTCACACTCGCCATCGCCATGAGCTGTATAATTCTCATGCTGTCGAACAAGACATGATGATACTATCCGCTAGAAAGACAGAAAGGTGCAACGTAAAACACCCATAACTTAGACACACATAAACTCCTGTTCTTGCTCAGATTTGCAGTTCATTGGAGTTGTGGACCGTTTTGCGTTAACAAAATATTGTGCATATTAACTCAAAACTGTCACAAACACATTCTCTTTTTCTCATTAAGAAAAAGATTAGTTCCAATTTCCCGGTATTTGAAATTAATCAGTTTAAAAAATCTCTACAGGAAAAGAAAAAGGTATTAAAAGGCTCTAGGATCGACCGCATGCCCCGGCATTTATCCAGCGGCCCAGTCTTTACACACTCGGCTGGGTACCTGTTGAAAGAGTGTCACACACACACACACACACACACACACACACACACACACACACACACACACACACACACACACACACATACATACATACACACACATACAATCTTCACTGTTTCCTGTCATGGACCCTGGGATTTCCTAAACACATGTCATAACCATAGGCAACCGCAAGCCGGCATCCCAAATCGAACCCTACACTACAGTGCCTGGGGTCAAATATCTTGCCACCAAGACCGCTTAACAACCTCGCCTTCCTCCCCCGACCCCCTCTCCCTTTTAATTTTTTTTTTTACCCACTGCCATTTGTGTGTTCTCTCCTCCTCTTGTTTCTCTCTCTCTCTCTCTCCCCTCCTTCCTCCTTTCTCTCTACCCTTCCACTTCCTCCCCTATCTCTCTCACTGTTTTTTTTAATTTTTTGTTATTGTATGCGCAGAAACACAGGCACTGTATCAGCAGTCGGCATACAAATGAGTCAGATCTGTGAAACGGATGTGCACTCAGGTTCTTGAGTCTATAAGTGGACGAACAACTTGAACTTTCTGTCTGAGTTAAAAACCGATGAGGGCTTAGAAGAAGAAGGCATGAACTGCTTATCGGCATCCTTGGGGGCACAAAAAAGCAAAGAGCAATTTTTTTTTTCTAGTTTAAGTAACTTGTGGATTGACAAGTCTCCAAGGAAAATGATGGGAAAAAAATCTGATGAATTCAACAGGATTGAAGAAAAAAGTTAAATATCTGGGCAACCAGTACGTTCATCAGTTATAAGACAGATCCCCGTGTGGATTCCGGAGCCATTATGGGGAAAACATAAATAGACTCACTGCTTCCATAACAAGCGTGTCGTAGGAGTCGATTAATTGGGAGCTTCCTTCGAAGTCGGAGTGCATCTGCCCGAGCGGCAAGGAACAACGAAATGCACACAAATAAGCCAGTAAAACGGGTGTACTCGCAAAACTTGTGTCCTGTCCTGGCAAAAAGCTACAGTAAAACTAACGAACAGCCTGGACTTTCCGACGAGGCTTACGGCTGGTAAGAAAAAAAAAACGAATAATACATTGAAGATGGCGCTATTACCCTGTGAAAAAAATAACAGAGAATCATCAAATATGCATTATAATGGGAAATAACAGGATTAAGGAGGCGAGGACAGCCAAAATAAAACCATGGAGATAAACGTAGACGACAGGGCAGCAATCCATGTTTGTAGACACTATTCAGAGATGGACGAACAGCAGTTTGAAAGTGTACTAACAAGATAAGAGACCGAGATTGTTAGAGATCGGTTGCAACCAATCGTCCCTGCGGAGACGCTACATGATCGAGTGATTGTGATGTAGCCTTTAACCGCTATTTGCAGTTTTGTATGTATCATACAGTCTGAATACTTACACTTCAAAATATGCAGAACTGTTGCAGCGTGTACAGAATCCAGTGTATTTAAATTGCTACTTCAGATTGCCACAGCCGGTGCTATCATGTGATTGTCGCGTTGAAGACTAACACTACCAGGGGCGTCGCTATAAAACGGAAAAACATAAAATAATAGGATGGGTTCGGGTTGTGTTCAGCCCTCGTATATTTCACAGAATAAAAAAAAAAAATTAAAAAAAAAAGCGGAGGAGAGCTTAAAGAAAAAAAAACGTTTTTAGTTTCTCAGTAATAACAATAATAATAATCATTATCATTATCATTAATATTAGTATTATTGTATCATTATATTATTATTATTATTAGGACCTGCATGGCAACTACATTTTAAAATATACTTTAAATTTCTACCTATTCTTCTTCTTCTTGTCAATGATAATATGCAATTGTGGTCTCAAAGATGGATGCTTGAAGGGGCCGTACGTAAGACGGGCCTGCGTGCCCAATTTGAAACCCTTTGAAAATAAAATTTACTAGTTCGTTTGTTCGATCGTTGTTCTTCTCACTCTTTTCGTTTTATCTAAGGGAAGTAATTGCTTTGTGCTTATTTACAGTACAGCTGCAATACTTGCATCTTTTGGCCGAGACATCCGACTTCATCGGGAATTTGTTCACCGGGTTACTTCCCGTTTGATTTCCTGAAACCTGACCTGGCTCCGTTTGTCTTCTTCTTCTTCGCGTTCACCAGCTGTAAACTCTGGCGGAAGGTTCTGGTTGCTCGTCCACTACTGAACTGCAGTCCTGCTTCAGAACCTGAGTGTTGCGTGTGCATCAGTTTTACAGATCTCATTCTCTTGAATACAGACTGTTGGTTCCTTGCCTCTCCGGCAGATGCACTCCGACTTCAAAGGAAGCTCCCCAATTAGTCGACTCTTACGACATGCTTTTGGGGAGGCAGTGGGTCTATTCTTGTTTTCCCCACAATGGAGCCCCGGAACCCACACGTGGGCTCCGTTTGTGTATGGTATCCTCTGCATCCTTTATCTGGAGGTGCTGCCCCTAGAGAGCCCATCCAGGGCAACTGCGTGTAGACTGCGTATCCCTCAAGGAAAGGCAGGGGCAGATTATGGGCAGTGCCCACCATCTAGGGAAGGAAGATAATGTAAAATCTATAAACATATTTTTGACAAGAAAACGTTTTTACATGGTTGAGGGGTGAGAGGATGGGGTGTTTTGATCCCCATTGTAAATTTTGTAACTGACTGACTCACTTTCTACCCCACTAGGACATCACAGAAGCGATAAACACCCGATGACACAAAGTGCCACCATGTGGATGAGGATCGCCGTGGAGAGGTCCCAGAAACCGCGTTCAAACAATTGGCCATATTTATGGCCTGCCTATATTGCGGCCCCTGGAAAAAGCCAGGGTGGGGCTTCAAATAACAAAAAATGTCACCATAAAAAGGACGAAACGATAGACACAAAATTTTCTGGGGTAGGGGATGGATAAGTGGGGTTCAGCCTTTCTACAAACTATTGGTTGGGGAGCCTCAATACACCCGTTAACAGTGCTGGGAAGAGGGGAGGGGGGTTAAGATGCCGGAGCTTCCAGATTTCGTCGCTGTTGAACAACAATCTTTCTACGTAACTGTCTTAGACATAATACATTGGTTTCGCCACGTCACCGCTGGGACATTTCAAGTTCTTTCCACCAACCGATTTCTTTGCAACGAAACAAAAGTACATTACTCCAATCGCTGTCTTTGCAAAGAAACGAAACCCTTACCTCCGTTATATTATCGTCGAGGTTTCTATCAGAAGTGTAAACGCTATCGAACGAAGCTTATAACTGGAAACTACCTGGAGATGTAGCGATAAGGAAAATATCACAGCTCTGATGGCCCCATCAAATGCTAAGATAAGATTGTGAAATAACAATATAACAGCTGTGTGCATCATTGACATTTTGTTGTTTCGGAGTACTTGTGTGAAATTGGTCAACACACTGAGCTATTGACAAGCATCTTACCGCTAAATTACAACATAAACATTCAACGTTTGTGATACATACTTTCGCGTGCATTTTCTATAGGTGTGGTTGCATTTATCTGCACTGTTTAAAAAAAAAAAAAACGGATAGTTACTGAAAAGAACAAACACACTCACAATAGTGACATTCTGCATCTTTGTAATGCACTCTGGGTGAAACTATTCAAATTTAACACACGAATACCTTGTTCTACCAATCAATTAAAACGTTTTTTTTTTTTTAAATCTGGGTCACGATAGTTTTAAAGCGTAGGCCTTCACTGTTAGTTTGGCGTGTGGTCTCCTCTTTCGTGGATCAGTGACTGGCATCTACTGGGCATGGATGCGTTCAGATGTCTAATGTGGGCCTGTGGAATGGTTGCCCACTCTTCCTGGAGTGCCTGAAACAGATCACTACAATTGGCTGAAGCAACGTTTCGGCGACAAACACGTCTTTGCGGCTCATCCCACAGGTGCTCAGTCAGACTCATGTCTGCAGACAGGGATGGCCAGTGAAGGGTTTGAATGCTATTGGTAGCCAGGAAACTACCTGGTCAGCTGTGCAGAATAGGGTCTGGCGTTGTCCTGTTGAAAAAGATTACTGTTAGCATCCAAAAATGGAAGGACATGTGGTCGAAGAATTTCTTGGACGTATTGCTGCGCATTCAAGCTTCCTTCAACGTGCACCAGTTGACTTTTTCCGTTGTAACTGATCATTCCCAATACCATTACACCCACCACCTTGCAGCAGAGCTTCATCAACATAATTTTGGTTTAAACCATCATTTCGTCTACGGTATACCCTACGTCGTCTATCATGACGCTGCAACAAAAAGAAAGATTAATCATTGACACGTCTTCACTGATTGTCACTTGTCCAGGGACGATGTTGGTTGGCCCAATGAAGTCGATTTTGGCGGTGGCGACGCGTAAGGTTCTCGGTGTGGTCGTTGACCTTAAATTCCAATATCATGCAGTCTGTTCCAAACAGTTTAATCAGACACATGCAATTGAGGAAGCTGATGGAAACCTGTCTCTGAAGAGACGAAACAGAATAAAACAATTCTCCGCTACTGTTGGCACTCTGGGTCGTCCACTGCGATGTCAGTCTTCAACTAACCAGTGGCTTGGAACCGATGCTAAAGTCGACTGATGGTACTCTGATACACGTTTAGATGCATGGCAACCTGACTTTGACTTTCTCCTGCCTGCAATCGGCCAATAGCAATATTCCTTAAATGTATCAATAAAGGCGACATTCGTGACTACTTGAAAATGAACTTTTCGTTTTGGTGTAGCGTTATCCTTTTATAGGGTTTCAATTGCGTTGGCAGTGAATAGTGGTCACCGCAAATTGTGTCGCCACAAATATGGTCATAAACACAGTCGACCACTGCGTTGTAACGATTACAA
>CAJHNH020003227.1:42500-78053 GCA_905116865.2 Candidula unifasciata
AAGTTCTCTGCAACCTCAAGGCCTCCCCCCCCCCCTTTTCCCCTTTTCCCCTCTGTTTATTTCTGTGTATTACGTGCAATAAATGAAACCGACCAAGCAAATTGCCTTTCTTAAATGTTCTTTGCGTTTTAAACACAACATTACGGTCTAACGTGTTCGTAATTGTTGTTGTGTTTGTGATTCGACATATGCTTGGTTAATATAAACGTACGTAATCTGAGGCCATTAAAACCGTTTTGAGACGAATTCCATTCGCATTCAATAGTTGTGAATTTACACTGTACAATATACATGGGTGATAGAGGCAGCTTGATGGTGGGGCGGGGCTAAGGATGTGAGAGTAGTTACGCATTCGTCTTAGTACAAGTCATCATATGGAAGTGACCTACGATTCCCAGCATGAAAACTTAAGCTTTCAATTGTGTATTGTTTCTAGTGTGTTCTTTTCATTAGTTTCGACCAACAGTTGTTTGTTTATTTTACATAATATGATTGGGGTGTCTTCGTGGCGGAGTGGTCTACCTGTTCGCCTCACACTCTGAAGGTCGTGAGGTCGTTCACAACTTGAATTTTTGCTCACATTCATAGGAATCGTCGCCGGAGCTACGGAAGGTCGTGAGGTCGTTCACAACTTGAATTTTTGCTCACATTCATAGGAATCGTCGGAGCTACGGAGTTCTAACTATATGGGGCGCTAGCCGTTCTGCAGGGAGAGACCGAGCCATATGGGATAAAACCCAGTGCAATGAAGTCGATCCTCTCGACTTTAAACTTTATTTTTAAATACATAACATGATTAACAGTCTTAAGGATTCCCTATCTGGTTATTTGTGTGTAGTATAGACAAAGAGTGCTAAAATGTTACACAGAACCAGTGTTGCCACTTTTCTTTGACAAAAAACATCCAGAACGGAGTCAAAAAATATCTAAAAACATCTAAATATGCGTGAAAAACATATAGAAAAAAAAATCCAAATTGAAAAAGTCACAAATTACATAGCTATTGGTATGACTTACCCTATAGAATCATGTCCACATCTTCACTGAAATCTGCCTTACAAGATTCACAGGGTAAACTTAGCTTAGATGATTAAGTTGAAGATTCAGATCCAAAATGACCCTAGTATGCTTTAGCTGTTCCAATTTCTTTTAATACACAATCAGCGAGCTGATATCTTGAACAGCATTTTCATACTCTCGTCAGACCGAATTGTATTGTCAGGATAGCATTTAAAAGGTCAAGTTTCATCCTATATTTTTTAGGTTAAATTTGATATAATTCACAGCACTGAAAATGTTTTCTACGTTAGCATTTAAGTGGGGTAGTATCATAGTAGACCCGGCACATTCAAAGAGCTTAGAGAATGGATTGTTTGATGAGGAATCTTTAAATTGTCTCACTTTACTCCAAAACGCTGTAGTTTCTATTTTGTTTGTCCATGCAACTAAGTTTATTTTGGTTAACTGATATTCTGCTTCCGCGACACTATTATCAGTAGCCCCTAAAAATTTCATACCTTTACAATACTGAATGACTGACTTTCTACCCCATTAGAACATCACACAAGCTATAAACACCCGATGACACAAAGTGCCACCATGTGGATGAGGATCACCGTGGAGAGGTCCCAGAAACCGCGTTCAGACAATTGGCCATATTTATAGCCTGTCTAAATTGAGGCCCCTGGCAAAAGCCAGGGTGGGGCTTCAAATAAGAAAAATTGTCACCCTAAAACGGACGTAAGGATGGATAGATAATTTTACAGTGTTTAGGTATGTCCTTTATTGGCTGAAGAATGCTGCTCACAGAAAAGAGTGAACTATTTTTCAATACATCTAGATTTTCAGAAGTCTCTGCTTTACTTGCTTGAATAATGAATAGGAAATCTTCACAGCGTTTTCTCAAGTTGCTCTTTCATTCACTGTTAACAGTTCTTTTGTTTTTGAATCATCAATTTTTTGATTCGATTTGAAATCCAAGGTATGGCTTAGGAGCCAAATACCTCTCTATAGTGCAAGTGAGCAAATCAGCTTTAGAAGTTGGCAACACTAGTCTTTTACCAACTGAGTGAATTAGCAAAGTGAGATCGTCAAGTAATTTAACTTTATCAACACGTTTAGATTGGAACAGTTTATTAATTTTTTGCAATTCCATTAAAATAGGCTGTAAAAAGAGAAGGAATGCCAGATTTTTTTTCATCACTGTACATTCCATATAGTGTTTTCACTGTGTAGCACTTTTCACTTTGTTTTGTTATTTCAAAGTGTGTCTTTAACTCCAACCATTTGTTCACAATTCTTTTAACAGCTGGTTGAATCGAATTTCAGTGGCGTGGAACCATCATTTAAGGCTGTATAATGTATTGTATTGCTGTTGTCTGACAAATGATTCCAAATTCCTTGGTAAACATTCAGATGAAGCATGTGATAATGCTAGCTGCAATGAATGACACATACATTTTATAAGGATTAACGATGGGACAGCTTTCTTCAACTAGGCAAAAACGCCATTGTTTATACCAACCATCACCGAGGCATTATCGATAACAATTGCAGCCAAATTCTTCAAGTCTAACTGTTTGGTGATTTAAAGTTTCTTCAGTTCTCGAACTATACTT
This sequence comes from Candidula unifasciata, assembly GCA_905116865.2. Lineage (NCBI taxonomy): Eukaryota > Metazoa > Mollusca > Gastropoda > Stylommatophora > Geomitridae > Candidula > Candidula unifasciata. Next base: position 45,119 of record CAJHNH020003227.1, read on the forward strand.
TCTGCATCACACTTTTCCAATTGAACTAGTCCAAGATATGTAGAAACTACTTTGTCTGTATTGTTACTGTAATATATAATACACACACCAAGCACTTTCAGTACCGAAATATCATTTGATTCGTCTAATAATAAACTATGTTTGTTTTGTAGAAATATCACTGATCAAATCTTTTTCGAAGTGAGAAAATAAAGTATTTCTTATAATATATGTACACTAGCTGCGAAGCATTTTCACATCATCCATAACTTTACTGTCAGAAATAGTGTTTTCAAACAAATCAATCAAATGGACACAGTTTGAAATTGCACAATGACAACTTAAAAACATGCGCCCGATCCTTCAACTTTTGATGATTTATTTATTAGTGTAGTTCTGAAAACAGATGTGAGAGGTGCAAAATCTTTGAATGGAACTGCAGTTTTATGCTTTTTAGTCGCTGTATGATTCTTTAGATCTTGTATTTTTGCTTTCATTTCACACTTGCAGTATTTACAATGAGCCTTGCTCATATCCCCCAAGAACTGCCAGTACCCAGTCTTTATTTTTTCATCATACAGCCACTTTTTCCGAAATGTTTACTCATACTTTACTTATGGCAGGTTGAAAGTTTTTTTTTTTTTTTTTTTTTTTTTCAAAGTGAAAGCCACATAAGAAGATAAGCAATTTATTTTTTAAAATCACATAAAAAAGAAACACAAAGTCAGCACAGTGAGGATACGGTTGAAACAAAGTTAGTATGACTTACGCGCGCTTTTAATCAGTACCGGAGCTGCCAGATATTTGAACGTTGACCCCAGTGAGAGTTCAAAGTTTAAGTAATCGCAATTGTCACAATGGACGTGCCAGACCAAAACAAAAAATATTGTAGTAAATATTTTACACAGTAATTATTAAACTGACACTGAAAGAAAAAAATCTATAAAATATCTAACTATAATGAAAAACATCTAGAAAAACATCTACCATCTAAACGTCAAAAACACCGTCTAAATGCAAGGGAAAACATATAAATCTTGATGTAAAACATCTAAAGTCTCAATGCTGCACAGAACCTGTATGGTAGCGATTCTTGGAATGTCGGTGAACAAATTAAGAGGCATTTTAGAAGCAACAGAGATTTGGTTTTACTGAGACGAATGTTACGAATACCTTGGACCGTTAGAGTAACTAACAACGATTGTTTGATTTAGGATAAAGAAAGCAGATCTCCATATGCAATAATAAGAAAGAGCCAAACACTGTTCGTTGGCCACGTAATGAGAAGAGAGGCATTGGAGATCATCGTGACAACAGGAACGATCAGTGGAAAGCAGGACAGAGGCAGACCAAAAGAGGTGATGCTGGACGACATGAAACGAGGCATGGAATGATATCATCAAAAGAGCTGTTCCAAGCAACCAGAAAACGTAATCGTGGAGATGCATTAGCGCCTACACAAATTAGCAGCGCAGGTTATGATGAGGATAGACAGCACAGATATCTTTTTAAGACTATTTTTAAAATATTGTCTTTCACAAATTTTCTAACGTTATGGGCGCTTATGGTATTGGGTATGAAAAGAAAACGCAGTCCTTATTTATTTATTTTATACTCCTAGTATGGGACACCATATTTGAAAAAAAATAATTTTTGTCATTGGGGGCATTAATATAACCTCAAGGTTGAGCGGAAGGTTTCTGGGACTTGCGCCTGGAAGATTCTAACCCGAATAGTGGCAGTTCGTGTCACCTGGTGTTTTTCGCTCGTTGTGCGATCCGGGAAAGGTTAGAAGTCAATCAATCAAGCCTGATTGATTTTTGAGAGCACCGGTTTCAGTTCCTTGACGAATGGAATCTGCGTGTTCGTGTCGTGTGATAACATGGACGATTTATGGCTAATCTGATAACTGTCTAAGACAAAAGACAGGGGTGGAGTCATTCGATGCGGAACTGGCACCTGATGCTGATGATAACGGCGCCGGTAAAGAGAGTAGTCCCAAGCAGATAGTACTGTCGGTGTGCCCAAGCAGATAGTACTGTCGGTGTGCCCAAGCAGACAGTAATGTCGGTGTGCCCAAACAGATAGTACTGTCGATGTGCCCAAGCATATAGTACTGTCGGTGTGCCCAAGCAAATAGTACTGTCGGTGTGCCTAAACAGATAGTACTGTCGGTGTGCCCAAACAGATAGTACTGTCGGTGTGCCCTAACAGATAGTACTGTCGGTGTGCCCAAACAAATAGTACTGTCAGTGTGCCCAAGCAGATAGTACTGTCGGTGTACCCAAACAGATAGTACTGTCGGTGTTCCCAAACAGATAGTACTGTCGGTGTTCCCAAACAGATAGTACTGTCTGTGCTCCCAAACAGATAGTACTGTCGGTGTGCCCAAGCAGAAAGTACTGTCGGTGTGCCCAAGCAGATAGTACTGTCGGTGTGCCCAAGCAGATAGTACTGTCGGTGTGCCCAAACATATAGTACTGTCGGTGTGCCTAAACAGATAGTACTGTCGGTGTGCCTAAACAGATAGTACTGTCGGTGTGCCCAAGCAGATAGTACTGTCAGTGTGCACAAGCAGATAGTACTGTCGGCGTGCCCAAGCAGATAGTATTGTCAGTGTGCCCAAGCAGATAGTACTGTCGGTGTGCGAAGCAGAGGCGCAAAACATGGAGACTTCTCTTCCTTCACCCCTTTCCCCATGAAAATAATCTGAGGAAAGCATTTAACCCCCCTCCCCGCCCCCCCCCCCACCCATCCTTTTCCCCAATGCCAACAATATGTCTGTTAAAAATAAAAATACAAACAATATGTGGTGGGGTCAAGGGGAAGACAGGATATTTTCCGCACCGTGTACCACGTGACCCTGCTGTGCCACTGCAAACATGCAGTACCACGTGACCCTGCTATGCTACTGCAAACATGCAGTACCACGTGACCCTGCTATGCCACTGCAAACATGCTTTTAGTATGTTATTATTCCGGTACTGTACATACAGTTACCATATAAACTTTTCAATTGAAAACGCTGATCTGAATAAGCAAAGCATTTGTGTTTTTTTACTGTCTCGCACTATTGCAGACAGACTGAAGATTAGTATTGTCTGTAAAGTAATAAACAAGCATTGTGGTAAAACAGGCTGCGAAAATTGGCTGACATCATAACGTGAAGAGGTTTAATATAAACATCATGTTCCCATTGATCCCGAGCCACGTCCACGGAATATGCAGGAAGACATAAATTTATCAGCAGCGAGTAATAAAGCACACACACACGTTGGAAGTGAACTGACGCAGGTGGGATAATTCACAATGTTGGAACGGTAACCGAAGTAGGGGTATTGGAATTTATCATTCGAATACTGTCGTCTCAGTTTTCAGAACATACTATTCGTATGTGCACTTGTTCTCTCAGAACATTTTGAAGAGCGCTGTTGCAATTATGGTTGCAAAATGCTGCTGCTGCTGCTGCTGCTGCTGCTTCTTTTTCCTCCTCCCTTTCTTCTTTTTCTTTTCTTCTTCTTCTTCTTCTTCTTCTTCTTCTTCTTCTTCTTCTTCTTCTTCTTCTTCTTCTTCTTCTTCTTCTTCTTCTTCTTCTTCTTCTTCTTCTTCTTCTTCTTCTTCTTCTTCTTCTTCTTCTTTTCTTCTTCTTCTTCTTCTTCTTCTTTATTCTGACACCACTGCTACTACCATTACCATTACCACCACCACCACCTCCACCACCACCACCACCACTATTACTACTACTTCTCTTTCTACTACTACTACTACTACAACTATCAACAACAGCACCAGTGCCAACTCTTCAATGTTGAACGTCTCGAGATGAAGTATTATTCTTTAACAAAGACACCCGAAGACTCGCGCAGGCTGGCTAATGTAACTTGCTAATGAAGCTGGCATTTTGCCGTCTTTCCTTTCTGCTAATCGGATCTATTCCCCCTTCTCCTCCCAAAATTGGTTCTCGAAATCACTACAGAGAGCTCAATAATGGTGATGTTGATTAGCCAGCTGTCTTTTATGGCTAAACAATCATCTAAATACATGTATGATTGAATATATAATAATGACACTGGCACTTTAAAATGTATCTGTCTATCAGATAAGTAAAGTAAAGTAAAGATCCCTTTTTTTACGCCTTAGCTGCATCGGGCATATGGAAAGATCACCCACATTTTTACAGACCATCGGCAATAGGTGGGTAATGTGGTCAGCATTACGCCAGCCGTCTTTACTTCCCCAGGACATCCACCCTGGTACCCATTTTAGGCTGGGTCGACCTGCACCGCCCCATACCACGATGAAAATCCACGCAGCCAGCAGTGGGTTTCGATCGCGGTACGTTGGAATTACGAGTCAGACTCACAACGCCTAAACCACGTACGCCGCTGTTTATCAGATAACTGTGTCTAATCTAATCTAATCTAATCTAATCTAATCTAATCTAATCTAATCTTATCTTATCTTATCTTATCTTATCTTATCTTATCTTATCTAATCTAATCTAATCTAATCTAATCTAATCTAATCTAATATAATCTTATCTTATCTTATCTTATCTTATCTTATCTTATCTTATCTTATCTTATCTTATCTTATCTTATCTTATCTTATCTTATCTTAATTATCTATCTATCTATCTATCTATCTATCTATCTATCTATCTATCTATCTATCTATCTATCTATCTATCTATCTATCTATCTATCTATCTATCTATCTATCTATCTATCTATCTATCTATCTATCTATCTATCTATCTATCTATCTATCTATCTATCTATCTATCTATCTATCTATCTATCTATCTATCTATCTATCTATCTATCAACAGTAGTTTAAAGAAAAAGATATGCGGTTTTTGTTGGGTTTGTTCTGGTTTTTTTTTTTTTTTTTTTTACTAGGTTTTTTGAAAGTGTCTAAAAACAGTCATTAAATGAACTAATACGCTAATTAACTACAGTGATGTCTGGGTGTAATAACAGACATTCATTAACTGGTACCTGTGCAGAATAGACAGAATTAAATGGAATGATAAAATCACTAATGTAGAGCTTTGGGTGAGAACTAAGCAAGCAACAGTCGACCAAGAGGAAATAAAAGACACTGGCGTTGGATAGGACCCACCCACATTGAGAAAACCGGAGAACAACATAACTAGAATGTATTTGCACTGGAACCCCCAGGGGCATAGGAATAAAGAAAAAGAATGGCATCAGATAGACAGGGAGGACATCGGGAGAGCTGCATGCGATAACTAAGAATAAAACGAATTGACCTGAGTTGGTTAAGGGTTTATGCTCTATTGGGTGCTAGAAAGGCAGAAGAAGAAAAAGATGTCTGGGTGCCCTTTGTCGATAAAAACCTACTTTTTTTTTTTTTTTTTTTTTGCCAAGGGGACAGCCATTCTCTAATTGTAGCACTTGGAATCCGCCCGTCATCTTTTTTTTTTTTTTACGTCTGATGATTCACCGATTCACCGGTCACATCGGAGGAAGGACGAATACTGACTTTTCAGGCGAATAATAAATAAAGTTTTCAACGAAAACAAAAAAGACGAATTTTTATAAATGACGAAAATGGGCGTGGACGATATTTGACTTCTGCTGTATTTTCCCTGTGTGCAAAGCCACTTTTGTATATATACGATGTTTTCGTCTGTAATTCTTCATTTCTCTTTTATGTGAATATAATTTAACACACTAATTAATAGGACAATGCATCCATCCGTCATTTTCTTTGAATATTCCAACTGTTCTTTAGTTTAATACATTAAGTGATAGGATGATGTATTAATCTGTAATTCCCTGTCTCTCTTTTCTCATATTCATATTGTAATTTACTCTAAAGGTAAAGGTAAGATTGGGAGATGTGAACCAGCGTCATTGCACACGGTTATGAACGATAAGTGCTCTTCCACCAGTACGAACAGCTGATAAGAAACTGTCCGCCTGTGTCGCCGTCCGCACGTAACTCTGTAGCTACAGCGACGTTCCTCCATTTACCCCAGAGTGTCACTCTGGTACCCATTTCATAGAGGCTGGGTGAACCCCGGAAACCATCGGGTCTTGAACATCGACTGTGGCTACAGTGAGTCGCAGCTGGATTTGAAAGCGAGCCTCCTTTCGACTGCGCTAACGCGGCCCCTAATTTACCTTAGTTCACTAAGCAACGGATGATGTAAAAAAGTAATGATCCTTTTTCACGCCTTAGGCACATCGGGCAGATGGGAAAAGCACCGATATTTTTACAGACCAATCGGCACTGGGTGGGTAATGTGGTCAGCATTACGTCGGCCGTCTTTACTTCCCCAGGACAGCCATCCTGGTACCCATTTTAGGCTGGGTCAACCTGCGACACCCCATACCATGATAAAAATCCACGCAACCAGCAGTAGGTTTCGATCGCAGTACGTTGGAATTATGAGTCGCGTTCCCAACGCCTTAGCCACGTACGCCGCAAACAGAAAGATGTATCAATATGTAATTCACGGTTTCTTTTTTCTCCACTCTTTCGCATTTGTGTCACTATTTCTATATCATTCCCAGAGCTTTCCAAATGTTTGCTCTCTGCAGAAATCTTCAGGGATTTTTAAACTAGTCTTCCTGGTTGTCATTTTCATCATACAATTGGATCAGTCTTTTTTGTCGTCTATTCTTATTTTCAGAAGCCATTCGAAAATAAAGTTCGTTTGTTCGCTCTTTCGTTAGTTCGCTATAACCTTTGCCGGGCTTAGTTTTTGACTTGAAGTGTTTTTCTTTTGTTTCAAAAAAAAATCTAAAAATGTGAATTTAATGAAGGCTCATAAAATGGTAGGTTTTTTTTCTTTTTTGTCCAACTAAACCTTGATTATCATTGAAATGTATTACTTTTTGTTGTATTTGTTCGTTTTGCCTGTAAAGTTATGTTCTTTTTTTTTCCTGGCATCCTTATCTGTTGAAAATTGTGGCCGAAGATATTGTTTTTCCTGAAGATTTGTTTCTTCTGCCTCGTGGGTGTTAGTACTAAGAGGGATTCGTTTTCAAGAAAAACACAGATCTTTGTGTGTCATTTTTTACTCTTAAAGCGATGGAAATGGGTAGTGCTAGAAGGACAGCCACCACTCACACACAAAAATATTAGTTGGGGTGAGGGGGGGGGGGCCGGGGGTCTGCAGCCTTATAAACATACTTAGAGGCGTAGGGCTGAAAGGCCTAAAACCTGTTTAAATGCTTAATTTATTGTTGTTCTTATTGTTATTGTTATGTTTAATTTTATTATTATTATTATTAATATTATTAGCATTGTTATGGACTGAATGGTACATAAATATAACATTACTAGCTGTACGCGGCCATGCGTTGCTGTGGCATATTTTGGCTAAATGGAAAATTAAGAAAATAGAAATCGCACGTGTCTAATATGGTTAATGTCGCATTCATTGTCTGCGCAGATATAGAGATAGTTTTCGATGCCACCGCCCCCACCCCCTCAAATCCACCGATTACTCTCTAACTCATATAAGGTTTTTTGAAAAGAAAGAAAATAGAAATCGCGCGTGTCTAATATGGTTACTGTCGCAATTATTGCCTGCGCAGATTTAGAGATAGACTGGTTTGCCAGCTCAGGAAAATGCAACATTATCGTGTCGTTATAGTAGTCGTTTAAATTGTATTATTAGGACTTCTAAATATGGTTATTTGGTTATCACATGCTAAACCTGTTTGTACTTTTTAAAGAGTTGGAGGTGAAGCTTACTACTATACTTTCAAATTACCAAAACAAAAAACAAAACAAAAATTATAATAGCTGAGGTAGCTTTAGTAAAATAACACAAATTAAGAAAGGAAAACTTTAAAATCCTGTGTTAAGCTCTTTAGCTTAACAATTTCTGTTATCACCCCCTCCCCTCTACCATCCACCGACTACTGCTCTCTCCCTCTTCATAGGATTTGAAAGTCATCACCTGACGATAATTTTTATAACTGACCTTTATATGGATGATGGTTAGGATGTATAATTTCCCTCTCCGTCAGAAAAAACGCCATCACCTCACCGGCGGTCTCCGGCATGGAAGCACTACGGTGTAACCGCCCAACCACAACTACTGCTGCTACTTTGAGTGGGTAATGCAGTTACTGTGACTTAAAGTTCTCCCGGTTAACAGTTTGCCCCCCTCCCCCCCCCCTTTCCCAGTTCACCGACTACTCTTTACCTCGTCGAAGTAGTTGGGAGAAAACTAAGTGAAAAGCAACGAAAACTGTAAAAATACAATAATTACGAAATTAACGCTATGGTAAACAAAACCGTCTAATTTCAACGAAATGTCAGACGAAATAAATGGAAATCTACGAAAATTCAGCGTAACCATGCAATCGGAAAGTTTGAAATAAAATTATAAGTATGCGAAATGGTCAAATTTTATTATGAACTGTTTTACCCACATACATATATAATTTTTTTTAGTATTTAGGGCCACATGGCTAGTGCTGTGGCCACGACAGTGCAGGTGAGGATTTATTTTGCCATTGGTTTAAAAAAATATCAATTGCCGTACATCAAATTCGAACATTGGTCCCCCGCATGGAAGCCCAGTGTTTTAACCGTTCGGCCAACCAACCACTCATTCTGTTCAACGAAAAGAGAACAGAACTATTTGACATATGTGTCACGACTACAGTCTCCCGATTCTAACACAACTCAAAACCGCAGGCAATTGTTTTCTCATAGACAGGTATCCCAGATATCAACTTTAAGTAATATTGAAACGGCACAACAATAGAAATCGCACGTGTCCAACACGGTTAATGTCGCAATCATTGTCTGCGCAGACCTAGAGATAGTCTTTGCTGCGGCCCTCCCCCTCCCCCTCTTAAATCCACCAACTACCCTCTAGCTTATCGAGGGTTGTTTGAAAAGAAAGAAAATAGAAATCATGTCTAATACGGTTAATGTCGCAATCATTGCCTACGCAGATATAGAGATATTCTGGTTTGCTTTACGTATCTCGCCGGCGAATGGTGAAAGTCGTGCGTTCCGACTACTGCACATGCGCATTACAAACAAGGCTTAAAACAGGTAGAATTCCGGTATCAAAACAAACATATCCTGAAAATTGCAGCTAAATCGGTTTAGTAGTTTCTGAGTCTATGGGTAATAAACACACAAACATTGATTTATATATATATATATATATATATATATATATATATATATATATATATATATATATATATATATATATATATATATATATATATATATATATATATATATATATATATATATATATATATATATATATATATATATATATTTGAAATTGTAGGGAAATAATAAATAAATATTTTAAAAGAAAATTTCTATTTTGAGGGGACTGTCTTGTCATTACTAAAACTGTTCGGAAAAGGGGCGGGGGGGGGGAGGGGAGCGCGTGCGGCGCTCAAGTACCAGAGCCTCCAGGTCCAGCTGTTGTTCTATTTGCTGCATTCGTTCGTGTAGAAATTTTTCATATAATGATACACAAACCGCTCTCTGTTTCGGTACCAAATATCTGGCCGATGCTTAACACTCAAGGGAATGTCGAGATAGCGATACAATCAGACTCTTCCTGGTGACAGCGGAATCGGAACTCCTCGCTTGCTGTTGAATAAATGAAGTTTAACCCCACCAGGACCTCACCGCGAGCGATAAACACCCCTGACACAAAGTACCACCATTCAGATGAGAATCGACAGGGCACGTTCCCAAAAACCCCATTTCAACCGTTAGGTTATATTTAGGGCCACCGACAACAGCCGGGATGGGCTTTCAATTACCGAAAAATTGTATACCATATTGCGACGACCATTTTTCTCGTCAAAAATGAGCACCGAGTGTTTATGCGAAATTCCCGCGTGTTGGAATCATCATCATCATCAGCATCATCATGTGCCCTGCCAACTGGCGTAGGCGCTCATGCTTCTCCACAGATCATGATCCCTCGTTGCCTGGAACAGCTCTCTTGATGCTATTCCTCCATGCCATCGGTTCAGCCATCTATCATCATCTCTTTGCTCTGCCTCTACACCTTTGTCCACAGATTTTTTCAGTTGTCACGATGTTCTCCAATGTCTCTCTTCTCATTATGTGGCCAAAGAACAGTGTTTGTCTCTTTCTTATTGTTGTATATAGAGATCTACTTTCATTAGCCTCTTTCAAGCAATCGTTGTCTGTTACTGTGGCCGTCCAGTGTAGTGTTGGGATATCCATTCCTAATTCAACATTCATAATTCTGTACCAAAGAACTCACCCTAAGCTTCTTAGTCATTCCAAAGGTAATCAAATGTTTTCTGCTGTCTTTCACAGACTAATGTTACGTTATTCCTTAGTCTCTGAATTATTAGTTTAACCGGGAGCCGCCGAGTTTGGAGGTAAGACGCTCGCCTACAGATCAGAAGATCGTAGATTTGAACATAAACGGAGCGGAACTTTTTTCAAAACTCTGGCTACCAGGTCGACCTAACTTTAAATGGTTACTAGATAAAGTCATAGGAAGTAAAGGCGATCGGCGTGATGTTGACCACATTACCTACCGAGTGCCGATTGGTCTTTAAAATACAAGTCATGGACTATATGCCCAATACACCCGAAGGTGTGGAAAGGTGTCATATGCCTTGTGTGTGTATGTGTGTGTGTGTGTGTGTGTATGTGTGTGTGTGTGTGTGTGTGTTTTTAAACGTTTTTATTTAAGGAACTCTTCTTCGAAGCGAAAACATCCCCTCCTCCATTTTCACTACCATCCCAGTAGGCACTTGACTCAAATTTTCGTTCATTTCATCTAATTGCTTTTACATTGATGTATTTTAGTATAAGGTGGCATATACACATTTTTATACAAACCTTATCAGTGTATAATATGCCAAAAAAAATATGATTTTATGTTTTATAAAAAGCAATCAAGTCATCCCTCACTTGCACAGCTCCCGTGCCAGTAAAAATCAAATGCAATGTCCTTCACAGTCGCATATGAAACACTGATTGAACGAACAATTAGTCCCGGCACAATCCAGAAATGTGCTCGCGCAGTAAATGCGTAAGGCAGATGCTAAAGGTGCCAAAGCCAACAGTCTCCACCAGAAATGCAGGTTGTCGTTGACGGTTAGTTGGTCATAAACACGCAGAATGATAACATAAGGTATTTTGCCAGCCGACACATAAATGGACTATTGGCCACATTAAATACCACGAAACAACAGCTGCATAAATGAAAGGCATTCCGCATGAAAAACACAGCTCACAGTGCTGTACTAAGCACTGAAATCAGAAGCTTAGGCAGCAAGTTTGGTATGGTTCCAAGTATCAGGAACAAATTAGGTGTATATTTCTCTACCGTTTTCCACTTGTAACATATGGTGACTGTATTGTAGAGTGATCATTTCCCCCCCCCCCCCACACCCCACCCCCACCCCTTTAAGGTCAACGTTGCGTCCCTGAGGTTTGAAACTTTACATCCATAGAAAGACATGCTGCTCTTGAAATATTTAGCTTCACTGCAGTGCCACTATCCTAATATAGTGCATTCCGAAAGTCGTGCCATCACACACAAATCTGGAAAACCCCTCAAAGGAACAATACGATTTTTTTCATCTAGTCTTAGTTTCACAAGTCCTTATAATTTCCTAATTTACAAATGTACAGTTGCTGCAGTTTTCTTACAGCGACAAGTTTCTTTGATCTTTGTCGGACTAACAATTTGTGTGACCATTTTTAATATACATATACATATGTGTGTGTTTAAAGACACACACACACACACACACACACACACACATATATATATATATATATATATATATATATATATATATATATATATATATATATATATATATATGTCGGCTCTGTGGCTAAGTCGATGCGAACACTTCGCTTCGTAATGCCGGGATGCCGGGTTCGATCCCAGCTGCGGGCAATGTGCCTTGCGTTGGTTTCGACAGTGGTATCAAGAAAGCCGACCGTCCAGGAAGCAATGGCAAACTATTGGACGTAATTTGCCCAGAGAAACCACACAACAGCCATGGGCAGTTAGGGTTGGTTCTGCAACGTAAGGATACGCAAACAACCTATATATATATATATATATATATATATATATATAATAGTAATTGATACAAATCGTTTACTTTGTATGAACCAATCAGCAAGCATTGTGACCATGCATACACTTCACTATTCAAAATAAGCGTGCCTTAGCTCTTCGTATGGATTACCCCTAAAACGCATTCAATGTGGTGTTTTGCTGAAATTGAACCACTTCATTTACTGTAAATATGCTAAGTGTATGCTTTGAATCAGTATATACTTTTTTATTATACCACAAAACAGGTAGAATAAACACTAGATATGTTGGTTACATTATAACTATTTTCCTAAAAGAACATGATTATTATTAACCGGTGTATGCAAAATTTAAACAATTTACACGGAAAGGTTACTGGGTTATAGATTTTTAAAGTTGGGCACTACTTTTCGAATGGACTATAAGATGCTGGAATAGTTGATGGTGCTATTCATAACCCCCTCTAGTCATGGGCAAATGATGTCCATCGAATGGGTGTCTTACTAATTGCAAACCAGTTCTGTTATATTAGTCACTGTATGATACTCCTACTCTCAGAAGGTGACAATCTAAATTAATTGTCTATGTCATAAATAGAAGAAAACTGAAGTATATCGTGACGGTTGGAATGTTTAAGGAATAAAAAGGCAGACTGAGACGAGAGAGAAGATGCTAGAAAGTCTGACCTTATGGCAAGATATCATGTGAGTCAGAATTGACTGAAAGTGCACCAGACAGATAAATGTGGATAGAAATGTCTACCAACGCCGCTCGGTATGGACTATAAGAAGAAAAACAAACTTCAAATATATGCTGATATTACATGTTGACAATTTCCATTTAAACGCCCAGCTGACGAAAATCTAACTATATAAATGACAACATAAGTTTAAATACCCACCGCTGTTGAAATTTTAGTCTACAGTGTCGGGACTACAATAGAAAATTTTGTAAAGATTCTCAAAACGAAGGAAAAGATCCCCCACCGGCTCCAAACTCTTCCTCCTCTGATACTTTTTTTTTTTAAAATCGCAGACAACAGTTATAGGAAACAGCGTTGTAAATAGAGTCATCATAATATCTAAAGTTAAAAATTGGACATACCACCAATATTTTCCTGAAAACGAAACAGGAAATCTCAAGCAAGTCAGTTTAGAAACCATACATCTTTTCCACTCTAGAACGTAAGATTATTATTCAGCATAAGGAATCTAAGACTTGTTCAGAACATGATAATATATAGGCGTATAAAATGAATAAGCCGTATTAATTGCTTAATATGAAAACTTTTCCTCTAGTTAGATAGCATGACTTGCTTTTTTTTTCCCACTAATATAGTGCTTAAAAAAAACAAATATACCGCTTATTCCTAAAAAAGTTATATATATATATATATATATATATATATATATATATATATATATATATATATATATATATATATATATATTAGGGCTGTACTGAATATTCGCTTCGTATTCGCTTCGGGGCCGAATAGTGGACTTATCGACAATTCGGTATTCGGCCGAATAGTTGCGGTCGGGCCGAATACGAATAGTAGTTACCTTAAACCTGCTTCTGCATACACAACCTTAATGCTGACAACATGGAACGATTGGTTTTGTTGAAAGCTAATGCAGCTTTCCTGCATTAACTAATCTATCAGTGGCAATTTCTAAGTTTAGTTACTTGTTATAATATTTAGGATTCTTTCATTCCTAGTTATTAGTTACCACAAACTGACTGAAGGATGCTAAACAAAATGTTTTTAAATGTTTACTATTCTGTACAAATACTAACTAGACAAGAAAAGAATATAAACTCCGGCCACATCCGAATCGATAATATGAAAATCAAACGAACGGAAACACATAAGTACTTGGGTGCAAACTTCAGCGGCTCCAACATGCTGAGAGAAGAAATACAATCCATAATACAATCTAGAAATAAAGTATACTATGCCCTTCAACATCTGCTAAAGTCAAAGAGTCTGTCTCGCAACACCAAGATCAAAAAATATAAAACGTTGATAGACCAGTGGTTTTATATAGCTCTGAAACTTGAAACAGAAATACAAAAGATGATGCCTTATTACAGGTTTTCGAAAACATCCTTACGACAAATCTTTGGACCCATCAAAGATGCTAACAGCGGGGAATGGAGAGTAAGAAACAACAACGTAACACATAATCTGTTTAAATCACCATTGATCACTGACATCATGAGAGCTAACAGACTAAAATGGTTGAAGCATGTCAAATTGAAAGAATGTCAAATGACAGAGAAGTAAAAACTGTATACATCTGAGAGAGGAATGGCGTAGACCACGAGGCAGACACACAAAATGAAGATCGAGAGATAATGTCCAGCCAGACCTGCAAACAACTGGTGTCACAAATTGTGAAGAGAAGGCCAGCCAGAGAGATGAATGGAGTCGAGTGATATCTGCAGTAGTAAACCTCAAGGGCTGAGAATGCTAAAGAAGAAGATGACTACTCTGTGCTACTTTATGTGAAGTAAAAAGTTAGCGTACATTTAACATTATGAATCTTTTTTTTTAAACGATACATTTTATACACTATACTACAGTATTCGTATTCGTATTCGGCAGAATAGTTTGTCCCGTTACTCGTATTCGGCCGAATAGTGAAAATCACTATTTGGTACAGCCCTAATATTTATATATTAGGGCTGTACCGAATATTCGCTTCGTATTCGCTTCGGGGCCGACTAGTTGACCTAATAACTATTCGGTATTCGGCCGAATAGTTACGGTCGGACCGAATACGAATAGTGGTTACCTTACACCCGTTTCTGGACTGGTGGCAAATAAACATATCAAGATTTCCCACCTTGGTTCATACTGCCAAGCGTTATCTTTGTGCACCACCTACGAGCGTACCAAATGAACGTCTGTTTAGTACAGCTGGAAATACCTTCAGTGAGACAAGAAGCTGCCTTAATGCTGACAACATGGAACGATTTTTGTTTAAAGCTAATGCCGAGTTCATGGATTAACTAAGCTGTCAGTGACAATATACAAGTTTAGTTACTTGTTATAAAACTAAGAATACTTTCATTCCTAGGTATTGGTTACCAATGACTGACTGACTGAAGAATTAAAAACATTAAATGTTTTTAAATGTTTACTATTCTGTACTACATTTTGTGAAGTAACATTTCAGCGCACATTTGACATTATGGATTTTTTTTTTAAAGGATCTATTTTATACACGAAAATGAAAGAATGGGCCTCAGTTTGAATAGTGGGAAGACAGAAGTAATGGTGTTGTACAAAGAAAATAATTATTCCTAAATGTGTAATAAAAGTCAATGGTTTTATTTTGGGACAAGTGCAGAAATGTAGGTATTTGGGCACATGGATAACATCAGATGGAAGATGCATTACTGAAATAAGAAAAAGAATAGGACAGGCAAAAACTGCATTTTATAAAATGAGGAAAATATATATATATATATATATATAACGGAACAAGTTACTTTTTTCGGATTACCGACAGGACGGCAGGGACACACCCTTAAAAAATGCCTGACGTATGGTCACTCTAGTTGTAAATAGTTACGACCATAGCATTCCCCGACAACATATTCTCGAGGCCCAACCTGTCTCTTCATTCCACTGACAAGACATTAACGTGGCTGCTTCAGGATACGTCAGGCAAGTTGATTTTGTGTATTTGTGTGATTTTGTGTGATTCATGTATATGCTGATGAAGGCTCTAAAGCCGCAACGGTGATGTTTCGTTTGTGTTTATTATATTGTGAGGCTCACTGATCTACTTTCGTTCAGTTTCATATCTTTCCATGGTATAAATAATGTAAACAAAAGTTAACAATCTCGTGTTGGTCACCATTCTTGACATTGCTAAATTCCGAGGTAAAGCAGAAGCAGTTGAAGCTCTCCCATAGGTTCGTTATTAACATTCAATATAATTAGTCTCTTTTGTGTTTGTGTGCGTGGGGGAGGGGGGGGGGTGGCGTGGAAAAAAGATGGGTCTGGGTCTCTTTACGTGTTAGGTTAGTTGTGTATCCTTTACAGGACCTTGCAGAACCAACCCCAACAAGTCCTGGCTGTTGTGTGGTTTTTCTAGGTAAATTTACGTCCAGTAGTTTGTCATTGCTTTCTAGACGGTCGGCTTTTTTGATACCACTGTCGAAACCAACGCAAGACGCTTGGCCCGCAGCAGCTGGGATCGAGCCTGGCATCCCGGCATTACAAAGCGTTCGCATCGACTTAGCCAGAGAGCCGATCTGTACGTGTACATTTCTATAATACGTAAGTCCAATGTTAGTAACTGTCTCCTAGTTTATGTCACAGTTCTGGCCACACAATGTCTGGCTGTTGTGTACATGCCCACATGTCGGAGATACGAAGATACACATAAAGTAAAGCAACATATGGCTACCGAAACTATTTTGAGTACAGTACAAATTTTTGTATTAAATGGTACCAAAACACACCAAAAACTACAAATTTTTAATTTTTCATTAAAAATCTCTTAACACTTCTTCAACAAACAAACAAGCAAACAAAGGCACACACACGCACACACACAACTAGAGTACCTTATACTCGATCTTAATGAACATGTTTTGTTCATTACATTATTGTAGTACCTATTTTCGCCTCATTTGTTATAAAACTGTTGTGGCAGCTTCCGTTTGGTGTTAAAAATGTTCTGAAGCAATAATTTTGATCTCATCAATTCATTTATCTTTTAAGTCTTAAAGAAGAGTAAGTGATTCTGTGGTCTTAATATTGTCAATCAGAGACAAAACCATTTCTGCAGCTGCAGAGGAATAAGGTAATGCCAAAAGACTAAGCGTTAATTTCGATGATAACTTGGAAGCGATTTCATTTTCAAATTTTTCTTCTGAACTTTTACATCACAATTTTTCTGGTTTTTAGTTGTTGTGACTGATCCATCCTTGTCAGTTTCCTCCTTTTACTATTTATTTGTTCATATTGTTGTTAAGAAGGCTCGGAAATTTCACGAGCAGTTGTATAACTGACATAGGTATTTCTTAAAATCAGCTTTCTTAGTATCAGAAACGTCAATCGAAAATAGCACACAATGCCAAAATTTAAAATATTGATGCAGACTTTCTAAAACGCACCGACACACCTAGTTTGGCACCAAAAGTACAGTTTTTGGCAATGGTCAAATTTGTACCAAAGTACCAACCTCCTCAGCCCTAAAGCAACACTGTAGCAAATGAAGTGCCAATACAGTTTTAGTAATTACTTCGTGCAAGGTGAAACAAAGTAGGTAGGTAGTTGTACCTGACCAGGACATCACACAAGCGATAAACACCCGGCGTTAGCGCAGTCGATAAGAGGCTTTCTAATCCAGCTGCGACTCGCTGCAGCCCACGGTCGGTGCTAGAACATCGATACGAGTATTCAGAAGGGTGGTATTCCGGGCGTTCCTGGGTGCCTTGAACACGCGACCATGATTTGGGAGGCTATCCAGAGAGCCAAGCATGAGAGAACTCAATTGCACGTGATTTGGTTGGACTTAGCCAACGCTTACGGGGCAGTCCCCCATAGGCTACTGTGGCGAGCCCTTCGCATGTTCCACGTACCGGCACAGATCAATGATATGATCGAGCAATATTTCTCTAAGTTCGATTTGCGCTTCTCTACCTCGACGTTTACCACGAGATGGACTGAGTTGCAGATTGGGATAGCTATGGGGTGTACGATCTCACCAGTACTGTTTGTCATGGCCATGCAGATCATGTTAGACGGGGCGGCCGGCTACGGACAAGGCCTTCTAATTGGGGATCACTGGATGCCGCCACTACGCGCATTTATGGATGACACGACTATTATAACGGGCAGCGAGGAGTCTGCCCGCACGATCCTGAAAAGATTAGACGCGGTGGTCCAATGGAGCGGTATGCAGTTCAAACCGCAGAAGTCGAGGAGTCTGTCAATCCATAAGGGCAAGGTGTCGGCAACCAGTTTTACCGTGGCAAGGAACAAGATCCCCACGGTTCTGGAGGAACCGGTGAAGAGCCTTGGTCGCGTTTACGATTCGAAGTTATCTGATAGAGCGGAGGTCCGGCGAATACACGAGTCACTGGCTACAGGCCTGCTCGCGATCGAGCGATGCAGGCTGGTCGGGAAATTCAAGGTATGGTGTCTCCAATTCATGTTGATTCCGAAGCTGCTCTGGCCACTGTTAGTCTACGAGGTGATGATGACTGCAGTGGAAACCATGGAGAGGAAAATCAACACAGCCTTAAGAAAGTGGATTGGTGCACCGCCTTGTCTGACCGACGTGGCTCTGTATTGCAAGCAGGCTAAGCTGGTACTCCCGTTCAAATCGATAACCGAAGAGTTTAAAGTTGGCAAAGTAAGACTCGCCATGCTCTTGCGCGAGTCTTCAGACCCAAATGTCATCGCTGTCCAGCCCGCTCTAAAGACTGGCCAGAAGTGGAGAGTCGTCGATGCGATAGAATCTGCCCAGAATGCACTAAAATTGAAGGAGATAATGGGATACACTCAAACCGACCGTCGAGGCCTAGGGCACGGAAAGGTCAATTGGTGGTCAAAGGCCTCAGCCAAAGAGCGCCGAGACATGGTAATACAAATGGTGAGGGACAACGAAAACGAGGTTCGGGCTCAGAAAGCAGCCCTGCGGTCGCAGCAGGGCCATTGGGTCAGCCTGGAGAGCGCATTGCCAAGAATACTCACATGGGGTGAGATCTGGCGGATGACCCCGCTGCGACTGAGCTTTATCGTTAGTTCGGCGTACGATGTATTACCGTCCGGTGTTAACATGGTTAAATGGTCTGCGACTAACGATCCGACGCTAGAACTCGTCCTGTTCGCGTGCAGAAAAGCCCTAGGTCAAGGCCGATATACCTGGCGACACAACATGGTGCTAAAAGAGTTAGCAGCCGTTGTTGACCAGGCTAGAATGAGGGCTAACGCCAGAGCCAGTTCTACCATCGTCTCCATTCGTTTCCTCAAGGCTGGGCAGGTTCCAAAAGGTAAGGTCAACCGTAACGCATTCGCTCCATCTGTGCTAGACTCTGCGAGGGACTGGTTACTGGCGGTTGATCTGCCGGGCCATGAAAGGTACCCCGAGTTAATCCGGAAGACCGGCCTGCGACCTGACATAGTTCTCCACTCTGCGCAAAAACGGCAGCTCATCCTGATTGAGCTGACTGTCCCGTACGAGTCGCTTATGGAAGAGAATCACATGTATAAGCTCGAGAAATACAGTGATTTAGCAGCCGGTCTGAGGAGAAACGAGGCGTACACGGTACGGGTCTTTGCCGTTGAAGTGGGAGCGAGAGGCCTCGTTTCCACTTCACTGTACAATGTGGTTAAAGAACTAGGATTGCGCGGTAATGAACGGAAACGAACACTTAAAAAACTGGGTGAGGCAGTCGAAAGGGCCTCGAGTTGGCTTTGGACGCAACGGAACAAAGTAGGGGACAGGCCTTAGTGAGCTGGTCCGGGTGTCTAGCGGAAAAGGGTTTCTCACCCGTTGAAAGTCCATAGTGTCCGAATTGTCTGCCAGTGATCCTCTGCCACCTGCTAATAAAAGTCCAACATGTGTCCGGTAAACCAATCGTAGGCTTGTCACTCGGTCGTCCAGGTATGCTGACTGCTTAAATTAGGCTGCCGCGACGACTTCTTATCTCACAGTAACTTCTGCAAACCACCAAGTTGTCTTGTTCCTATCCGAAAGAAAAACACCATCCGGTAATTTCGTGCAGCAGGGTACCAGCCCTGAGCTTCATGAACTCAGGTGGGCCCACCTCCGAAAGTGTCTAGGAATCGTGGGCCGAAACACTTGTCGACGAGGATAATTTCTACTGACGACTGGTAGATCCCTGCTGTACTTGCTCCCTGTGAGTTTATTCCTATAGAAACCAGGCGGTTCCCAGGGTTCACCCAGCCTCTAGGAAATTGGTACCAGAGTTAACACTCTTGGGTAAATGGAAGAACGTCGCTGTAGCAACAGAGTTACGTGCGAACGGCGACACAGGCGGACAATTTTTATCAGCTGTCCGTACTGGTGGCAGAGCACTTATGGCTCATAACCGTGTGCAATGACGCTATTTCATATCTACCGATATTACCATTACCCGGTGACACATAGTGCCACCTTACGGATGAGGATCACCCGTGGATAAGTCACAGAAACGCCTTTCAGCCGTCAGGCCATATCCATGGCTAGGCCATGTCTATGCCCCGGCTATATTTCAGGCCCCCGGCAGAAGCCAGGGCGGGGCTCCAAAAAACAAAAAAATTGCATCCCACATGAGGACGACTTCATGGTTAATGTGAAACAAGAATTGATTTTGATTTTTTAATGAATGGGTCATGCGTGAACTGTACCAGTTGGGCTATTAGAAATTGTGTGTGTGTGCGCGCGCGTGTTCGTGTGTGTGCGTGTGTGTGTGTGTGTGTGTGTGTGTGTGTGTGTGTGCTTTAAAGAGGATCTCATCAAGTTCCTGTATATATCTTTTTATATTTGTTTCGTTTTACACAATATTAAACCAAGAACTAAAAGTTTCTGAAGCACCACGCGCACTAATTTTAGCAAATTTCCGCCGCACACACACACACACAAGCACACATGCACGCACGCACACACACACAAATAAATTCGAATGTGCTGAAGAACAAGACTACAAACTGCCTACATATAAATAGTTATTACTTTATATGCTCAGCTCGCTAGCGTAGTTGGTTAAACCTGACTTCTCAGCGACCGGGTGACGAACTCCTTGTGGTCCGGGTTTACGCCCGGGGGGTACGCAGAAAAACCACATTACTCCCAGATTTACGATATTTATCCTGGAATCAAAACCGAAGGGTTGCGATATCCTATAGTACCGAGCCAAAGTTTCTTGATATTTAAAAAAAAAAACAAACACTTTATATCTTTTGTGCCTCACTCTAAGAAAGAGGCTCTTTCATATTTTACATTTCCACTAACGGTGTAAAACAGTTTTCGTTGCTAGAAAAACGCAAAACATTTTAATTTCACTTTCCCGCGAGTTTTACAAGCTGTCATTGCATATGTTTCCATTGCAATCATGCATTACGTAAACACACTGATCATCTCTTTCATTCTGGCGATCATGGAGGATGTCGAACCATTAGGATGATAAAGATGAACATGATGATGATGATTTTATCAATGTACTTTTTAAAAGCATAAGGGTATAATAAACAAAAACTTATTAACAACCATGACAGACAAATCCGGTTCGCAGTTTACAAGAAAATCCCGCGTTGTTTACTAGTTAACATCTCAGACGATCCAAGGACGTGTCGTAAAGAGAAACTGAAAAAAAAAAACAGCAAGAACTAGCAACACACCACACAGTATATGACAGACAGAATAGCCAGACACTCAGTCTATGACATAGACATAGTGTCAGAACTACAGCCTCAAGCTTCGACAGTGATATCAGAAATAGCCTTAGGCTTCCTGTTTTAAACTGACATTTGAAATAAGACATTTTTTTTTCTGTCATCGTCATCATATTATCCTACTGTGCCATGATAGATTACATAGAGGTTGGTATTATTCTTCGATTCCAAGCTATCATTGCAGTTACTGCAATATCATGGATGAAAACCAGCCCAACACCTTCCTTAGTTTGATTAGCCAGTTTCAACCACTACTTAGGGAGCTAGCCTCTCCTAGATAGCAAGGGTTATAATTATGACTCCTTATCGTACTGTTGCTTCATTCTGTATTTCTTGGTGTTGATGGTTCTAACCTCGACAGTCTGTCAAGTCTTGTCCTCTGCGTGTTGAGTGTAGGGCCGTCGTCTTAGTGCTCGTTAGTTAGTTCGGGGCTCACCATGCTGCCACGTGATGTTTTCTCTGCCATTGCTTGGTTGTCTTCTGCGCCATGTTCATGATGTGACTGCTAATGAGGTAGTCCAGTTGAAGAGAGTCAGACAGTTGCTCCAAGTTTGTAATGTGCCGGTGTACAGTATACAGGAGATTATCCCCTGCTTTAACAGTCTTTCTGTCTGTTGCTGTAGCTGTCGTCACCTTAGTTGTTGTCGCAATCCCAATCAGACCTTTGCAAAGTTCTTTGTATTCTGTCATTATCCGATATCGCCGTACTACATGTTACAGGTCGTCATTCTGTTGCTGGATTGGTTAGATTTCCTCTGCAATAGTTACATTCTTGTCAACTTTCGTCTTATTATTGATGCTTGGGAAAACCTGTAGGCCGCTAGTCGACGCTGTTCTTTACATCAGTCAGCTATAGTCTGTCTTGGTCGTTTTATTAGCTCTTTCATGACTGTCTTTGAAACAATTACCCTGTCTCTCTCATCCGGTCTTGGTCTTGGCTTTGCTGTTTGTGTCTCTTTGGTTTTCTTGTTTGTTTTAGGAGATCTGTCAGCCAAGTTGTTCACTGGTTCTCGTTGCGTTGGTACTGGTTGCACCGTAACTGGTTCTCGTTAGTCGGTTGTTAGTTGTTTTTTTAAATTCATGAGCATTACCACAATTTCTGCCCTAAACTCCTCTACTGATTTTGCCTCGGTCGCCATTTATCTTTGGACCTCCAGTAGTTTTCAAGATGCCTCTCATCTGCTTTATTTCCCTCCGAATTTGAACCTGTTTTTCATATTTGCTGTTACTTTTTCTTCTCTTAGGTTTTGGATATTATTCTTAATTCAGTCTCTCTGGCCTTAAAGTCTCGACTTTTCCAGCAGGGTATAGCTACTGGCTGCTTCGTGTCTCCTTTGGGTTTCTTTAAGAGTTATTTTTCTTTGTTGGCTATTTTGCACTGTTGGATACATGAGCATCCCATATTTTTTTACCCACTTTTGGTCCGGAGAAATATGCACTTTCCATATTTGCGTTATGCTTCCGGAAATCACTGTCAGTCCTGCCCTTTAAACACTCGCTGTAGACATGAGCTTCTGAGCAGTAGCTGCATATCTCCTGCTTGTTAAGACATGTTGTCGTTGAGTGCCAGGCGTTCTGGCAACGCAAGCATTGCATTATTATTGGGACATATTGTTCAGGTCTGTGTGGCCTCCTGTCGACCGCCTTTCTCATTATTTGCGCTATAGGGCGGACGTTCCAGAAAAAGACATCTTAATATTGAATTTCAAGCTATTTTGTATGCATGCCTGGTCATTGACTTCCGCAGAGCGACTTATTTTTCTCTTTTTTTAAGGGGGGGGGGGGGGGGGGGGTGGGTTGTGTAGGAATTATTAGTGGAGTGGAGTTGATTCAAGAACCAATTTTACAGCACTCTGGGCATTCCCATAGTCGCTCCGTTCAAATCTTCAGCAGCCAGCACAGAGTTCAAACACCAATAGTACCAGTAGCAGTCTGATTACACTGATTATATGTCTGCCTTAATTTCCCTCTGAGCTTCGAGTTTCGGCCAGTTCCCCTCGACAATCCTCGCTGCATCACTTTCCCAGACTGCGATGACCCAATTGCTCCTCCAAAGTGTAGAATGCTCCCATAAGGCCTTAACCACGTCGGCCATATCACGAATCAACAGACCAACAAGTTGTTTAGAGCTGGACAGTCTGACCGCTTGTTCATTTCCCAACACATCAGAATGTCCGGGGGAAAAAAAAGATCTACACATTGCTCCTTCCCCGTGACCCTCGAAGCAAAGATTTCTACTCTAGTAGTAGTAGTACTGGTGGTGGTGGTAATGGTAATAGTAGTAGCAGTGGTGTCGGAATAAAGAAGAAGAAGAAGAAGAAGAAGAAGAAGAAGAAGAAGAAGAAGAAGAAGAAGAAGAAGAAGAAGAAGAAGAGAAGAAGAAGAAGAAGAAGAAGAAGAAGAAGAAGAAGAAGAAGAAGAAGAAGAAGAAGAAGAAGAAGAAGAAGAAGAGAAGAAGAAGAAGAAGAAGAAGAAGAAGAAGAAGAAGAAGAAGAAGAA
Organism: Candidula unifasciata; assembly: GCA_905116865.2. Lineage (NCBI taxonomy): Eukaryota > Metazoa > Mollusca > Gastropoda > Stylommatophora > Geomitridae > Candidula > Candidula unifasciata. The sequence goes on from CAJHNH020003227.1 coordinate 69,100, forward strand.
GAAGAAGAAGAGAAGAAGAAAGAAAGAAGAAGAAGAAGAAGAAGAAAAGAAGAAGAAGAAGAAGAAGAAGAAGAAGAAGAAGAAGAAGAAGAGAAGAAGAAGAAGAAGAAGAAGAAGAAAGAAGAAGAAGAAAGAAGAAGAAGAAGAAGAAGAAGAAGAAGAAGAAGAAGAAGAAGAAGAAGAAGAAGAAGAAGAAGAAGAAGAAGAAGAAGAAGAAGAAGAAGAAGAAGAAGAAGAAGAAGAAGAAGAAGAAGAAGAAGAAGAAGAAGAAGAAGAAGAAGAAGAAGAAGAAGAAGAAGAAGAAGAAGAAGAAGAAGAAGCAACAACAGCAGTAGCAGCAGCATTATGCAACCATAATGCAACAGCTCTCTTCGAAATCTTCTGAGAAAACTTTTGTTTTTCCAGTACCCAGAAGCCATGAGTTGTTAACCATTAGGCTCAGTATTATGGATATCGCAACCATTCGGCCTTGATTCCATGATAAATATCGTAAATCTGGGAGAAATGTGGCTTTTCTGCCTACCCCCGGGCGTGCACCCGCACCACAAGGAGTTCGTCAACCGGTCACCGCGCAGTCCGGTTTATCCAACAACGCTAGCAAGCCGGGCATTCTTCTGAGAGAACAAGTGCACATATCACATACGAATAGTTATGTTCTGAAAACTGGGACGACAGTATACGAATGATAAATTCCAACACCCCAAATTCGATATTAACCCCGATTACCGTTCCAACATTGTGAATTATCCCACCTGCGTCAGTTCACTTCCAACTTGTGTGTGTGCTTTATTGCTCGCTGCTGATAAATTTCTGTCTTCCTGCATATTCCGTGGACGTGGCTCGGGATCAATGGGAACATGATGTTTATATTAAATCTCTTTACGTTATGATGTCAGCCAATATTCGCAGCCTGTTTTACCTCAATGCTTCTTTATTACTTTACAGAAAATATTAGACATTGCTCCTGCTTCGTGACCTCTGAAGCAAAGATTGCTACTCTGCACGAATCAATAAATAGGGGAATTTTATTAAGAACGACTGTGGTGTCAGAGTTATTTGGTCAACAAATGTGATGCCCAACTAAGATGTACTCATCAAGACTGTGGTAGGGAGTTGCATAGATATACTGCAACAGAGATTTTTTTTAATGGTACGTAGATCAATCTTTCAATCTGGTGCCTTCTCCCCATATAAAGTTGGCAGCACTGGATTTCTAAAACACATTTACCCACTATCTATCTGTCTGTCTGTCTGTCTGTCCATCTATCTATCTATCTATCTATCTATCTATCTATCTATCTATCTATCTATCTATCTATCTATCTATCTATCTATCTATCTATCTATCTATCTATCTATCTATCTATCTATCTATCTATCTATCTATCTATCTATCTATCTATCTATCTATCTATCTATCTATCTATCTATCTATCTATCTATCTATCTATCTAGCCATCTAGCCATCTAGCCATCTAGCCATCTAGCCATCTAGCCATCTAGCCATCTAGCCATCTAGCCATCTAGCCATCTAGCCATCTAGCCATCTAGCCATCTAGCCATCTAGCCATCTAGCTATCTATCTATCTATCTATCTACATCGCGCTATCTATCTATCTATCTATCTATCTATCGATCTATCTATATCTATCTATCTATCTATCTATCTATCTATCTACTATCTATTATCTATCTATCTATATCTATCTATCTATCGATCTATCTATCTATCGAATGATCTATCTATCTATACTATCTATCTATCTATCTATCTATCTATCTATCTATCTATCCTATCTATCTCTCTCTCACTTCTCTCTGTGTCGGTCGGTTTATCGGTCGGTCGGTCGGTAATTTCGGTCTTCCGGGCGGGCGGGCGGGCGGGCGCTCGGGCGGGCGGGCGGGCGGGCGGGCTGGCTGGCCGTCCGTCCGTTTATTTGTTGCCTTGGCTTTATACTTGTTATAATCGTTTTCCTCTCGTTTGATTTGAAAAGAGTGTATTTTATTTATGTGTCGCCGAGTTACCTCTGAAGCAAAGATTGCTATCTCTGCACGAGAATCTGACGAATAGGGGAATTTTATTAAGAACGACTGTGGAGACAGAGTTATTGGTCAAGAGATGTGATGAGAGGGAGATGGGACTCAGAGAGAGACAGAGAGAGAGGGAGAGAGAGGGACAGAGAGAGACAGAGAGAGAGAGAGAGAGGGAGACGTAGAAGAATCAGAGACAGAGGAGACCTTCTCCCCAGACAGAGGGGCAGAGAGAGGGGAGAGAACAGAGGGAGAGAGAGGGGAGAGAGAGAGGGAAAGATCGATCTAGAGAGCTATCTAGAGAGAGGGAGAGAGAGAGAGAGACAGAGTGACAGAGAGAGGGAGAGAGAGAGGGGTGGAGAAAGAGAGAGGGATCTATCTATCGAGAGGATCTAAGAGAATCTATCTATCTATCTATCTAGCGATCTATCTAGAGATCTATCTAGAGAGAGATCTAGATGATCGAGAGGATCGAGAGAGGGAGAGAGAGATCTATCTAGCGAGCTAGCTAAGAGATCTAGAGATCGATCTAGAGAGAGATCTATCGAGGGATCTATCTAATCTATCTATCTAGAGGGAGAGAAAGAGGGGAAGAGAGTCTAGAGAGAGATCTAGAGAGGGAATCTATCTATCGTAAGAGATAGGGATCTAAGAGGGGAGAGAGGGAGAGAGGAAGAGAGAGGGATCTATCTAGAGAGCGGGATCTAGGAATCTAGGGAGAGATCTATCTAGGGATCTATCTATCTATCGACTATCTACGATCTATCTAGATATCTATCTAGCTATCTATCTATCTATCTAGAGATCTAGACATCATCTAGATAGATCTATCTATCTATCGAGATCTATCTATACATCTATCTATCTATCTATCTATCTATCTATCTATCTATCTTATCTATCTATCTATCTATCTATCATCTATCTAGAGATCTATCTATCTATCTAGAGAGGATCTAATCTATCTATCTATATCGATCTATCTATCGATCTATCTATCTATCTATCTATCTATCTATCTGCCGGATCCGAGAGTCCGAAGAGAGAGTCCGTTCTGTCTGAGAGAGGTCCGTCAGTCCGTCCGTCAGAGAGTGGGGAGTCCGTCGTCTCTGTCTGTCTGTCTGTCTGTCTGTCTGTCTGGAGAGTCTGTCTGTCTGTCTGTCTGTCTGTCTGTCTGTCTGTCTGAGGATCTGTCTGTCTGTCTGTCTGTCTGTCTGTCTGAAAGTCCGTCTGTCGGTCGGTCGAGGGTCGAGTCGGTCGGTCCGTCCGTCCGTCCGTCCGTATGTCCGTTCGTCTGTCTGTCTGTCGGTCTGTCTGTCTGTCTGTCCGTCTGTTTATTTGTCGCCTTGGCTTTATACTTGTTAAGACTGTTGTGTGTCCATTTTTTGATGCCTTGCTCATAAACGTGTTTCCAGAGGGAGAGATGCAATGTTTTTAAATTGAGACACTACCAACAGAGATTGCATGCTAGATCGTTTTTCCTCTCCGTCGATTAGATCAGCCGTCGAGAGAGAGAGAGAGAGAGAGAGAGAGAGAGAGACAGACAGAGACAGAGAGAGAGAAAGACAGAGAGAGACAGAGAGAGACATAGGGAGACAAAGAAAGAGAGAGACCGTTTGATGTGTATCGAGAGAGAGAGAGAGAGAGAGAGAAGGGGGGGGCAATGTGGTGTGTATCGAGACAAAGAGACAATGTGATGTGTATTGAGAGAGAGAGAGACAATGTGATGTGTATTGAGAGAGAGAGACAATGTGATGTGTATTGAGAGAGAGAGACAATGTGATGTGTATTGAGAGAGAGAGACAATGTGATGTGTATTGAGAGAGAGAGAGAGACAATGTGATGTGTATCGAGAGAGAGAGACAATGTGATGTGTATTGAGAGAGAGACAATGTGATGTGTATTGAGAGAGAGAGAGAGAGAGAGAGAGAGAGAATTTGATATGTATCGACAGAGAGACATGTCACGTGTATCGAGAGAGAGAGAGAGAGAGAGAGAGAGAGAGAGAGGGAGAGAATGTGGTGTGTATCAAGAGAGAGGGGGACAATGTAAAATGTATTGAGAGAGAGATACAATGTGATGTGTATCGAGAGATTTGTGATGTGTATCAAGAGAGACAATGTGATGTGTATCAAGAGATTTGTGATGTGTATCAAGAGAGACAATGTGATGTGTATCAAGAGAGACAATGTGATGTGTATCGAGAAGATTAGGGATGTTGAGAGATTTGTGATGTTGTATCAAGAGAGAGATCAAGAGATGTGATGTGAGATTGTGATGTGTATCAGAGAGACACTTCTGTTATTGAAATCGAGGAGAGTGGACAATGTGATGAGATCACACTTCAAGAGGTCCCAGAAAACATTTCAAAAGCCTTTAGGGCCATGTATATTCAAGGGCCCTCCGACAAAAGCCAGGGGGGGGGTTTACATAACGAAAAATTGCATCACCACAGGGACGACTTGGAATTGACCCCGCGTTAAGAAATCATTTTACAATTAAAAGCATTGACATTTCAGCACTGGTTATGCCTATCACTTCTCATAGTATGTTTTTTCTCCAGACGCTCAGCTTCTCTTCTTTCTGCAACTCATTCTTCCTCCATTCCTGTTATTTTACTGATTTGGCCCTCCAAACAACACGGTCCAGGGCAGGGCTAGTCGTAAATTTGGACTAATTCAAAAAGTTCCTCAGTATTTTAAAAAAAAAATAAAACGGTCTGGATGTTTGGTCCTGGTGATAGAGATTTGGTCGGAGGCGTTCGGTGGTATTTGGGTTACTGTTCAATCTCCGTAACTGAGTGTTCTGGGAATTTCTATTGTGTTTGTGTAATTTGGATCCAAAATATCTTGTTGATTAAGTTTCCATTTAAAACGCCTTCAAAAACCACACACAAGCCACTAGAGAAGGGCAAGACAATACAGAAAGCAGCGACACTGGGCTATTGACTGGTATAGGAGAAATGACGAAAGAAAGAAAAAAGATGAGAAGAGTTTTGTACGTACATACATTCTTAACTCGTATTCGATCAAATAATTTGATCGTTGCCCCGATGTTGCTTAACTGTATGCTGTCTAATAGTCTTCCCCCATTGATTCATTTAGACCCACCCAATCATGAAGTGAGGGGTCGAAGCAGCAGCTCAATGTCCTTTCAGAACCCATCATGACATGAGGGAGTCAAGTAACAACCAGATTCACTTTTAGACCTAATTATGACGTGCGAGAGTGAGCAGCAAATCATTCCTTCAGACCCCAATCATGACACGAGGAGGTCAAGTAACAACTGATTCCTTTAGACCCAATAATGACACGAGAAGTCAAGTAGCAACTGGATCCTTTAGACCCATTAAACACACGAGGAGTCAAGTAACAACTGATTCTAGACCCAATCTGACACGAGAAGGCTCAAAGTAGCAACGGATTCCTTTAGACCAATCATGACAGGAGTCAAGTAACAACTGACTCCTTTAGAACCACTAATAACATGATGGAGTCAAGTAACAACTGAATCCTTTAGCACCCAATAATAACATGAGGAGTAAAGTACAAAATGACTCCTGTAGCACGCAATAATAACATGAGGAGTCAAGTAGTAACAAATGAATTCCTTTAGACCCAAATAATCACATGAGGAGTCAAGTAACAACTGACTCCTTTAGACCCAATAATAACATGAGGAGTCAAGAACAACTCGGACTCCCTTTAGACCAATAATAACTGAGGAGTCAAGTAACAACTGACTCCTTAGACCCAATAATACACATGAGGAGTCAAGCTAACAAATGACTCCTTAGGACCCAATAATAACATGAGGAGTCAAGTAACAACTGACTCCTTTAGACCCAATAATAACATGAGGAGTCAAGTAACAAATGACTCCTTTAGACCCAATAATAACATGAGGAGTCAAGTAACAAATGACTCCTTTAGACCCAATAATAACATGAGGAGTCAAGTAACAACTGACTCCTTTAGACCCAATAATAACATGAGGAGTCAAGTAACAACTGACAACTTAGATCCAATAATAAATGCGGAGTCAAGTAACAAATGACTCAATTAGACCAATAATAACATGAGGAGGGTCGTAGCCAAGTAACAACTGACTCCTTAGACCCAATTAATAACCAGGAGGAGTCAAAGTAACAACTGAACCTTTAGAACCAATATAACACGAGGGCGTCAAGTAACAAATGATCTTTAGACCCAATAATAACATGAGGAGTCACGTAACACGACTCGTTTAGACCCAATATAAACATGAGGAGTCAAGTAACAAATGACTCTTTAGACCCAAAATAAATGAGAGTCAAGTAAACAAATGAATCCTTAGACCAACAATAACATGAGGAGTTCCGTTAACAAGGACTCCTTTAGACCAATAATACATGAGGAGTCAATTAACAAATGACTCTTAGACCCAATAATAAATGAGGAGTCCCACAACTAACAAAGATTACAATGATTCCTTTAGAACAATTATGAAGTGAGGGGTGAGCAGCAACTCATTCTCAGACCCATTGCCATGACAGGAGGAGTCAAGTAACAACTGAATTCCTTTAGACCAATCATGACACGAGGAGTTCAAGTAGGCAACTGATCCCTTAGACCCAAATATGACATGAGTCAAGTAAGAATGTTCCTTAGAAACCAATCATACATACGAAGTCAAGTAACAACTGATTCCTTCAGACCCAATCATAATATGGGAGTTAAAGTAAAAAATGATTCCTTAGGACCTAATATAACATAGGAGTCAAGTAACAAAATGATTCTTTACACAAATCATACCATGAGGAGTCAAGTAACAAATTGTATCCTTTAGACCATCATGACAGGGGGAGTCAAGTAGCAACTGATGGTAGCTAAAGAAAATTAAGGGCAAAAACCCTACAGACGTGGTTTCCCCCCCCCCGATTTTTTGTATCCCCACAAATGTTTTATTTTCACTACTTTTTTATTTTAAACCCCCGTTGTTACCCCCGAAACGTTTTGTCCATTGTCTTTTTCAGTGAAAAGCAAAACCCATAGTCCGAGGACTGGGGGGCATGACCCAGGTCGGCCCCCCTCTCGCAAAAAAATCCGGGGAGGAAAAACCGGGTCCAAACAGTTTTTTGGGGAAACTGGGCCCCAATGCAGATCAGTAGACTCCTGCATGCATGCCCCCGTGGGGGTTGGGTTATTATTATCACTCAAATTTTGACAGGTTTTTATGTGGACCAACTTAAAAATTTTATTTTTAATATTTTTAACAAACCCAGTAGGGGAAAAATTTTCCGCCCTAAGTAGGACGAAATTTTCTTTAAATTGGAAGCCCCACCCTGATTTTGGGGGGGGCCCCCTAAATAACCTAACCTTTGGTTGAACGGGGATTCTGACCCTGCCCCCGGACCCCTTATCCGCATACTGGCATTTTTGTGTCACGGGGTTGTTTTTTCGCTCGGAATGAAGTCCTAATAGGGTTGAACTAAAACCTATCACTTAAAGGGAAAAAAGTAAAGTTCCCTTTTCACCCCTTTAAAGTGCTTAGGTTTGGGGAAAACGGGTTTTTCAAAATTTTTAAAGACAAATCGGCACGGGGAGGGGGTAACGCCGGTCGTTTTTTACTTCCACGGGGACAGCCATCCGGGGTACCCATTTTAGATTGGGTCGACATGCAAAACCCGCCCCAAAACCATAATAAAATCCACGCAGCCAAGGCGGGTTTCGTCGCGTACTTTTGGAAATTTCGATCGGCTCGCAACGCTTAAGCCCCCGGAGGCCGCTTCTGTTTTTTAAAATACTTTAAATCATTTTTAATGAAAATTTAAACAAGTAACAGAAAGTGTATTGATCGCACTCATAGAAAGAAGTTTGATAGATAAAAAGCACATTAGACAACATTAAAAAACGAAAGCTTATTACCGTGCCCGGGGAATTTTAACCTTTACCTCCGACGCGTCTGGCCCCCGCCATGGAAAACAAATGCATTAAGAACATTGGGAAAAAAGGGCCCCCCCCCCCCCCCCCAAAAAGGTTTTCTTATTGGCCATGGGCTATCTAAACAGGAAACGGACTGAAATTTTTCAAACCATTTTAAAAGGCAAACCCTAGGTTTTCAATTTAAAATTTTTATTAAAAAGAAAATGTCGAAAAAAACAATCACAAGCAACAAAGTACGAACACAGTGAAAATTTTTTGCTTTTTTAGAATACACAAACATTTAAAAAGGGATTTGACTGCATGCCCTGGGTGTGCGGCAAACTAAAGGCCCCCAACCCAAACATTTAACCCGTGAAAAACAAGGGGAAACGGGTGTGTAGGGAAATAAGGTTTCTAAAAAATTTTGAAATCCAAATTATTCATTTAGATTTAAAAAAATTCCCGAGGCGTGTCCCCATGATTAAATTTTTTTAAACCCATGTTTTTAGCTCCAATTATTTTCTCTATAACAGTAAATTAAAGAAAGGGCCCTTTCATTTAGTTATGTTTGGGGTTTTAAAGGTGGGGAGACAATAATTTGCACCCCTCGTGGGAATTACCTTTTAGACCGCTCCTTTGTAAAAATGTTTTTTTAAAATTTTGCTGACATTTTGCGTGTATGGAATATGAAAATGATCGTGACATGGAATAAATCTGGACACTGTTTTTGTTTCAGAAAATGAGAATTTTTTTAAAAAGGGTCATACTGTTGGGAAGTTTTCCTGGTCTGACGCCCGGTACTTCCTGGTTTTTCTGCCATAGCCCTGGGCATGACTTCAGCGAGGTTCAGATTTTCCCTTAAAGAATCATGAAGGTGCTGTTTTTTTGGGAATTTCGCAGAAATTTTTGGGGGAAAAGTCGCGGGGCATTTTAATGGATAAAGAAAGTATCGCAGAGAAAATGAAATAATTAAAAAAAGCAAATTTCACGATTAAAATAAACTAACATCATATCAAACCT
>CAJHNH020003228.1:0-70000 GCA_905116865.2 Candidula unifasciata
GATCAGGTGTGGCAGATGTTGAACAATCCGCTAACTACACTGAACTAAACAAACCATTATTATGAACAAACCAGCAGCCCAAACTCAACCCATGGAGAAATCGTGTCATTACTATACTAACTATTTCATCGAAATATTATTCCAGTAATGTCGAAGCTTCCACGGCAAGGAAGAACATCCCATTGATGACTGACTGACGTTGAACAATCCACGATAGACTGACTATAGACTATACAGATCCTATCACTAAACTAAACAATTATCATTATTATGGATAAACAGGCAGCCCAAACTCAACCCCTGGAGAAATATTGTCATTACTAACTATTCCGTCGAAATAAATTAAACATTATTCCAGTAATTCCAAGCTTCCACAGCAAGAAAGAACATCCCATTGATGACTGAATGAACAATCACCGATCTGGGTTTGGCAGTCGTCGAACAAACCCACCATAACAACACTGTTCAATCAACACAACATAAATGAAAATGCATAAATTTATGAGGTTATGAACAAAACCAAACATTAACAACAAACCGACAGCCCCAAACTTTAATTACCTGTTTATAACATGTCTCTAACAAGACATGAGTGTTTTAATTACTATATATCCATGACAGAGAAAGAAAATAAACGTCGAAGAGGAAATGTAGCCACAATCATTATCATATCTGTTGGTCTGCCAGCCACCACCTGATTATGTTTGGATTCTGGCCAAATCCCCGCTCTTCCGCTTGCGAGAGCAGAAATAAGTTCTTCGTTTATTGTCATAAATGGTCAAAGTTTGGGGTTTAAAATAATTTATAATCTAATTTTAACATTATTTTTTCTCTGTATATTAGTAAAATTATACAAATAATTGTTTGTAGATTGTATACATTTTATAATAATCTATAAAGAATGTATTGGTTGTATACCCTGGTACTATCTCTCACAGCGAGCCACACTAAAATGTTGCAACGGGTATAGAGCGAGTGGAAGACCTCGAAAAATATGGATTGCATTTAAGAACAGCCTTATAGAAATGAACATCAGTCTTAATAGTGCTCTTGAAAGAGCTCATCAACGAATATTACATATCCCCCGACACTTCGATGAGGTACAATGTGGAAGAGAAGAAGAAGAAGAATGTGTTGTATTTAAAGCAGCATTTGCCTGTTTGGTTGTTTGAACTGTTATGTCATGTTATCACTGAACTATGTTTTGTTGTATTGTGTTTGAGCCAGAGAACATCATTCCTTTCTGGTGAAGTTCATCAGAACAAAAATACTTCACAACTATCTCTTCTTCTTCTCTTTCTTTTTTTTTCTGAGATCTATGCCCAATAGAGCATAAACCCGCCAAGGCCGTTGGCCAGCTTACGTCAATCGTCCTATCTTTTGCTTCATTCTGTATCTATTTCTTACCTTGATTGTTTTCTCTTCCATATCCTTGCCTATATTTCGGTAGACGGTCTTTGGCCTTGCGTGCACATCATTTTTTGTGCTCTACATCTTTTCTACTCCACTCCCTAATTCAATTGGTCGTGTACGTGTGTGGGGGAGGGAATTGGGGGGGGGGGGGGGGGTGATCGTATGCATGTGTTTTCTGCCTCTGTTCCTTCAGACAGCCACAGAGGTGTATTTGCCTGCCGGCAATAAGGCCTTAAATACGTATTTAAAGGGGAGGGGGGGGGGGGTACTTTTCTCCCAAGATTAATAAAGAATACCGAAAAATATAATGGGAAATAAGGACTACCGGTCCTAATTGTCTAAAAAAAACGGAAAATATCTTGACATCCTAAACAACAATACTAACGAGCACAAGAGAATAGAATGGTTAATGTAATTACTATCATACTTTTAAGGTGTTCATTTGCAGCCCCTAGAATTTGAAATAATATGAAATGTATAACCGAATATAAAAGAAACAAAACCGCAAATATGTCGTTAGGGAGCTCTTAGTACCCTTACTTGGTGGGGGTGGGTTGCGGGGGTCCTTTAGTTGTTTTCATAAGCTCCGGTGTTCATGTACATAATTTTCTCAGTCCACTCCAATTACAACATGTATGGTTTCACTACTCTCCAGCCATTGGAAAGCTGCCGTCACTACCTCCACCTCCATTCTCATACTTTATAGATTGTATGGCAATCTGTACTATCAAAGGGCAGGGCAGTATTTAAGATGTAGATGAAATTATCAAGAAAAGATATAGTACCGAACGAAAATTATATCAGCAAACTTCCAAATATAACAAACACAAACAAAACCTGAACGTTGCGGCTACGGAGCCTTCATCGGCATATACATGAATCAAACAATACCACACAAATACACAAAATCACTTAGCTTAGTATCTCGAAGCAGCCAGGTCGATGTCTTGCTTGTACACTCAAATGTTGTATTTAAGGTTTATGACGCCCCTGTATGATTATTTAATTGATTCCCCCCCCCCCCTTTTTTTTCCCTAAGCTTAGAGACAGCATCGCTATTGCCATAGCAGATTAACGCCAGAACGCTAATCTAATGCTGTTTGTTTCGATAATAATCTCCTTCTTCTTCTCTTTCACTGTTTATCCCAGCGAGGTGTTGGGGGGAAGGGGGTGTAAGGATCGTTTGTGAGCTTTTCCCACTGCATTGTTAAGTTGGTGTTTATTTCTGTTAGGTTGCTCCTGATGATGATGTTCATTATATTTCTAAAGCGTAGCTTTATTTGGCAATTGGTACCAGGACATTTTCGGCAGGTGACCAAACCATCTCACTTATTGTTCTTTAATGAACTGTATGACTGGATTTAGTCCTAGTCTTCTTCTAATTTGTTAATTCCTGAATTAACCTTTTCTTGTCACACCGGCAGCTCTCTTAAGACATCTCTGTTGTTACGATCTTCCGGTCATTAGTTGTAGCTGATAATAAAAAAATTAGTAAAACTATAAACATTGTATCAGTACTAGTTATACTGTGCTGTTATTAAAATGTTGCTGACTGTGCTTAAGTCTGAAGAAGCTCAACACAGTGCACAGGCTCTGTAACACCAACGAGGATCTGAAATACTTTGGGTAGATTTTTAACTCCAAATTCTGCCCCGGCAGCGCCGTTAGGCTACTTTTTTCGATTTCCAACTGCCAAGGGATTTTTTTACGTGCACAACAATGCACACGGGCACATGGGCGTCCGATCTCGCTGCCCAGAGACCAGAGGAATTACTAGAAATCCAAGTCCATGTGAAAAAATCCCAGCCCTTACCGGGGATTGAACCCGGAACCTCTAGCACTCGAGGTGGACACCATGCCTCGAGACCACGCAGCCCCCGGTGCTGTAAGCATTGAGTGGTCAGGGAATCTGACCGACGCTCAAAACTGAAGGAAAAGGTGGTACAGATATACAACATTGTTACTGGTGCCATTAGAACTGGAATTACGCGCTTGCTGCTGAAGACTGGTGCTGAGCGCTTATGAAGATGTCTCGAGTGCTTTGATGCCCCACTTTTAATTCGACATTCAACATTCCTTTTCATGATGTGAACAAAGAATGTAGATTGCTCCTTTTGATACAGTTAATCATCTCTCTTCGTGAGTTACTTTCTTTCAAAACGTCTTGATTACACTTTTTATCTATCCAATATGTTGCCGTAATTCGTTTTTAAGACCACATTGATTACAATTTGCCTTTCTTGTCAATTGCATTGGAGGACGTTATTTCTTTTTATTGAGTGTGGTCAATACAATAATGTGTTTACAATATACGTAAGATAATATCCTTCTTCTTCTTCTTCTTCTTCTTCTTCTTCTTCTTCTTCTTCTTCTTCTTCTTCTTCTTCTTCTTCTTCTTCTTCTTCTTCTTCTTCTTCTTCTTCTTCTTCTTCTTCTTCTTCTTCTTCTTCTTCTTCTTCTTCTTCTTCTTCTTCTTCTTCTTCTTCTTCTTCTTCTTCTTCTTCTACTACTTCAGCATTCCGAGCCCTTGAGGTTCATTGCCGCAGATATCACGCGCCTCCACTCATCTCTATGGTTGGCCTTCTCTTTCCAATTGTTGACACCGAGTGTTTGCAGGTCTCTCTGGACAATATCTCTTCATTGTCTTCTTGGTCTGCCTCGTGGTTTACGACCATTCGTCTCCCTTGTGTAGACAGTTTTTACTTCTCTGTCATCTGACATTCTCCCAATATGCCCAAGCCATTTCAACCTATTAGATCTCATAATACCAACGATCAATGGTGATTTAAACAGATTATGAATTTCGTTGTTGCTTCTCACTCTCCATTCCCCGCTGTTTACAACTTTGTTAAAATTATTTTCGGTTGGAATAAATCACATTTGTTTTTCAAAACATGTCGTCACCTTTCCGTCTTCCCAGACCACAGTGATTTACTTTGCTATGGAACGAACGAACGAACGAACGAACAAACTTTATTTTCAAAGGGTTACAAATTAGGCACGCAGGCCCGTGTGACATTCGGCCCTTCTAAGCACTCATTTTTCAGAGTACCAATGCCTGATATCAATAATACATGTGATGGATATAATAAATAAATATAAATTATAGAATAATGTATACACACATCATGTGTACACAATCTTACACGCTCACACACACGTATACATACTCCTACGTTCTCATACATGCACACTCATATACAGACACATGTAATACATACACACATGCATCTACATACATAAACAAACATAAAACTCATACACATACAAAGGGGACCAGGGCCATAGCGATTAGCAAGACCAGCCAGAGTTAGGACAAGTGTTCACCATCAGAGCAGGGTATTTCAGGACCGTTGTTGACCTGTGTGTAGTGTACTTCTTCTAAGTCATCCAGCACTGATTTTTTTTTTTTCTCATTTTTCATATTTTCTTCCCCTTCCACTTAGCACGGTTCACGGCATTTTGTACCCATGGATCTACCCCAATAAGTGTATCATTCATGTCCCGTTTGCACACATATCTTTATATAGTAGTACGGGTCTTAGGTCTTTTAAAGCTTATGTGTTTGTGTGATTCAGTCTGTGTTTTCTCTTGAGTTTTCCTGGTAAAATAATGTGGTGGTTTCCCGTTGTCTTCCACATCCATATGGGGTATTTTAACCTGCACCTTTGAAAGTAATTTCTCACTGTCAGGACAAGTGAGTGCCCTTCTCTGCCCTTCTCTTAAAGCAACAATAAGAAAAAGGCACACACTGTTGCTCTTTGGCCACATAATGAGAAGAGAGACATTTGAGAACATTGTGACAACTGGAAAGATCAGTGGAAAAAGGGGTAGAGGCAGACCAAGAGAGATGATGCTGGATGTGCTAAAACGATGGCATGGAGGGATATCATCAAGAGAGCTGTTCTAGGCAACCAGTGATCCTGATCTGTGAAGACGCGTGGGCGCCTATGCCAGTTGGCAGGGCACATGATGATGATGATGTGTTTGTGTGTGTTTGTGTAATAACAAAAGTATGCATTAGAAATAAGTTATGGGTTTCATTGCACGGACATAGAATGTGTTGGCGGGGGTGGGGAGGGGGTGATTAGGAAGGGCCCAATAGAACATAGGCCCTCAACCAACTCAGCCAAGTCGTTATATCCTTTGCTATCGCATGCAGTTCTCCCCATGTCCTCCCCATCTTTCTAACTTCATTTTCCAGCTACCTTCTCCGTCTGTGTGTGTGTGTTTTTTTTTTTTTTTTTGGGGGGGGGGGGGGGTGCTTTCTTTATTCCTATGTCCCTGTGGGTGCCAATGCAAAGACATTCTAGTTATATTGTTTTTCGGTTTTCTCAATGTGTGTCCTATCCAACACCAGCGTCTTTTCTGCACCTCTTGGTCCACTGAAGCTTGCTTAGTTCGCTCCCAGAGCTCTACATTAGTGGTTCTATCATACCATTTAAATGCCCTCTATTCTGCGAATGCACCAGTTAGTGAATGTCTGTAGTTTAATAGTAATTGCCTGAGCTGTTCTCCATGTTTCCGCACTATGCCCTAAATGGACACGGACCAGAACATTATAAGCACTTTGTGGTGTTTTTATTTGGTAAATAAACCCACACGTATTGATCTCTTGCTATTTCAGTTGGTTCAAGGCTTTCCCAATAATCCAAATTGGTGTTGTGTTTAACAGTAACAACCCACGCCATCGTTATTGGCATCTTTCCGTCTTTCCAGACTTATATTAACCTTGCTCTAAAATATGACGCAATTTTTGTGTTATTGTAAAGCCCACGGAAATGAGGTGTCTAAGAAAGACTGGAAGAGTGACCACAAGAGATAAAATCAGGAATTAGGTCATACGAGATAAAGTCGGCAAAGAACCAATTCTAAATTACATACAAAGACAGCAAATCGGATGGTTTGCTCACTTGGAGATAATGTCTTCTGATGCTATACCATTCAAGGCATATGCAAAAAAGAAAAAAGGGACGTAGACCAAGGACAAGCTGCGAAGATAGTATCAGAGAAAATGCAGCACAACGATGTGTCCATGGTCGAAGCAGCCAGATGAGCACGAAGCAGGATCTTACATCTCCCTCGAAGAAGAAGAAGAAGATTACCATCGTCTGTATTTAACATGCTTTTTAATCAGACGACAGACCTTCAGCTTTTAACCCATTTGCGGTACTCTTCCCCCCTCCCCCACCCCTTTTTTGGAGGCCTTTTTGTGAATTCCCACTTCCTGTCTGATTATGCCCTCCCATGCAATACGGTCCGTGGCGTCACCGGTCCATCTCAATACCTGTATCATTCATGAACGACGCTTTCGCATCCAGGAATATAGCATGGGTACTAGTAATAGTAAATCAAATATCAACTTTCTCTTCAACCCATCAAGATTATAACAGAAGATATATAAAGTCTTTTTTTATTTCAGTTATCCATATTTATGCCTACAGGTATATTTAGTTATTCTATAGTACAGTTGAGTTGAGTCAAGAAGTGACATCACAGCACTCGGGGGCGTTCCCATGCGTGCTCTGTCCTCATCTTCAGCAGCCAGCGCAGAGTTCCAGTACTGATGATACCAGTCACAATCTGGTTATATGTCCGTCTTGCCTTTCATCTAAGTGTAGTGAACCGGCCAGACCCTCTGGTTACACCCAGGTGTCTCATTCTCTCCAAGGCCACAATAATTTTGTTTCTTTACTGATTCCGTTGCTTGTTTTCAATGGACCTTGACCACATCTGCCTTGTCGTGTATAATTCACTACCCAGTGGTGCAGATCCAGCCAATCTGTCTGCCTGTTCATTACCCCCACACAGCCTGGTTATTCCATTATGCGTAACTTATGTATTTGTTACGTTGGGCTGTGGTTTAGAGCTAGGCTGCGATAATTTCCCCCTTTCGGCCTAACCATCTGATCTCAACGAACCCCTAATTAGTTGCCTTCGACGACATGCGTGTGAATAGTAAGTGGCTCTATTACCCCTCCCGATTTAGATAGCGCTATATTTTATAAACCAGTGACCACTAGGTGGGTGATCTGGTGAACATCAGCCGGCCACTTTTGCTTTCCAGGACTTTATCTGGTGCCAGTTTAAGGCTGGGTCGACTAGGAAGCCAAGGTCAGTTTTGGGAAAAGACCGTCAGGACCTGAAGCCATGACCCTCAGATCCGCAGGCGGCGCATATACTTTGAATATCTTCTTCTTCTTCTTCTTCTTCTTCTTCTTCTTCTTTTTCTTCTTCTTCTTCTTCTTCTTCTTCTTCTTCTTCTTCTTCTTCTTCTTCTTCTTCTTCTTCTTCTTCTTCTTCTTCTTCTTCTTCTTCTTCTTCTTCTTTCTTCTTCTTCTTCTTCTTCTTCTTCTTCTTCTTCTTCTTCTTCTTCTTCTTCTTCTTCTTCTTCTTCTTCTTCTTCTTCTTCTTCTTCTTCTTCTTCTTCTTCTTCTTCTTCTTCTTCTTCTTCTTCTTCTTCTTCTTCTTCTTCGTGGTCACATATTCATGGCATTGTGGTGCTGGGGTGTCTGTGAATTACCTACCTCCCCGGGCAGCAGCTAGAAATGCCCTGTACCAGTTCTAAAGGAAATATGGATTGTGTTTCTGCCTTCCCCTTTAACACGTAGCTAAGGTGGGGCTCACAGTGTGCTCATTCCCCGCCACCAGATTGCCTGCTGGTTTCGCTGAGCTCTTCGTGGCTCTAAGCATGGCCTAAGCATGAGTAGTTGGGGCAATTGGATCGTCACGTCCTGAGTCCCTGGGCCTTCATATTAGTTTCTTGTATTCAGGGGGAAAAGGGGGGGGGGTAGCATACTTGTTTCCATTCCTAAGACTGTTCAGCACACCTCCGGCTCCTTCCCTCCCACAGGGGGCAATACGGTGTGGTGCACACGGTTTATTATCGAGGTTTGCTCCTCTAGATCCATCGTGTTTTGCCTGGGGATTCGCACCCCCAGTTACCAGGACTACCTCGGGGAGTCTGTGACTCTTCGCCACGCACAATGGTCTTGAGGTAAGAGAGGTTTTGCTAGGTCAAGAGGCTGACACAGCAATGGACGCTCCTTTCGTGAAAAGATATTCACTAGACCTAGGGTGAAGTAAGGGGGGGGGGGAGGGGAGGGGACCACTACCCACAACACCAACACTTCTTACCCCCTGCCTCTCGAGGCTGAGGGCTCAGTCCCTCTTCGTGGTCACAGGCTGTAATCTTCGGAGGAAAATTATGGCTGTTTGTCAACATCTGAACTTTAGTTTTGCTCCAGAACCCGAGTTCCATATGCACATCCGTTTTACAAATCTGGATTATTTGTTATTTGTTCGCAGACTGGTGGTTCCTTGGCCGGAAGTCCAAGCAGTCCATTCAACACGACAGTGAACATTAATTAAATGTAAGAACACATTGTTTCGTTGTGTGCGACGAATTACTCATCCGCAATTTGCACCAATCTCTCATTGAACATGGATGTGCGTCTTGTCACTGACGGCAGTTACAACCCCAAACCTGGCGAGATAATCAACGTTTAATTGTTTGTGGATATTTTTTCTGGGAGTCATGCATGTCTTGCCAATTAACGACATTATAGGAAACGATTGTGTTAATTTGTGGTGCGTTTAAATTGAGGTAAGAATAGAGAACAGGAAATGTGAGTTGAGAGGCGATTGTCGTGTGGGGGTTTTGTGGTAGTGTGGTGAGATAGGAAGATTCAATGACCCTTGTGTTCTGCCGTTTGTTAGGAAATGGGTGTTGGGTGGCTCTGTCATCTTGGTATGTCTTATTTGCTAGTTGTTGTATAAGCGCTTGTTTAATTACATTATTATAATCTCTACCCACTTAAGGAGTACAATGGCTATTGATATTCACATTACTAAACTGCAAACCCCTTTCGCTCTTGTCTGTGTGTGTGAATCCATTGTTTTGTTTTTGTTCTCGCATTCTCATTCATGATGTTTATTGTTTAGTTTACGTCACATGCAATGCATAGATATTCACGATGATACTAAGCCCAGCGATGTGTGGTAGATCGTTTATTATATGTGATCTATTTCGTGTTTAAAGCATATGTTGTATTTTAATAGAGTATTATTCTGCCCACATGTTAAGTTCGACAGTTCACTCTATGTTACGGTACATGTAGTTATATAGTATAGCTGTAGCAACGCATTGCACATTACAGGGTAACAGTCCACAGATCGTTGAAGTTGAAGACAGCTGTTACTGTTGCACATCATAACGTAAGTCACACACATTTCTGGGTACCAACAGTATTTATTTATTTCACTTTCTGACTGCGATCGTGCAGAATTTGTATTAAGCACGTGTATACATTCTTTTTATTAATTACATTAATATTATTTAATTATTATAGAAATTATTATGTGTGCATAGATATGCATTTTTAATTTACAAATTTTTTTTAGGGTATGAGAATAATGAGATAAACACAAGTTTGAATCCATGAAAGGGGGGTGATGAGATCTAATTCACTGACAACACAACAGTTTGCATCATATTTATTATATTTAAACCTAAACCACATGCATACACACAAAAAAGTATTGTTATGTATTGTATCTGATAAATTGTGAAGTATTTTTTCTTCTACTAGAACTAACGTAGAATTACATTCTATTGTCATGTTCCCCAACTTTTACAATATTGAATGTTGAATTAGGAATCAACATCACAGCACTTGGGTCACGCCCATGGATGCTCAGTCCCCATCTTCAGGGGCAAATGAAGAGTTTCGATTCTGATGGTACCTGTAACCGTCTGATTGTATATCCGTCTCATCCTTCCGTTTAGTGTCGGCCATATCCCCTGGTAACTTCTCGCAGGGCCATTCTCCTTAGACCGTAGTGATCTATGTGCGCCACCGCGCTGTTTACTTGCTCCCAAAGGGCACCCTAAACTCTTTCAAAGAGATACATATTTTTAAAATCAGTTTCAAGTTGCATAAACTTTATTTAGTTGGCACCTATTAATTTTTTTTTCAGATGATAGTATCATATTCTGCTATAATGTGGCATGAGAATCACGAGCCAGTGCGACTGTCAATAACATCTCATGTCAGGAAGCATCTTCCACAATTAGAGCATGTGATTTTACGACCACTGTTGTGATATTCTTCTTTTGTCGTCGCACTGATGCCAGGATATAACCCACTGTCTTGGTTTTCTGTATTTGTCTTACGCTTCTCGGGTGGCTTGGGTGATGTATTTGTTCATCTTTTTGCGAGTTTCTGCTACACCATTTATTCATCTATTTCTTGGTCTTCCTCTCACCTTCCTCCCTGATGTTCTCTGTAAAAAGTCTCAAATGCAGTTTGGTCTGGCTGCATTCTCATTAGACAGCTGAACCATTTCATTTTGTTGTTGTCTGTCAGTGTAATCTATACGTGGTCTTATTCCGACTTTCTCTCTAATGCTGGTATTCGTAACCCTGTCTCGTCTATTGTTGTTATGACCTTGCTGAAACAGCGCATTTCACATGTAATTTTCTGTTCTAGTGCCCTATTCATTGTCCATGTTTGGCATTAATAACATAAAGTAGGGATAATGATGCCATTAATCATTTGATGTTCTGTAGAAGGAAGACATTTGGGTGTCTAAGCAGTGGGACTAACGAAGGTGACAGCATTTGCCTTCTGTACTCTGGCTTCTATCTCTCTGTCGAGTCAGCCATCCTCTGTAAATATACTTCCTAAATATATTGTTGCCATCATATGTATTTAATTTGATACTTCTCATATGCTCAACTCTAAACCTATTTGCAATCATTTCCTTTTGTATACCCTATTCTGTTCCTGATTTCCCGCTCTATACAAAATTGTCCATGGCATGCTGTTTTCATGAATACATATCAATACCTGTATCGTTTAGTAGAGGCTAATCTAGACACCTTTTAGCCATCTTAAATTCACTTTGAAGGATGTCATTGGGGAATCTTATCATCCAGATGCGATCTAATCCTCTGAGCTGTTGAAAAAAAACCTTTTCTCTACTCCCGGAATGCCTTGCGGCGTCAAGGCAGGAAGAAATCTCTGCAACTGGCGCTTCTGTTCACTTTATATCAAGAACTCTTCAGTGTCTCTGATATTTCTGCGGTCCATCTTCTGTGTGATCAACCTCTGCTCTGTTATAACTGTAAAAAAAGGGGGGGGGGAATACTGTTTTCACGCCTTAAGGCATATAGGGCTAGACCTATATATTTATGGACCAGTCGGCACAAGATGGGTGATGTGGCCAGCATCAGGCTGTCCGCCTTTACTTCCCGGGACTGCACCGGGTACCTACTCAAGGCTGTGTCGGCCTGGGAGTCAATGTCATTTAAAAAAAAAGTCCTGCTTTGTCAGGGAGCGATCCCACGACATTCCGGTCTGCACACAAGCGTCTAGCTGCTACGCCATGGCAACTCCCTGTTTTCACTGTATCTGTATAATTTTGCTGTCTGTGGTGCCCTGTCTGATGCCCGTCCTGTTACATGGCCAAACCATTTGATTTGTTGTCAACCCATAAAGTTCAGTATTGGTTCTGTGCCGACTCTCCTCCTGATGTCATCGTTCTTAACTCTTTGAGTCCCAAGCAACACATCATATGTTTATAGGTTCCAACCTAGAGGCCCAGTAAATGCAAGACGCACCGATTTTACCTCTCTCTTAACTACTCCTTGGGCCTCTGATGCTAAACCCCCTGGGACTCAAAGTGTTAAGTCGATCTTTCCTTGTTACACCAAGCATAGTTTGTAAACATTTAATTTATCATGACTATTTTCCTTCTGTCTTCTTAAACGGTGTCCTATGTTTGACACTGATAGCTTAGCATTGTTAAGAATATTGTGTTGAACAGTGTTTTTGTCGTATTCACGTGCTTGCATTTTCAAATTGGTGCCATTTGGCCTAAAACTTGATTGGCTTTTTCGCATCTTTGATGGATTTCTTAATGAATTCTTTTATCTTCTGAAAAAATGCTTTCTATGTAAAATTTCCATGTAAGATATGTAAAATCCTTCGTCTTATGGAACGCACCCGTCTCACTCCAGATCTAATGTAGAACTTTTCTGACTAAGCATTGAAAAAAAGAACGTGGACCTTAAAGTTGAAATAATGATTAATAACAAGATGTTGATAATATTGGTAGTAATGTTAAAGACAATTATGCAATGATAATTCTGGTAGTGTTTGAGAAAATGATGACAATTACTTAGGATTAGATGGGTAATGCTGATAAAGATAATGATGATGAAAATAAATTATAATGGGTAAAACAATGTGAAAGGGTTGAGCAACAGATCACATCATGGCACACGGGTAACCCATTAGTGCACCTTTCTTCTTCTAACTCAAGCCTGAGTCCGACGAAGCTCAGCACAGTCCACAGGCTCTGTAGCACCTGCGAAGATCCAACTGATTCCCAACTGTCAGGGGATTTTTAACGTGCGCAACAATACACACGGGCGTCAAATCTCGCTACCCAGAGATCAGGGGAATTACTAGAAGTCCAAGTTCACATGAACAAAATCCCAGCCCTTGCCGGGAATTGAACCTGGAACCTCTAGCACTCGAGGCGGACAACATGCTTCGAGACCACACAGCCCTCCCCTCCCCAACAATGTGAAAATGAAAATATTATGTAGAAAATAATGGCATTAATAGTAATTAGTAGTTTTAGAGTGTATTACAACAGTTTAGAGAAGATTATTACTTCTTCTTTTGTCAAAATCTGCTTGTGCCGCTAGGCGTCGCAGTCTATCAGATGATCGGCAACCCAGCCAGGGCGCGCTCAGTCGCTTCATATGCCGTGATGTTATGAAGTCTCAAGTTGTCTGTGACTCCTTTAATCCATCTTCTTTTTGGTCTTCCCCTGCTTCTTGGTGTTTCGATTTTCATGTTGTATACTCTTGATGCTGGCATCGTTGGTTCCATTCTCATTAGGTGACCAAACCATTTCATTCTTTGCTTCTCAATAATTTAACGATGGGTATGGTTCCAATAGTTCTTGTAATCACATCGTTTCTCACTCGATCTCTTCTGGTTTTATTCGCAACTATTCTCAAACATCTCATTTCACAGGTGGTTAGTCTTCTCTCGTGTTCTTTTGTTAATGTCCAAGTGTGACATTGATAACCTAATGTCGGTATAAAGATTGTATTTATAATTTGTCTTTTTATCTCAGCTGGGACAGCAGGGTGTTTTAAAATTGGGGCAAGCTGGTATGCGACATTGTTGGCTTTGTTGGATTCTTGCTTCGATCTCTCTGTCTATTTTACCATTGAATGTAAAGATACTTCCTAAGTATTTAAATTCTTGCACTTGTTTCAGGCTGTGATCTAGAATCTTTATGTCGATGGTCTGTTGCTCTCTACTTATGCTCATGACTTCTGTCTTTTCAGTATTGATCTTCATATGATGCTTGAGGCAACTGTCGTGTAGTAGGTTTATGTGGTCTTGCAGCTGTTTACTATCACTGTGAAATATGCATTGAGAGAAGATTACTGAGTAATTAACATTAAAGATTGAATGGTGCTGAGGGTGATGGTGCCTTTGTCATGATTCTCACGTCTGAGAGGTTACCATGATTAATAGTTTATTAATCATTTAAACAGTAATCCTGCAGCACCTATTACCCTTTAATATTCCATAGAAATGGGGAAATGGATACCAAATGATATGTGTTTGACCATATTACCTTATGCAACTTTAATAATGGTTAAAACTGATTTGGCCTGCATTTGTCCTTTGGTGGAGCTCATCTCTCCTGCATCTATCCATAGATAGGATGAGGGTTTTCAGCCAGCTCACACATCAAGTGGTTGTGTCCTTTCCATCACAGGCAGCTCACACCATGTCCTTCCGATCTTTTTTAACTTCACTCCAGTTTCCTTCATCCTTTTTTGTTGATCTGCCTTTATTTCTGTGCCCCTGCGTGTTCCAGTGTAAAGTTGTGAGGATGGGAACAGGTCATCCTGCCTCATGTGACATGACCTAGAATATGTGACGGCCGAACACTTCACAATAGTAGTGTCTGCTGTTGGGGACTAAAGTTACATTTAACCATGTCGACTCAATCGTTACTTCCAGTTGTTCCCCTTGTGGGTTCCGGGGCCCCACTGTGGGGGGGGGGGGGGGGAAACCAATCTGGTGATCCAGATCATCTTCTTGTGAGACTTCTGATGCCTGGCTATCTTGCTGACCATTTGAGGATATCAGACCACACATAAGTCATTCATTTTTAGACCCCAGAGAATGTGTTCTATGTAATGCTTCACTCTGCTGTTTTTTTTGTGTGGTTTTTTTTTGTAATCCCTTTATATATCTTTAAATATTTGGATTTCATTTAATGTAGATAAATAAATTTTTAAACAATTTATTAGTGTAGTAATGTTTTTTCCTAAGAATTTGACTCATTGTATGTTAGCATTCGTGTAGCGATAGGGTTAAAGCATCAAATAATAATTAGTACTTTGAGTTTTTCAGTGTAATAGCACTTTTAGCTTCAGTGTAGTAGTACTTTCAGTTATAGGTGGCTGCTGCTTTTGTTTGCCAGGCTTTACGTTTAGAAGCTGTCCCTAGAAAGCCAAAAATGTTCTTGCTTGCCATGTAAAACCCAACTAGAAAGTGTAACTGTTCTTGTTTGTCCTAGAAAGTATAACTGTTCTTGCTTGTCCTAGAAAGTGTAACTGTTCTTGCTTGTCCTAGAAAGTGTAACTGTTCTTGCTTGTCCTAGAAAGTGTAACTGTTCTTGCTTGTCCTAGAAAGTGTAACTGTTCTTGCTTGTCCTAGAAAGTGTAACTGTTCTTGCTTGTCGTGTAAATCGCAACTAGAAGATAACTGTTCTTTCTTGTCGTGTAAATCGCAACTGGAAGATAACTGTTCTTGCTTGTAGTGTAAATAATGACTAGATGAAAGACCTTTGTTAGTGGTGGTGTAAATAGTGAGAGATAAAATTTTGCTTGTTGTGTAAATAATGTCTAAATGAAAGACTATTTATTAGTGGTGGTGTAAATACTGAGAGACGCAATTTTGCTTGTAAACATCTAGATGAGAAACTGTTTTTGTTTACAGTGTAAAGAATGTCTATATGGACAGTTTTACAGTGCAAAGAATGTCTGTATGGAAACTGTTCTTACAGTGTAAAGAAGGTCTTTAAAGACACTATTTGTGCTTACAGTGTAAAGTATGTCTATATGGACACTATTTGTGCTTGCAGTATAAAGAATGTTTAGATGAGAAACTATTTTTGCTTGTACTATAAATAATGTATGTTCCGGTTGTGTTTCAGATTTTCTTGCCAGTTAGTCTGCAAGACCTCTTTGCAGACATGAAGGACTTACGCCTACCAGCTGCAGTGACTATACCAGCAGCCATTGGTCTTGTAGGTGTGTTTTGGCTTCTGCGAAGAAAGGCAGGCTCAGGGGATGGAAAGAAGAGCACAGACAAAGGTGTGCAAGAAGAGAATGAGGGTGCAGCCGAATCAGACAACTTTTCAGGCTTTTGTGATGAACAGATTGAAAATAGACAGACTGTGGGAGGGATAGGCCCTCAGGGAAAGTTATCAGAAAGTTTGATTTGTGATTCCGGTACTGGTAGTTTGCAACTGGAGTCACTCTGTTCACCAGAGTTGTCAGTGGGTCAAGTGGCGCTGGGTTTAGGAAAGAAGCCTGATGTGGGGTCTTACAGACATTTTAATGAGCCACACCTGTGGGATGGGCCTGTGGCGGAAATTGAACAGCATGGCCAGGTGGAGAATGTGGTGGTGTCAGACAGTGTGTGCCAGAATTGGCAGGTGAATAACTTTGTTCCTACAGGTTTAATTCAGCCTGAACAATTTGACAGTATGGCTGTGTCCAGTATAACCGGCTGTGACTTGGCGGTGTCCAGTATAACCGGCTGTGACTTGGCTATGGCAGTTTCAGATGCTCAGACTACCCTAAGTGATGGTGTGAAGATAATGGGTGTTGAGACTTGTGTGGAGGGGAAAG
Organism: Candidula unifasciata; assembly: GCA_905116865.2. NCBI lineage: Eukaryota > Metazoa > Mollusca > Gastropoda > Stylommatophora > Geomitridae > Candidula > Candidula unifasciata. The sequence goes on from CAJHNH020003228.1 coordinate 16,376, forward strand.
GTTTGCCGTCTGCAGTAGTTGATAAGAACAGTCAGTCATATGATATCACAGAGCATGGTCAAGGTGATGGTCTGTTGCCAGAAAGTAAAATTCATGGTAAGGAGTTTGATGGTGGTTTGGTGTCATCAGATGTTTCCCAAGAGGGCCAGCACGGTGGTTTGGTGTTGTCAGATGCAGCTGAGGAGGATCAGTGTGGTACCTTGACATCACAGGTTATTAAAAATGATGGTAGTAGTTTGGCGTTGTTTGGTACCACTCCAGATGTCCAGCAGTGTTACCAAAGTAGTCCTTCAGTAGCAGCAGTCTTCCAGCAGGAAGTTGGTTTTGATAAACAGCATGATTTCCATAAATGTGATCAAAGCAGTCATTCAACTGTATCAGAAGCTGAGCAAGATGCTGGTCTGGATGAAGAGCATGATGTACATAAACAAGATCAAAGCAGTCATTCAGTTGCAGCAGTGTTCCAGCAGGAAGTTGGTTTCGATGAACAGCATGATTTCCATAAACACGATCAAAGCAGTCATTCAACTGTATCAGAAGCTAAGCAAGATGATGGTCTAGAAGAACAGCGTGGTGTCCAGGGACATAATCAGAGCAGTACTTCAGTTGCGTCAGAGGTTCAACAGGTAGATGGTCTGGATGAACAGCGTGGTGTCCAGCAACTTGATCAGAGCAGTACTTCATTTGCATCAGAGGTCCAACTGGTAGATGGTCTGGATGAACAGCTTGGTGTCCAGCAGCTTGATCAGAGCAGTACTTCATTTGCATCAGAGGTCCAACAGGTAGATGGTCTGGATGAACAGCGTGGTGTCCAGCAACTTGATCAGAGCAGTCCTTCAGTTGCATCAGAGGTTCAACTGGTAGATGGTCTGGATGAACAGCGTGGTGTCCAGCAACTTGATCAGAGCAGTCCTTCAGTTGCATCAGAGGTCCGACAAGCATCAGACGTCTCACCAGAAACTGATCTGGATCATCAGATTGATGTCCAGGGACATGATCAGAGCAGTCCTTTAATTGCATTAGAGGTTCAACGGGTAGATGGTCTGGACAATCATTGGGATGTCCAGCAACAAGATCAAATGAGTCCTTCAGTTGCATCAGAGCTCCAAAAGGCATCGGGAGTCTCACAAGAAGATGATGTGGATCACCAGCTTGATGTCCAGAGCAGTCCTTCAGTTGTATCAGATGATCTACAGGAAGATGATCTGGTAGCATCAGATGCCCACTATGATAGTTTGATATCCTCCAGTGGTCAGCAAGATAGCCAGTATGAGAGCCTCTGGTCATCATATGGCCAGTTGGAAAGCAACTGTGAAAGCCTAATGTCATTAATTGTCCAGCAGGATGACCAGTGTGATAGTATGATGTCCTCAGACAACACACAGGATAGTGAGTTCGGAAGCCAGATTTCTTTGGATGCAGCAATGCCTATTGGGCTGAGCAATGCCATCATTGCAGAGTTTGACCAGGGGGATTGCTTGACCACCTTACAGAAAGCGTACATTGAGCAGCAGGTCATGACTGCAATGGGAGACGGGCTGGAAGAAGCTTGCAGGCTGCTTCACAAGTCACCTGCTCAGTCAGAATCTTCAGTCAAGCAAATGTCAGTCAAGGCAGCCATCCTAGATGATGCCTCCAGAAGTGGATCAGCAGATGTCTCCGGAGAAACAGGACATCGTGTGGAAAAGTGTGGAGGTTCAGATGGTAAAAGTGGTCTGATTGTGGATGATATGCAAGAAGATGACCAAGACATCACAGGACCTACATGTGATTTACAGTCAGAAGAGACAGCTGGGGTTCAGTCATATGCTGAGATAAATGAAGATCTGGTTTGCCTTGAGATTGAGGCAACAGTTCCTGAATCTTCAGCGTCACATAATACTGAGTCTTTGGGATCGGCTAGTGCTAAGCTTTTGGAGTCACCATGTAATGAGCTTTTTATTTCAACTGCAAATGTTTGTTTAGAGTCGGCTGAATCTTTGGAACTAGCAACCACAGAATCTTCGGAACAAGTCACCACTGAATCTTTGGAACAAGTCACCACTGAATCTTTGGAACAAGTCACCACTGAATCTTTGGAACAAGTCACCACTGAATCTTTGGAACAAGTCACCACTGAATCTTTGGAACAAGTCACCACTGAATCTTTGGAACAAGTCACCACAGAATCTTCAGAACAAGTCACCACTGAATCTTTGGAACAAGTCACCACAGAATCTTCGGAACAAGTCACCACTGAATCTTTGAAGCCAGCTAACACTGAATCATTGGACCCAGCCAACTTTGAATCTTTAGAGTCCGTTAAAACTGAATCTTTAGAACCAGCAATGACCAAATCATTGGAGTCATTTAACACTGCAGCTGATACTGAATCTTTGGAGTCGACTGACACTGAATCTTTGGTGTCGGCCAGTTTTGAGTCTCTGGAGGCAATCAATATTGGGCCTCTGCACTCAGCTAACACAGAATCTTTGAAGTCAGCCAATACTGAATCATCAGAAATGGCTAAAACTGAATCTTTGGAACCAGCCACCACTGAATCTTTGAAGCCAGCTAACACTGAATCATTGGACTCAGCCAGCATTGCATCTTTGGATTCCATTAAAACTAAATCTTTAGAACCAGCCATGACCGAATCTTTGGAGTCATTCAACACTGCAGCTGTAACTGAATCTTTGGAGTCAGCTAACACTGCAGCAGAGACTGAATCTTTGGAGTCAGCCAGCACTGAATCTTTGGTGTCAGCAAGCACTGAATCTTTGGAGCCAACCAGTCTTGGACCTCTGCAGTCTTCTAACACTGAATCTTTGACATCAGCTGACAGGGAATTTTTGGCTTCAGCAGGTACTGAAACTTTGGAGTTAGCTGTCAGCGACCGTGACTTTGAGAACGTAAACCCTGCAGTAATTCAGGAAAGGATACAATTGGTGCAGGAAACGTTGATCCCAGTAAAGCCTGGCTCAAATTTTTCTCTATCTACAGGCTCTCTGCCACATGTACCTACTGCCGGTGAAGACCTCCTTCAGGACAACCCGGTCAGAGACGTGACACAGAGTGAACAGCACAACAAAGATCTTAGCAAGGACAACAGTTCATCAACAGCCAGCAACAATGATGCACACACAAAGGATGTCTCAGTAAAAACCGTACAGAATAAAGGTACTTCTAGTGACACAAGCATCCAGAATCTGCCCTCTGAGAAGATGGAGGCTCGCAAGGCATTTTCCTGGCTGCCCAAAGCCTCATCTTCCAGCGTGGACAGCTTTGGGCCAGAGGAAATTGAGGCCCTTTGGGGCATCGAGTCCTCCATGATGAATCTGGATGCAGAGTTGACCTTTCTGGACACTGAACCTGTGGCTGCGCATGTGGATGAGAAAGGTGTGGCGAAGGGGGATTTGGGTGCTCAGCTAGAGGTACCTGCAAGAGTCAGCTTGGGGGGTAAGGACAATGTTGCTGAGGCAGCCAGTTCTGGGAGTGTGAGTGATACAAGCTGTGATGTTTCTGATCCAAATGTGAAAGATGGTGCCCTTGGCAAGTCTATTTCTCCCGTGTGTGATAATAACAGCGAGGTATGTAACTTTTCTTTTTATTGGTAATATAACTGACCGGTACATTTGTCTCTCTGTGTGCCTACCTTACCCGCCCACCTATCTACCTGCTTATATATTTACCTACATACCTGTCTACTAATCTGTGCCTGCCTGTCTGGGTCATGTAGAGCACTAGAATAAAAAGTGAATCCCTAGTCAGTAGTCAAATATTTTTTCCAAACAAGATCACAAATGAAGAACTGAGGATGAAAACAGAATGTGCACTACTGGCAAATGTTATCAAAGTAAGACGATGGAGATGGCTTGGACATGTTTGCAGAATGCGTTTTGACAGTTTGGCAAAAACAGCCCTCCGGGGGACAGCAGATGGGAAAAGGAGACGTGGACGACCTAAGGAAACCTAGACAAGTGTAACACCTTGTACGGAGGAAAAGAACAGCTTGTGAAAACATGCAAATTCCACTACATGGCATTGGGCCAAAGGGTGAAAGCTCATGTGCCACTGGATCGATAACAACAACAAGGAAACCTAGAGAAGGACAGTAGAAAATGAAATGAAGGAATGTACGGCTGCGAATCATGGACTCTCTATGCTCCACAGGAAAAAAGACTGAATACCTTCCATATGCGCTGTCTGAGACGCATCCTTGGTATATTATGGCGAGACCTTGTCTCCAACGAATATGTGCTCACAAGAGCAAAAATACCATCAATGTATTGTATACTGAAGCAAAGACGTCTGCGCTGGCTGGGACATGTCTCCCGCATGGAGGATGGTCGTATTCCAAAAGATCTCCTATATGGTGAATTGGTAACTGGGAATAGACCTACAGGAAGGCCTAAGCTGCGCTATAAAGATGTATACAAACGTGACCTAATAGATACCAACATAGGCACAGAGACATGGGAAAAATCAGCTGCAGATCGACTACTATTGAGACAGAAAGTGAAAGACGGACTGTCACATTTTGAAAGAAATCTAACACAACGAGCTGTGGAGAGAAGACACCGGAGAGTAAAACTGCCTCACAACGAGAGAGTTTCTACTTTTGTGTGTATCCTGTGTGGCAAAGACTGCCATTCCTGCATCGGACTTTACAGCCACAGCAGATGCTGTTCCCAAAGCCAGCGGCACATCTCCATAGTCCCCCGGGACTGACGGATGCCATAGTTAGTGATTACATGCTTACATTAAAAATCTTGGTATACACAGACAAGGAAGAAAAGCTAAATGTGTTCAGAACCAAGTGCAACAGATTGATGAACCTTACATGGATGATTTCACTAAAAGTGAAGAAATAATAGAAATGTCCTGACAATTACTGGTAATAGTTAAAATACAAAGAAGAGAAATAGGCACTTAACTCTTTGAGTCCCAAGAAACGTATCATACGTTCATAAGCTTTTACCTAGAAGTCCAATGAATGCATGATGCGCCGATTTTATGACTCTCTTTACTACCCCCTGGGCCTGTGATGCTAAACCCCCTGGGACTCAAAGAGTTAAATGAGATCAGATGTATTGAGAAAAGGAGAATGACCAAAAGAAACAATAAGATGAGTACTGGGGAAAGAGGCCAGAAGTGCTGGGGAGAGAGGCAGAAGTGCTGGGGAGAGAGGCCAGAAGTGCTGGGGAGAGAGGCCAGAAGTGCTGGTGATAGAGGCCAGAAGTGCTGGTGATAGAGGCCATAAGTGCTGGGGAGAGAGGCTAGAAGTGCTAGTGAGAGAGGCCAGAAGTGCTGGTGAGAGTTCCGGAGCCTGGATGTGGGGAACAACAAGAATAGACCCATTGCCTCTCCAGCAGTGTCTCAGGAGTCAACTTATTAGGGTTTTCCTTCGAAGTCAGAGTACATCTGCCTGCCTGAGAGGCAAGGAATCAGTAGTCTGCGTACAAATCAGCCAAATCTGTAAAATCCATGTGCATGCAAAACTCAAATTGTGGAATAAGACTAAAGTCCAGAAGTGGACGATCACCCAGAACTTTGTGCCAGAGTTAATAGCCGGTGGACATGAAGAAGAAAATCAAGAGAAATGGCCACAAGAAAGGCACAGACCCCGTACACAGCACGGTACATGATGCACAATACATAAATGAGCCCATACAGCCTATATGCACACTGCCTACCCGTAAGCTGACTTACTTTGAAGTCAGGGTGCATCTGCCTGAGAGGCAAGGAACCAGCAGTCTGCATGCAAATTAGTTAAAACAGCCAGAACAGAATAGGAGTTATTAGCCTAAAAACACTCAGGAGGAGATCAAAGCACTTATGGTTCATGTCCTGTGTGCAATAAAGATGAATTAAAAATTGAACAATGAGTTACATCTGTGAAACAGGTGTGCATGCAAAAACACTTGGGGTTTAATGTATAATTAAGAATTGACATCACAACACTTGGGACATTTCCATAAGCTGTCTGTCCCCACCTTCAGCATCAGGGGCAGAGTTCCAATTCCCATGGCACCAGAAACAGTCTGGTTGTATATCCGTCCTGCCTTTTCCCTCAGTGTTGAGGTGAGATTCCCCTGGTCACTCCTCGCATCCCAGTATTCTTTGGATCATGTCTGTGCACTGTTTACTTGTCCCTAAAGGCTTCTACGACATCTAGCTTGGTATTCATAAGTTCACCACCAGGTTGTGCAGAACCAGCCAGTCTACTTGCCTGTTCATTTCCTGATACACCGTTATATTCTGGAAACAATATACCTAAGATGCTAAATACCCAGGACCTCCGGAGCAATGATGGCACTCTTTATGGAGTATACCAGTCTCCACCTTTCTCGGCATTGCTCTGTGAGTTGTTTACAGTTACACATGTGTTAACAGCTGATTCTCAAGCAAGTGGAAGATTGGAGTGGTTGCTTCCACCTCCATTCTCAAACTAGATGTTGTGATGTCAAATGCTTGGCTTTTTTGCACCAAGCAATGTCCATTAGCTTTTGCTGAGAACCCCCATGAACTTCATTTGCCCCTCAACACAGAGCCATTTGTATAGATAGTCACATCACCTGGGCAAGAATTGTCATGAGTCATTGAACTTTTGATTCTGCAGCTGGCCAGTCCCTGCAGTTATGGCCCAATGTGACCACAACCCTACACGTCTGACTCTTGCTTGCTGGGACACTAGACCCACTTCTCCTCTCACCCCATGTTATCACACATGTCTGATTGTGTCTTCAGCTTGCTTGCTTGCTTGCGCAATCCAGGACCTTCCTCTTTTTAGTCTGTGACCTTTATTTAGCTCTACGTAGGGCTCCATGCAGAAGTTGCTTCTTGTCTGCAGCTACTCTGAGATGCGACTTAGCTTGCAGCACTTTGAGCCTATCTGCAAATGTAGGCAATGCAAGTATATATCACATACATACTACCGGCGTATCTCTTGTTAATCCCAGAATTACCTGCATGGCTGACCCGAAAGAGAGATAGAAGCCAGAGTACAGAAGGTAAATGCTGTCACCAACCAGTTAGCCCCACTGCTTTGAAACCTCAATGTCTCCCTTCCAGCAAAAACAGCAAATGATTAATAGCATCTTGATCCCTACTTTATGTTTTCAGTGGCAAACATGGACACTGAATAGGGCACTAGAACAGAAATGAACTACATGTGACATGCGCTGTCTGCTCAAGGTCACTAACAACACAATACAAGACAGGGTTACGAATACCAGCGTTAGAGAGAAAGCTGGAATAAGACCATGTCTGGATTATATTGACATTGAATTAAATAGTTCTGCCATCTAGTCAGAATGCAGCCAGACCAAGACTGCATATGAGACTTTTTACAGTAGAAAATCTGGGAGGAAGGCGAGAGGAAGACCAAGAATGACATGGATAAATGTTGTAGCAGAAACCTGCAAAAGGTTGAACAAATCTATCACTCGATCAACCCGAGAAACTCAAAACAGATGCAGAAAATCACGACACTGGGCCACAACCTGGTAATAGTGAGATGACAAAAGAAGAAGAAGACCCCCATGGCTTCATTCTTTATGTGTTGAAGTTTCATCAGCATCAGCATCTTTGATACAGTAAGCATTCCAAGTCCATAATCTATCACCGAGTGGATCGCATGCTGGAACTTGTGAACAGCTTCTTTGTTCTATGACCATTGCTGCCATAACTTTAAGTGCATTGAGTGCTTTTTAGCATTTATCTGCCTCCACCTGATCCCTGAAGAACAGGCTTCTATTAAAAGTGATAACCAGGTACCTCAGTAACTCAGGTTCTGGAACAGGACTAGAGTCCAGAAGGGGACCAGAGTTTACAGCCGGTAAATATGAAGAAGAAGAAAGATATATGTCATGGAATGACAGTAGCTGGTTCTACCCAGAAAGCGCTGGATCCCAAAGTTTCTTGTCATGGCGATGTCAGTCCAGAGTGTAAATGAATGGAGTAGGTAGTTTCAAAACAGCATACCTTCTGTGACAGATTATTAACGACTGGGTCGGACACACTGAATAATGACCCTCCTAGTCGATTGCAGCCACTGAAGTCCTAATATAAAAAAACTGCAGACTGCTGGGCTGACAGACACGCATCACCTTACTGGTAAGGTAAATAATTTCTTTATGGTTTCACCCCTTTGCTGATCAAAAACAGATAACAGATTGCTGATCCTCTTTGTTGCATCTTTAAACTGTCGTTATTACATCACACTGTGTGTCTTCACTGTGATATCACATGCTCAACCTTTTGACATTCTTGACAACAATTTGACATGTTACAAGACAGTGGCATAGTTTTTGTAATTTCTGTTACGCTCTAAAGCCTTGGTTCCAAACTTTTCTAATGCTGCGACCCTTTAATGCAGTTCCTCATGTTGTGGTGACCCCCAACCATTAAATTATTTTCGTTGCTATTTCATAGCTACAGTGAATATGTGTTTTCCATTGGTCTTATGCGGCCCACAGGTTGAGATCGCTGCTCTGAAAATTTTCATTTAAAGTATTCTCATACTTGTTACTGTTCTTTGCTTCCGTTTTAGACCCTGGTAATGCAGATGCAAGCACAGAGATGTTTGAATACTATTTGTTGATACACTCTTGTTCGTCTACAGGGATCTAATGATAGTGGCCGCGGAGGAAGCGAGCACGATATGGTTTGCCAAGGAGGGGATGTCCCAGTGCACTTTAACTTCTGCATGCCTTCAGATCTGTGTGGCCAGTTCATTGGCAAACACGGCAAGAATATCAACTACCTGAAAAGCAGAAGTGGAGCTCATGTGACCTTGACCAGTAACGCTTTTACGCCGGAATACCAGATCTGCCAAATTGTGGGTAAGTAAGGGGGGGGGGGGGGGGTGGACTTTTGATCTGTATTAACTCTTTGAGTCCCAGGAGGTTTAGCATCACAGGCCCAATGGGTAGTAAAGAGAGACTAAAATAGACTCACCATGTGTTCATTGGGCTTCTAGGTAAGAACCTATGAACGTATGAGTTAAGAAATAGATAAATGACATTGATCAGATGACAGATGAAAGAGAACAAAAACAACAAAATGGGGAAGAATTGTATGGAATATGTACAGAAATATTAAACAAACCTGTCAAAAATATTGACATAAGAAAGTACATGGCCAAAACTACCCTTATTATACTCACCTTTTGTGGTGTAGGCAGAGTGGTCTTTGTACCTGAGGATTTTTTACGGCTGCATGGCTAGTGCTGTGGCCACAACTGTGCAGGTGAGTATTTTATTTTGCCACTGACAAAGTACATGGCACAAATCCGTAAAGAACTAGTAAAAAGGACCCTTTTCCTGTGCCTTTCAGGGCTAGACCTATATTTTATAGACCAAACAGAACTTGGTGGGTGATGTGGTCAGCATCATACTGGTCGCCTTTACTTTCCAGGACTGCACCTGGTACCCACTCAAGACTGCATCGACCTGGAAGCCAAGGTCATTTTTGAAAAAAAGTCAGGGGCCTCCCTCCCCGCCAGGACCCGAACCCATTACCTTCCTATCCGTAGGTGAGCATCTAATGGCTAGACCACGGTGGCTCCCAGCAATGTGGCTAAATCAGAAATCAGTGGGGGGATTGGATCAGAATAATGGGACATTTCACACCATACATATTTGAGAAAGTATATAAACTGTGGTAGCTGCGATAATGTAGTGGCTAAATGCTTCCCTGCCTTATGGTCTTGGGTTCAGATCTGCACTGAGACTGAAAAAAAAAAATTGACCTTAGCTCTCAGATCAATCCAACCTAAAATTGGTACATCCTGGCCTGTTGCTGACCCACAGAATGCTTAATGAAAACGTGGATCTAGCATCATATGTCTATTGTTTCCTGTATGGGTTCCTGTATGGCTCCTCATAATGTGACTACTTAGGGAGTTCCCTTTGAATTCAGAGTGCATATATCTGATAAGTGAAGAACCAACAATGTGCATACTATTAAGCCAGGTGTGTAAAAATAGATGTACAGGCAAAACTCCTGTTCTGGAACAAGACTAAAGGCCAGAAGTGGATGAACAACCAGAACTTTCCACCAGAGTTTACAGGCAGGGGAAGTTAAGAATAATAATATCTCTGATGCACAGTGTAAACTATTCTGTATACATGTTGGGGGGGGGGGGGGGGGGGGGGGGGGGGGTATGCAAACTATACCTTATGCATATTATCACAAGCAAAATATACCTCATACATATTACCATGTTCACACTGTACCTTATACATATTATCATATGTGAACTTTTCTTTTATTCATATTATCAGGACAATTTTAGTAATAGCCATAACAGTACACAGCGATCTAAACTTATGCTTTATAGATTACTGACCCCCAAAAAATACCTTTATTGGCTGTATTTACCAATTATGTGGTGTTGTCGGGGAGGTCTTTGAGCCTGATGATTTAAGGTCACATGAAGCTGCCTCGGACTGCAGGCTAGGGTTCTATTTGGGCCCCCCACAGATATAATCCATAACCTTACTGAATATTCAAACACGGGTCTTCTGCATGAGAGACCTGCATCCTTAACCATTTGGCCAGCCTCTGCTCTATATATATGATGGTGAATATTATTATTATTTTGTGTAAATGTTATGGCTAATACAAAGTTTCGCTCATGCAGGAACCCAGGCTGAGGTTGACGATGCTCTGTCCATGATCAGAAGGAAGTTCCCACTGCAGGACTACCCACACTTGACTATGGACCCAGTGGACATGTCCATGCCACTTCCTCTGGTACCAGACGGTCAAGTCGTGTATCCAGAGGCTATGCAGGTGAACAAATTCTTCTTTATCCCTCTGTGGACTCCATTTTGGGAGAGAGTGGAGCGGGATTGGATGCATCCATATTATAGCAGTAAAAGAAAACTATATCATAGTGAACAAACTATACCATATTAAAAAAAAAATCTACATCACAGTTAACAAACTATACCACATTTAAAAAAAATCTACATCACAGTTAACAAACTATACCATATTTTTAAAAAATCTACATCACAGTGAACAAACTATATACCATATTTTAAAAAATATCATACTGAACAAACTACACCATTCAAAAGAAAACTATACTATTGAACAGACTATACTATACAAAAGGAAGTTATAATGTATTCAACAAACTATCATCATCATTATCATGTAGCAGGTTCTTTGCAGAACGTCGCTCTCATCACAATATGCCTGAAAGAAGCTTGATTTCTCACCAGCTCTCCTGCCTCATGTTCTTTCATATTGAAGGAGTCACTTATATTCTTTGCCCATCTTCGGTCGGTCCCTGCCCCTCCTTCAAGGTACCATGCCTTCTGCAATTATTTTGTCTAATCCGCCATGCGCTTGATATGACCAAAATATTTCTGCTTCTGAGACAAGATGCTGTTTATTAGCCAATCTTCCTTGATGTTCAGAATAGATCCACTGCTCCTTAATTAGAATGTAGTAAAGAGAGAGTAATTTAAGGTGTGTTACCGGGGCCCCAGCGGCAAGCAGAGAATGATAACATTGCACCTTACCAGGCATGTTGTAAGAGGCAACTAGGGATAAGATAGGGGCTTGTGGTTGGCTACCTCATTCTGTAAAAACAGTGGCTACAAAAACCAACCAACATAGCAAAAGTGAATGGACGTACAACAAGGCCTGGCATATGACACCACAACATCTAGTTTGAGGGTCGAGGGGAAGACAGTCTAGAACATACTGAGATACCGAATTTGGTTGTCTGGACAGGCCTGAAACATACAGGAAATCCATTGTTTCTGACAGATACACCGATCAGCCAACAGCAGCTTGTGACCCAGTGACACGTCATCTCATGGGGGCTATGATGTAAAAGTAAAGTAGCTGACCATTTTCCAGTTTTCCGCACCTTTAGGCACATCTGGCATGTAGGGCTTGACCTATATTTTAAGGATCATTCGGCACTTGTTGGGGGGATATGGCCAGCATCGTGATGGCCGCCTTTAATTCCCAGAACTTTACCTGGTACCTTTTTGGATCTGCAGTTGCATCTAGCCACTACACCATGGCAGCTCCCATGAGACTATGATGATGAAAATAATCAAGACAAAATTCAGTCCAGCTCCCATGAGACTATGATGATGAAAATAATCAAGACAAAATTCAGTCCCCGCAGCTTTGATCATTTTGTCCTGAAAACCCTTAAGAGTGAAAAAGTTTTTAATCTGTGAATTCCACAAAATAGCCTTTAACAAAAAAAAAAAAAAAAAAACAATTATTTTTGCACTGGCCATTAACAAATTTGTTAGCATTTTATTTCAATACAATATAAAATTTATGTTAAATCCTGTTACCCTGTTGCATTTGCTGTTTTAACTAGTAGCCTTACAATATAAACTATGGCTGTAACAAGGGCTTTAGCATGGCTTGGTACTTAGAAGTTCAGACACGTATGCATTCTTAGTGACTCGATGAATATGCTTAAAAAAAATCCAAGCTGGATTTATTAGGCAAGAGTGGATTGCAACACCAAGCACTTTACGAATAGCTGCCCTAAACTTCATCTTTGTGCCAGGTCATGCGGGTGTTCAAGGGAACGAGCGTGCAGACTATCTTGCTGACACTGCGGTTGCAATGGCTGGTCCAGTACTGGACGGAAGTGATGTTATTAATGCTATGCTCTGCACTTACCGTACCGAGGAGCACGCCAAAGGACATGACTCTGTATCCCTGCCTAGACTGTTAGACATGGGAAACATTTCACTAAGGGAACAAGACTTTCATTTGTCAACACAGAACAGGCGTCATCAGTCATTTTACACTTGTGGAGCTTTTGAGCAGGAGATCGGAGCAATAATGGATCTGTCCGGAGTGCTGTGATGAAAATCCTTTCTAATCACTAATCCCTAATCACTAATCACTAATCACTAATCACCCTGTCACAAGACAACTGCTCAGACAAAAGGCTGATTATGATATCGTGAATGCTATTAAAAAACATTTTTTTCATACCACATACCCCCCCCCACCCCCCCCCCCCACGTTTCACCCCCCCCCCGCGACCCCCCCCCCCCCCCCCCCCCCCCGCCTCCCTCCACATTCAGTACTATTTTTAGTCAATATGATTCTGGGAAAACGAACTCAGGCATCAAATGCCTGCAGAAGTTAAATGTGACGAAAGCTGCTAATGTTGTAAAGAGGCACGAAATCATCTACATGAACGTAGAAGCAGATAAAGTAAATATAATCAAGCTCGGTCCTCCTAAACACTGTGCAGGTGCAGACAGTACCAGCGAACCTATGAATGTATGATACCTTCCTTGGGACTGAAAGAGTTAACTAGGCTTGTCAGGGACAGGCCAGTGTGACAGTACCGGTTTAGAGGTTTTACAGGGATTTTTAACCGGCCGAGATGCCGGATTGGCTGCATCTCAGACCAGAGATGTTGATTAATCCTCATGTTTTATTTTTGAGCCCCGAGTTATTTTCCAAATGTATTTCCTCCCATGCTTTTAGCTGAGCTTACCTGAAGGGGTGTCGGTGGATGTGTTTGTGTCAGCTGTGGTTGATGCCGGCCAGGTATTTGTTCAGCAGCCCACACACCGCTCCTACATGTCCCTGGAGAAGATGAACTACTTCCTGAACCTGGTCTACTCCCAGGATCCTAACGTTCCTAGTGTACCCTTGCCCATAGAATGTAAGTGATTGGCACGTTGTCTTTTTTGGTTTTGTTTTTGATTCATCATCCTGTAGCACAGTGGTTCTCAACCTTCCTAATGCCGTGGCCCTTTAATAGTTCTTCATTTTGTGGTGACTCCCAAACACACAGTTATTTTTGTTGTATTCAGGGAATATGCAATGGTCTTTGGCGACCTCTGTGAAAGGGTCGTCCGGCCCCCCCAAAAAGGGGTCACGACCCACAGGTTGAGAACCACTGATGTTACGGGTCCCGCCTCGTGTACTTTTATATTCAAGGAGTCATATCCTGTGCCCATCTTTATGTTGGTCAGCCCCTGCCCCTCCTTCCTGGTACCATACCTTCTGCTATTACTGTTTCCAATCCGCCATGATATGACCAAAATATTTCAGCTTTCAAGATCAGAGGCTGTTTATTAGCCAATCTTCCTTGATGTTCAGATCTTTTCAGGTGTCAGTATTTCATCTTTTCTTTGTCCATGGTTTTCTGAGAATCTTTCTGTAGCATTTTAGCTCAGATGTCCCTATTCTTTTACTTAAGGATTGGGACTGACTGACTTTCTACCCCACCAGGACATCACACAAGCGATAAACACCCACTGACACAATGTGCCACCATGTGGATGAGGATCGCCGCGGAGAGGTCCCAGAAACCGCGTTCAGACAATTGGCCATATTTATGGCCTGCCCATATTGCGGCCCCTGGCAAAAGCCAGGGTGGGGCTTCAAATAACAAAAAACTTTGTCCTAAAAGGACGAAACTGGATATAGTATCAAAAGGATTGGGAGATAGTCCACGACTCACATTTGTATGTTGCTACAGAGAAGATGCGTGCTCTCAAAATTTTTATGCAGATTTCCTTGCTGGGGTTTTATTTCAGATTTTTTATAATTATTGTTGCTTTGATTTGTTTAGATGTTTATATCAGCTGCTACTGTTATATAAATGATACAGATATTGAGATAGAACAAGAGTGGAGAAAGAGTTCAACCAAGGTAGACCTCAGTGATTGCTAGTGAATTTATTTATCAGCTTATGAGGGCGGCCTCAATGGCTTATCCAGCCTTTGCTGCATGGCTGAGACTTGCAGGTCTCTTGATGTTTTGGATCAGTCTCCCCCCTTTCCATGTGACCATCCTGGACAGTTCAGATGGCTCCAGGTGTAGGGAGGCATTGGGGTCAGATACCAGCGCTACCCTAGGGTGAGGAAGTGCAACTTGAAAACTGTGATAGCAAGGCAGACCAGGCCCTTAGCTTTGGCTGGCAGCTGGTCTAGGAAGAAAGCTCTGATAGACAAGGCACTGCTCTTCTCATCAGGCAGCTTTTAACAGCATGCTTTGTTTCAAATATAGTGGTGTTACATTGCTTTTGGAGTAAACAAGGCAAGCTGAGAGAGGTATCATAATGCATGGGCAACACATTGTCTTTGGGGGTGGGGGGCATCGAACTTTGCCTCTGGGAGTTGGGTATGGGACTTTGCCTTTTAAATTCTAGTCTTTTGCCCATTTCTGGATTTTAGATTTGTTCCATAACTTGAGTTTTGTGTTTTATAGATCTGGGTTTGGTTTTTTAATGCAACTGTGGGTTCGTTGGCTCTCAGGTAGATGTACTCCGACTTTGAAGGAGGCCTCCCTAATTAGTGGCCTTGTATGACATGTTTGTTAGGGAGGCAGTGGGTCTATCCCTCCCCCCTCCCCCATCTTTCCCCAAGAATAACACACCAGAATCTTAGTTAGCTAGTTAGTTAATTGACAGATTATCTTCATTGCACATCAGACAAGTCTTAGAGCACTCAGATCCTATTTTCAGTATACCTCTCAGTGTATGTCTACTGATAACATTAGTTCTGTGTTGGTTTACTATTCTTCTTTGGCTACCCGCATAGTGTTCATGTTTGGTGATAACTCTTTTGACCTGAAGTTCTTGTAGTCTTTTAAGTGTTGCCGATTCAACCCCAGAATTAGCACAGAGTAACAAATAATTCAAAAGAAAGGAGTGTAGTAAACAGAATTTTTCTGTCACTGTCCACTATCATTGTCTTTTTCTCTGCACAGCCGGTGTTATTTGTGTGTGTGAAAGTGAGGGCTACTGGTACCGGGCGATGATCATGTCCCCGGTGGATGAAAACGGTGAGGTACAGCTGAAGTTTGTGGACTATGGTGGGTACATCACCCTGCCAGTTGCATCTTTAAAACAGATCAGGTATGTGTTTTGGGTTTATTAACACTCTTCTTCTTCTTCTCCCTCCTCCTCCTCTTCTTCTTTTTCTTCTTCGAGTCCATGCCGTGTGGCATTGGTAGTCATGTCCGTCCACCACCTTCTGTCTTGTGTACTTTTAGCCACTTCTGACACACATGATCCTCCATGCCGTGATGTCAAACTGTTGAGCATCTTCTCTCTTGGTCTCCCTCTGCCTCTCCTTTTCTCTATCTTTCCCACTGTTATGATGCATTCCAGTTTTCTCCTTCTTATGATATGAACAAAAAATGTAGATTGTCTCTTTCTGATGTGGGCAGTTAGTTCTCTTTGTGAGTCAGTTTCTTTCAAGACGTCCTCATTACTCTGTTTATCTGTGCAAGTTATTCTTATTCTTACCCATCTATAAAACCACATCTCTGCAGCTTCCAAATAATTTTGCACTACTCTACCAACTGTCCCTGTTACGCCTTAGAACAGGACACAGTCAACTTCGGAGCCTCATGTACACACAATTTAAGATTGTTGAATCAGCCATGTGTACATATGGTACAAAATTCATGTCATGGAACAGTATGTACATGTGCACCTGGGACAACAGATCATGTCCTCCAAGACTGTCCCAAATACAACATATCAAGGCAAAACTTTTGGCCAAGAAAATCACCCGTGTAAGCCAAACTTTACGAGTCGCTGAGTAAATCACAACAAAAGTGAAGTTCATACTAGAAACAACATTGCAGATGTAGATCATCTATTTCAAGCGAACAAAAGGAGAATAAGAACTTTCATATACCAGTCTTAGAAAATATGTGACTTTAACCCATTTTATCCTTGAAAAAAAAAAGGGTAAGGTCCCTTTCAAATCTTGGGTACATCTGGCGTATGGTGCTAGACCTAAATTATTACATCCCTTACGTATTCTTAGGACGTAATTTTTTGTTATTTGTAGCCCCACTCTGGCTTTTGCCAGGGGCCGCAATATAGGCAGGCCATCAATATGGCCAATTGTCTGAACGCGGTTTCTGGGACCTCTCCACGGTGATCCTCATCCGCATGGTGGCACTTTGTGTCATCGGGTGTTTATTGCTTGTTTGATGTCCTGGTGGAGTAGAAAGTCAGTCATTCAGACCTAAATTTGTTTAGACTAATCAGCATTTGTTGGTTGATGTGGTTGACATCACCATGGCCACCTTCATTACCTAGGATGTTACCTGGTACCAATTCTGGGCTGGGTCGACGTGAGAGGCCAAGTTCAATTACATCAGCCTCAGTGTGGATTTGAATCCTTGACCTTCAGCCCCCGGCAAGCAAATGTAAAGTGACTACTCATATGTTTGGTGTTTAATGAGTTTATGATGTTTATTGTGAATTAAATAGAGCGGTTAGAAGGTAAGATACCAGCCTGCTTTCTGTGGGATTGGGTTTCCCACCTATTTTATCAACTCCAGCATTGTTTGGCTGTCTATAAGTTTCTAGACACTTTTATCGTTCAGTAGTTTGCCGTTGCTTCTTGAACAGTCAGTTGTCAATACCATTGTCAAAATTAGCACAAAGCGGTCTCCTGTCGATCACATCACCCACCAAGCACCGATTGGTCTATAAAATATAGGCCTATTCCTATTATACTCCATGGGGCGTGGAAAATGGCTCTTTACTATTTGACCAGTAATAAGGTTGTTGAAGTGGGTCCTTTACTTAACAGGCTTGCCAATTTAATTTGCAGGGTTGATTTCATGAACCTGCCGTTTCAAGCGGTGGAGTGTTTCATGGCTAACATAACACCAAACCAGGGTGAGTCGTCAGTGTGAAGAATGTGTATTTCCCACGTGCATGTCTGTTACTTGTCTTTCCAACTGTCTGTCTCTTGATCTGTGACTGTCTTTTAAAATATTAGAGACATGAACATAATATGCTTGATATATAAAATATGTTTGCCATATGAAAGATGAGTGCTTGAAAGGGCTCAGTGTAAAACGGCCCTGCTTGCCCATTTTGTAACCCTCTTTATATAGAGTTTTGTTGTTCATTCACTGTCTGTCTCTCTGCTTCTATCTCTTTCACTGTCTGTCTCCCAGTCACTGTCTGTATTTCCATCTTTCTCACCATCTGCCTCTGTCTGTCTGTTTGGCTGGCTGTCTGCCTATCTGTGTTTGGCTGGCTATCTGTCTGTCTATCTGTTTCTCACACTTGCTGCCTTTGTCTTTTTTTTGTCCTTCTCACTGCCTGTTTCTCTATGTCTTTCTGTCCATGTGTGCCTCTCTCTGTGACTTAATGCCGTTCTCCCACTAATCTCTCCATATGTGCCTCTCTCTGTGACTTAATGCCGTTCTCCCACTAATCTCTCCATATGTGCCTCTCTCTGTGACTTAATGCCGTTCTCCCACTAATCTCTCCATATGTGCCTCTCTCTGTGACTTAATGCTGTTCTCCCACTAATCTCTCCATATGTGCCTCTCTCTGTGACTTAATGCCGTTCTCCCACTAATCTCTCCATATGTGCCTCTCTCTGTGACTTAATGCCGTTCTCCCACTAATCTCTCCATATGTGCCTCTCTCTGTGACTTAATGCCGTTCTCCCACTAATCTCTCCATATGTGCCTCTCTCTGTGACTTAATGCCGTTCTCCCACTAATCTCTCCATATGTGCCTCTCTCTGTGACTTAATGCCGTTCTCCCACTAATCTCTCCATATGTGCCTCTCTCTGTGACTTAATGCCGTTCTCCCACTAATCTCTCCATATGTGCCTCTCTCTGTGACTTAATGCCGTTCTCCCACTAATCTCTCCATATGTGCTTCTCTCTGTGACTTAATGCCGTTCTCCCACTAATCTCTCCATATGTGCCTCTCTCTGTGACTTAATGCCGTTCTCCCACTAATCTCTCCATATGTGCCTCTCTCTGTGACTTAATGCCGTTCTCCCACTAATCTCTCCATATGTGCCTCTCTCTGTGACTTAATGCCGTTCTCCCACTAATCTCTCCATGTGTGCCTCTCTCTGTGACTTAATGCCGTTCTCCCACTAATCTCTCCATATGTGCCTCTCTCTGTGACTTAATGCCGTTCTCCCACTAATCTCTCCATATGTGCCTCTCTGTGACTTAATGCCGTTCTCCCACTAATCTCTCCATATCTCATAGATTAGTCTTATCCATCTTTAACTCTTTCCTCCCCCATCTCTGTTTTCCCCATCTTTTTCTTTCCTACCCTTTATGTATCCCTGTTTATAATTTCTTTCACTCTGTCTCTCTGTGTTTAGTTAATATCTTTGTCCTCTTTCTTTTAGTGTACAGCTGATTACTAACCAGTGAGCCTTCTGTTGCTAATGGTCCAGTTTTATCATCCAAGGGGGTTTCCATTAATGCAGGGTCACTTCTTGTCATTCTTCGTCTTTTTCGCATTCACCGGTTGTAAACTCTGATGGAAGGTTCTGGGTGAACGTCTATCTCCCGATTTTAGTCTTGTTTCAGAACCTGAGTGTTGCATGTCGCTCATTTTTCACAGATCTGGCTTGTTTGTAGGCAGGCTCATGGTTCCTTGCCTCTCAAGCAGATGCACTCGGACTTCGAAGGATGACTTCAATAAGTCGACTCCTACAACAGGCTTGTTGGGGAGGCAGTGGATGTGTTCTTGTTTTTCCTCCACAAGGAAGCCCCTGAACCCAAACAAGGGGAGACTTCTTGTCATTCAGAGTGGCTTCTGTTATGTAGAGGTGTTCATTGAGACTTCCACTGGTACAGAGTCAACATGATTTTTTCTTCACTCACCCTCAAAAGGGTGGTTAGCACATTAAGTTGTGGTATACAGCTCGGCGCTAACTGCCTTGAGGCTCAACACATAATATTTCAGCAAATCACTAGTTATGCCTCTGCCAACATGTGCATTGGGCAGGCAGAGGGCCCTCTGCCTTCTCCCTCACTCTCTCCCAAATAGGGGCCCCTGAACCCGCACAAGGGACGAGATAATTTTATTTATTCGACATGTTTCATTCTTTAAAAAAAAAACATTTTTTGGAGAGAAATGATTGTTTTCATGAGGATGACTCACACACAGGTGACTCACATACAGGTGACTCACACAGGTGACACACACAGGTGACTCACACACAGATGACTCACACACAGGTGACACATACAGATGACACACACAGGGGACTCACACACAGGTGACACACACACAGATGACACACACAGGTGACTCACACACAAGTGACTCACACACAAGTGACTCACACACAGGTGACACATACAGATGACACTCACAGGTGACTCACACACAAGTGACTCATACACAGATGACACATACAGGTGACACACACACAAGTCAAGTAAGTTAAAGTCCCTTTACACGCCATTGCTGCATCAGCAGTTTAAGGCTAGACTCATAATTTTATCAGCACTTGGTGGCCGACCACCTTTACTTCCAGAACTTCACCTCGTATCCATTTAAGGCTGGATCAAACTGGGGGCCAAAGTCATGTTTTGAAAAAATCTGGCACCATGTGGATTTCAATCCACGACCTTCAGGTCCACAGGCAAGTGTTTACCCGCTACACCCAGCGGAGCCCACACAAGAGATTTCAAAATTGTTTTTAGTAGAAATCATTTATTGTTTATCTGAAAGAGACATGTCTTGATGCAGGCAACCCACACAATGGACAACATAATTTTCATTTATTAGAAATCATTGATTCTTTATATCTCAAAGAGAAATGTATTCCTGCAGGCAACCCACACAATGGACAACATAGTTATTTATTAGAAATCGTTGATTCTTTATATCTGAAAGAGACATGTATTGATGCAGGCAATCCACACAATGGACAACATAATTTTATTTATTATAAAAGTTTTAACCTTCCCCACCCAAGCTAATCTGAGAGAAAAATGATTGTATTCGTATGCAGGTGAGAAATTGTTCAGCGACGAAGCAACTCAGGCTCTGTGTGACCTGACCCAAGGCAAGCTGCTGCAGTGTCAGGTTGTGGCTAGGACAGAGTACGGGATCCCTTACATCCACCTGTACCAGGTTAACACTGAGAGAAATAGTGTAAGTACAGTTTGTCCAATGAATGTGGGATGAGTATTTGCCAGGAGACGTGTGAAGCTTTGTCAACCAAGGCAGATCTTCTTCTTCTTCTTTGCATTCACTGGCTGTAAACTCTTCTTGTCGGCTCTGTGGCTAAGTCGATGCGAATGCTTCGTAATGCCGGGGTGCTGGGTTCGATCCCAGTTGCGGGCCATGCGCCTTGCGTTGGTTTCGACAGTGGTATCAGGGGGCCGACCGTCCAGAAAGCAATGGCAAATTACTGGATGTAAATTTGCCTAGAGAAACCACACAACAGCCAGGGGCTGCTGGGGTTAGTTCTGCAATGTCCTGTAAAGGATACGCAACTAACCTTAAACTCTTCTTCTTTGTAATTCTGGGATGTATAAGGAGATACCCTGGTAGTATGTATGCGATATATACTTGCACTGCCTACTATTGCAGCTAGGCTCAAAGTTCTGCAAGCAAAGTCATATCTCAGAGTAGCTGCGGACAAGAGGCACCTCCTGCATGAAGCCCTGGATAGAGCTAAGGGTCACAGACTGAAAAGAGGAAAGTCTTGGATAGCGCAAGCTGAAGACACATTTGGACATGTGTGCAGGCTTGATAAATTTAGGCGAGGAGAGGAGTGGGTCAAAGTGCCCGATCAGGTTTCAGATTTGTGTAGGATTCTAATCACTTTGGGACGTGAGTGCAGGGACTGGCCAGCTGGTGCTGCAGAATCAGAAGTTCAACAAATGATTCATGATAATTCCCGCCCAAGTGATGTGATTATATATACAGATGGCTCTGTGTTGAGGGGCAGAGGAAGTGCATAAGGGTTCATAGCGAAGACGAATAGACGTCACTTGGTGCAGAATGCTGCCTTCCGCTGGCTTAAGAATCAGCTGTACACACATGCCGTCCTTGTAACTGACTCACAGAGCCTGCTAAGAAAGGTGGAGACAGGCATGCTCCATGCAGAGTGGCAAGCATCACTTCAGAGGTCCCAGGTAGTTAGCATCCTTTGGATATTTTCTCCAGGTCATGCCGGTATGTTGGGAAATAAGCAGGCAGATAGACTGGCCGGTTTAGCACCACTTGGTGGTGAACTGATGTATGACAAGCTGACGATGTGAGGGTCCTTTGGGAGCGAGTGAACAGTGCAGAGGAACAGATAGATCATTACGGTCTGAGGAGAATGGCACTGCCAGGAGTTACAAGGGGATCTGGCCGACGCTAGACACTCAGGGGAAAGGCGAGGCGGATATACAATCAGACAGTTACTGGTACCATCAGAATTTTAACTCTTCACTTGCTGCTGAAGATGGGGACGGAGCGCATATGGGGGTGTCCTGAGTGCTGTGACGTCGATTCTTAATTCAGCATTCTTCTTTGCATTCACAGGTTGTAAACTGCAGCGAAAAATTAGGGTTGCTCGTCCACCTCCAGTTGTTCATCCACCTCTGGACTTTTAGACTCATTCCTGAACCTGACTGTTGCATGCACATCAGTTTTACAGATCTGACTGTGTTTGTAGATTATTGGTTCCTTGCCTCTCAGGCAGATGCACTCCAACTTTGATCAAAGCCCTCAGTCAGCCGACTCTTACGAAAAAAAACTAGGACGGATAATGTGGAGTCTGGATAATCGCAAGCTTAGAGTTTATACTTGTCTGCAGTCATTCTAGAAACATGCTTTCATTTCTAGAAATAGGTTTCCAACCAATGTAGATAGGATTAGGATTATCTTGAGGGTTGGAGTAGTGCATTAGTCTGAAAGACGAGGAACCAAGAGTCCGCACACAAATAAGGCAGATCTGTTAGAGAGGGCAGCAGCGTCTGTGGCTTAGACGTTGCAAATGTGCTTTGTAATGGTGGGAATCCAGGTTCAATTTCTGTCTGCGGGCAGTTTTATAGCAGAATGTCTTGCATTGGTTTTGACAGTGGTACCGAGAGCTGCTGTTCAGAAAGCAGTGGCAAACCACTGAATGTAAAATTTGCCTAGAAAAACCACAACAGAGGCCCCTCCCCTCCCCAATGCTTGGGTTGGTTCTACAATGTGCTGTGAAGGACACACAACTAACTATTAGACAGATGCACACAAAACACAAGTCCTGGAACAAGGTGAAAGTTCAGAAGGGGACACACAGCCAGAACTTACTGCAGAAGTTTACAGTGAATGTGAAGAAGGAGATGGAGAAGAAGTAGAAGAAGAAGAAGAGGGTTGAAGGGCTGTGCTTCACTGAGGAAGAAGAAAACAGTTCTGATGTGTAATAAAGTTGTTTGCACTATTGCTTATTGCCACAGCTCTGCTTGTGAGATTGTTGTATTTACCTGGGTCTTGCACTCGTTCTACCATCTAGGGATTATAACACGCTCGGTTTCCATTGTACCAGCTATCAGTTTATTCTTACACATTCTATGATACATGCTGATGATTGTTCACACATCCATATCTTCCAACTGACTATTAACACTAGTCATCCACACAACATTTGAACTGTCTCCTTGAATTAAACTACTACATCTTGTAATAAGACACCTGACTTCCTTGAATTCTCTGATGCGACTGACCACGAGTCTAGCTCGTACCTGCCCATGTCTACTCAACTGGCCTCAAGTATCTCTTGCGGTTACTTGGTGCCCGGGTTTCCTGCCTGTCTCGCTATATACGTGGAGAGCATGCGAAGCACCTCGTTGCATGATCTGAAAGCAAAAGTGAGATGATCGACTTCATTGCACAGGTTTTTATCTTATGTGACCCAGTCTCTCTGCAGAACAGTTAAATGCCTGCCGAGAGCGGCACACGGAGCACGACCTCCATAGCTCTGACTATGATCCCTGGGGATCTCCATAAAAAAATTGCACCTATGAGCTTAACGTCACCGGGCGTGAAACAAACTTCAGAGCGCGAGGCAAACGGCTTGACCATTTCACCATGAAGCCCCCCACATGTTTGAATTGAAATCTTTTACGTTTTTGCAAATTTTAATTTTTTTTTAAATTCTGTCTCATCAACAGGCTGTTTTAATCAACCGAGCGCTTGTCAACAGACGATTGGTCCGATGGATCGAGATCCTGTAACTGATGCTGTATAATTAACTACAGAGTTGTTGTTGCTTTTTTTTTTTTCCTCTTCCTTCTGGAAATATTTGAGCTTAGGTTGTACCCAATGTGAGGGCATAGGTTGTGGAGCATGTCATTATAACATTCAAGTCACTTATTTAGTTGATGGATCATATGTGGGTGTGTGTTGGTTTAAATATACATCATCTACTGTTTCCTCAAAAAAATAAGTCACAAATACATTTTTGATCACTGGCATTATGATAGCTAATAGACTGAAATGTTTGGGGCATGTGGAAAGAATGTCAGATGACAGAGAAGTAAAAACTGTATACATGAGGGAAATGAATGGTCGTAGACCAAGAAGAAGATGGAGAGATAATATCCAGACAGACCTGCAAACACTTGGTGTCACCAACTGGAAAAAGAAAGGCCAACCAGATAGATGAATGGAAAGGGCTCGGAATGCTGAGGAAGAAGAAGATACATTTTTGCTTAAAAAAATGCACTGGAGCTTACTTGCTAAGGATATCATCGTAACATTCAGAGCCCTGGTATATTTGATGGATCATGTGGGGGTGTGTGTTGATTGAAATGTAAAACTATCATTATAGCATATACAGCGTTCTGCCAACAGTAAGACTGGGTCTTATATTACTTTTGCTTTGAAAAATGTATTTTGATTTATTTTTAGGGGACATCACATTAACATTGAGATCACTTAGAT
Source organism: Candidula unifasciata (assembly GCA_905116865.2). Lineage (NCBI taxonomy): Eukaryota > Metazoa > Mollusca > Gastropoda > Stylommatophora > Geomitridae > Candidula > Candidula unifasciata. Next base: position 41,053 of record CAJHNH020003228.1, read on the forward strand.
ATATTATATTTGATGCATCATGTGTTTGTGTGTGCTGGTTTAAATATAAAACTATCATTACAGCATATACTGTGTACACCCCCCCCCCCCCCCCCCCCCCCCCCCCCCCCCCCGCCGCAAAAAAAAGTCACGTGCTTTAAATAATGCTTTAGGACCTAATTTTCAGTGGACATCATCCTAACATTTAAATAGGGGAAGTCTTTGGGATGGAGATTTTAAAAAATCTCAAGATAATGTGGTAAACATTTAGGTCCCAGAGCGGAAGAGAAAAACAGAGCCATTGATTGGTCGACAGCCAATTTCTAAACGTACAATGCTCATGAAATCAGCACAAAACAGCTAGCCACCCAATCGCCTGGGAGCCACTATGGTGTAGCGGCTAGGCATTGGCTTGTGCACCGGAAGCCTAAAGTCGACCCAGACTCAAATGTATGCCAGGTACAGTCCTGGGAAGGGAAGTGAAGACAGCCAGTTTGATGTTGACATCCCATGCCGATTGGTCTATAAAATTATGCCTGAATGAGTGGAGAATTCTCCTTTACTTGACATTTTTCCGAATCGCCTGCAGCAGACTTGAAACCCCACTAGGCTGTGATGGTGAAACTGCATTTACAAACCCCTAATCCATAGATGCAACACTTTTTACAATATTATCTACTGTTAAGGTGGCTTGTCATAGCAGTTGCCGCACAGTAGTTAGATGTAAGTATTCCTGTGTTTGGCTCTGATAGATTGCAAATCTTTTGCCTTTGGGAACAATTCCCGGCAGCCCAATTTGTGATGCTTGTATTCTAACTCCTCAGCCGCCCACTGCTAATTCTGCACATATATTTATGTGTAATATGGTGCGGCGGGAATTACAGGTCTTGTTCGTAGACAGGATAATTAATTTAAACATGGCTTGGAAAAAAATCTGTTTTGGAGGGGGGGGGGGGGGGGGGGGGAGAAGAAACCTTTAGTTATGCAGTGGCACATTCATGTTTGATGATGGGAAGCTGTTATCTCTTAAAAACTGTCAGTGACTCATATTTGAAAGGACTGTCATTGATTGATTAGGCCCTAAAGTGTTCGTGTGTCCAGTTAAAACAGTTTCACTCATTAAATTACACAGATTTTGAATGTCAGAATTATGAGAAAATGTTCATTTCAGTAGTATTTTTTTTTGTTTTCAGTTTAAAAAAAATGAGTTATATAATTTGTTTTGCGTCTGTATGAGAAAAGATTGTACATTGGTAATCATTTGTATATGTGGCTGCCACTTTTTATTCAAGATTATTCTAAACTTATTTGTTTATATTTAATCTGTTTGGTTTTACTTTTTTCTTTGATCTTCTTCTTCTTTTGTTTGCTTGAAATAGATTATCTATATCTGCAGTGTTGTCTCTAGTATGAACTTCACTGTCTTTTATAATTCACTCAGCGACCCGTAAAGTTTGACTTGCACCAATGTTTCTCTTGGCCAAAAGATTTGCCCTGATATGTTGTATTTGGGAGTCTTTCTTTGATTTGTTTTTAGCTACCATTTTGTTATTTTTCTCTCTTCTGCTAACATTTTATTGTTTTTCTTTATGTTTCGCTACCATCTGTGTTGATCTGTTTTTTTTTTTAGCTGCAGATCTTTTAACCACTTGACTGCTGTCTATATAGATCTTTTTATCTATTTAACTGCAGTCTGTGTTGTTCTTTTATCTGTTTGCAAACTTTGTTGTTTCTATATGTTTCATCGCGGTCTGTGTTTTTGTTTAAATCTGTTTTGCTGCCGTGTTTAGTTTCCTTTATCTCAAGCTGCCATCTGTGTAGATTTATTATCTGTTTGGTTGTAATTTGTATTGATCTTTTATCTGTTTAACTACAGTATACAGATCTTTTATCTGTTTGCAATCTCTATATTGACTTTTTTATCTGTGTGATCTTATCTGTTTGAGTGAAATTTACGATCTATTAGAATGTGTGATCTTAAATCTGTTGCTGAGTTGTGACCTGCATTGGTTTGTTGTTTTGTAATATAAATTGATCTTTTATTGTGTGATTACAGTGTGTTCAAGGATTGTTGGTCCTTAAGTTGTGATCTACAGTCATCAGTTGCGATTAGAAGTGGTATTTTTAGTTGCAATCTGGTGATCTGTTGACTTGTGTTCTACAGGGATCTATTTAGTTGTGATCTGCGTTGATCAGCTTTGCTTGCCTGCAGGTCCAAAGGTCTTGGTTTTGGATCTAGGCGGATTTGTAAAAAGGGTTGACTTTAGCTTTCAGGATGTCCCATACTGAAAATAGTACCAGGTCATTTGCTATGAAGTAAAAGCGCCAGCTGGATGTTGGCCACATCACTCGCCACTTGCAGATTGGTCTGTACAAACATCAGTCTAACACAGAAGGATTTTTTAACTTGCTTGCATTGATCTTCAGTCATAATGCCATTGATGTATTTTTTTTTGACCAACATTAATTTAACTTTTAAGTTGCAGTTTACATTGATCTGTTTAGTTATAGTGTACATTAATTTTTTTTTAGTTGTGGTCATTGATTGAACTATTTTTGTGTGATCTGCATTGATACACTGTAATTTTTTTTAGGTGCAGTCATTTTTCAGACAGTTTAAAAAAAAAAAATCTGCATTGATCTGTTTAATTGCAGTCGACATTGAAATATTTCGTTGCAATCTACATTGTTCTTTTTAGTTGCGGTCATTAATTGAACTATTTTCTTGCAGTCTGCATTGGTATGTTAGTTGCAGTCTACTTTGAATTGTTTAGTTAGTTCTGCATTGATCTTTGATCTGTTTTCATTATGTTAAATCTGTAAAACCGGTGTCTGGGGTTTCTGTATGCTTTTGCATACATGGCCAACCCATCCATTCTTGTAATCGTTCACACATTGGCGTGCTCACTATAAGATGCATTTCCTCTGTCCGTTTGCAAATCTCACCTGCCATCTTTACATTTCCTGTGTCCAAATTTCACCTGCCATCTTTACAGTTCCTCTGTCTGCTTCCAAATGTCACTTGCCATCTTTACAGTTCCTCTGTCTGCTTCCAAATTTCACCTGCCATCTTTACAGTTCCTCTGTTTGCTTCCAAATGTCACTTGCCATCTTTACATTTCCTCTGTCTGCTTCCAAATCTCACCTGCCATCTTTACATTTCCTGTGTCCAAATTTCACCTGCCATCTTTACAGTTCCTCTGTCTGCTTCCAAATGTCACTTGCCATCTTTACAATTCCTCTGTCTGCTTCCAAATGTCACTTGCCATCCTTACAGTTCCTCTGTCTGCTTCCAAATGTCACTTGCCATCTTTACATTTCCTGTGTCCAAATTTCACCTGCCATCTTCACAGTTCCTCTGTCTGTTTCCAAATCTCACCTGCCATCTTTACAATTCCTCTGTCTGTTTCCAAATCTCACTTGCCATCTTTACAATTCCTCTGTCCCTTGTCAAATCTCACTTGCCATCTTTACAATTCCTCTGTCTGCTTCCAAATTTCACCTGCCATCTTTACAATTCCTCTGTCTGCTTCCAAATCTCACTTGCCATCTTTACAATTCCTCTGTCCCTTTCTAAATCCCACATGACAAGTGCTCTGTTTCTAAATCTCAGATCTTATTAAGTATGTTTATTTAATTAAACATGTGTGTTTGTAGCTTTACAAATATTTTGGGATATTCTAACTGCTCTTGTTAACATAATGCCATTAATGAAATGGCATAATTATCTGAAGTCCTGTTTGAAAGAAAATAATGAATATTTTTTGGCTGCCTAGAAAATTCCATGACTGGTCTTTCATTGCCTGAAGAAACTCCCACATTTAATCTTTCAGTTATCTCATCATCAGCACCATTATCATCGCCACAACGTTCATAAACAGTTTCATCATCTTGTCTTTATCCTCTCATACCATGTGGTGTTCATTGTGCGGTAGTAGTAAAAAGCTACATCTGACATGAGAAACCACATTGTCTGCAGGCTATAACATTTCCATGACTTGAGTAAATGAACTGTTTGATGTGTGATTGTTGTTTGAAATTTGGAAATTGAAAATTTAATTGCAGAATTGAATCTCGCAATTCAATTTTTAAATTTATCCCTTAAATAAACTTAGCAAATTTTTCATACACAGATATTAAAAAAAACTAAATCATATTTCAACTGTAATTACCCACAGTTAATTCCCTCCTTCAATGGTAACCAAAAGTTCTAAACCACTAATAGATAACTATTTCAGTACTATAATGGGTCGCTGTGGTGTAGCGGATAGTCGCTCGCCTGTGGATTGGAAGTTTGTGGGTTTGGGCCCTGACAGAGCCAGACTTTTTTCGTAAATGACTTTGGCTGCCAGGTCGACCCAGCCCTGAGTGGGTACCTGGTACAGTCCTGGGAAGCAAGACGGCCGGCGTGGTGCTGATCACATTACCCAGCAAGTGCTGATTGGTCTATAAAATAAAGTTCTAACCCTAAATGCCCAGTATGCCCAAAGAAGTGGAACAAGGGTCGTTTACTGACTTTTACTTATTTTGGAGTAGTGCATCACGTATTTTGTGTGTGGGTGCAGTGATAACTCCAGTAAATGCCTTCAGTGGGCCCTAAATTAACAGTAGATGAGATACTCCCTAACAGTTTGGAAAGATTAGTTGTTTACTCGGTGGTCCTAAACTTTTGGCCACAGAAAAATTAGTTGTTTACTCAGTGGTCTTAAACTTTTGGCCACAGAAAAATTAGTTGTTTACTAGGTGGTCTTAAACTTTTGGCCACAGAAAAATTAGTTGTTTGCTCAGTGGTCTTAAAATTAACAGTAGATGAGATACTCCCTAACAGTTTGGAAAGATTAGTTGTTTACTCGGTGGTCCTAAACTTTTGGCCACAGAAAAATTAGTTGTTTACTAGGTGGTCTTAAACTTTTGTCTATGGAAAAATTAGTTGTTTACTCGGTGGTCTTAAACTTTTGGCCACAGAAAAATTAGTTGTTTACTAGGTGGTCTTAAACTTTTGTCTATGGAAAAATTTGTTGTTTACTCAGTGGTCTTAAACTTTTGTCTATGGAAAAATTTGTTGTTTACTCAGTGGTCTTAAACTTTTGTCTATGGAAAAATTTGTTGTTTACTCAGTGGTCTTAGACTTTTGGCTATTGAAAAATTAGTTGTTTACTCAGTGGTCTTAAACTTTTGTCTATGGAAAAATTAGTTGTTTACTCGGTGGTCTTAAACTTTTGTCTATGGAAAAATTAGTTGTTTACTCGGTGGTCTTAAACTTTTGTCTATGGAAAAATTAGTTGTTTACTCGGTGGTCTTAAACTTTTGTCTATGGAAAAATTAGTTGTTTACTCGGTGGTCTTAAACTTTTGTCTATGGAAAAATTAGTTGTTTACTCGGTGGTCTTAAACTTTTGTCTATGGAAAAATTAGTTGTTTACTCGGTGGTCTTAAACTTTTGGCTATGGAAAAATTAGTTGTTTACTCAGTGGTCTTAAACTTTTGGCTATTGAAAAATTCGTTGTTTACTGGGTGGTCTTAAACTTTTGGCACCCGCTGTAGAACAAACAACCTTTATGTATAATCTGCTGTTGGTTTTAGTCGTAACAAACTTATGTCCATTCACATACATAGACTGTCTGTGGCGTTGTTATTTTGTTGTTAAATGAAATTAGAAATTAAAACTTGTATCGCTGAAATAATCCTCTTGATTGTTTAAAAAAATAAAAATTCTACCTGCTTGCATTGAATCCCAAATTTTAACTTTCAGTATTTTGGAGAGAAAAATAACCATATTTCAGTTGTAATTGCCTACGTCGAATCCCATCTTTTATTTGTTATTGTTTGAAGGAGGAAAAAAAACTGTGTTTGCTTACGTTTAAAACCAATATTTGTCATTGCTGAAGGGAAACTTATCTGTGAGTTGTTATTAAATCTCATCTTCCAGTGCTGAATCAAATTTAATTCTTCAAAAGTCATTCTGATGAACTGAACATGTTATGGGCCAGCTGCCGAGATATACCCCATCCTTCAGCTGTCATTCACCACAACATTCTCCTGTGAACATATTCACTGCTGAAATAAGACCTAGTTTTGATGATTTTGTTAAATCTCATATTTCAGCTATAAAACTAACTTCATTTGCCTCATCTAAATCCCATGTTTCAACCATCAACTCCTCACATTGTGCTTTTTTTAAATCCAAAGTTTTAGCCATAACCCCCCCCCCCCCTTTTTTTTTCCCCCCCCTCCTTCCTCTCCCCATTCACTGCTTCATTTAAATCCAAAGTTTTAGCCATAACCCCCCCCCCCCCTTTTTTCCCCCCCTCCTTCCTCTCCCCATTCACTGCTTCATTTAAATCCAAAGTTTTAGCCATAACCCCCCCCCCCCCCCCTTTTTCCTCCTTCCTCTCCCCATTCACTGCTTCATTTAAATCCAAAGTTTTAGCCATAACCCCCCCCCCCTTTTTTTTTTTTTCCCCCCTCCTTCCTCTCCCCATTCACTGCTTCATTTAAATCCAAAGTTTTAGCCATAACCCCCATCCCTTTTTTTTTTTCCTCCTTCCTCTCCCCATTCACTGCTTCATTTAAATCCTGTTTTAACCATACAACCCACACCAGTAGTCCTTCATTTAAATCCTGTAAATCAATTTTGAACCCCACTTTCAGATGCTTCATTGAAAACTTACACCTTCGCCATAAATCCCACTGCCACTGCTTTATTCAGATCCCATTTTTTCCCATGTTTGAACCCCACTTTTAATTACTTGATTTTAAATTCTGTATTTCATTAGTAAACCCCACTTTCAAGTGTTTCATTTACATACTATGAGTTCAACCATTGTTGCTTAAACAGAACCCCATGTTGCATCTCTCGGCTTTCATTTTTGAATTAAATCATGTTTTTCTAATTGCCTGGCTGAAATAAATCTCTGTGTTTCCACTTTCAGTTGAGGGCCTTGCCTGCACTGGAGGTTTAAAAAAAAAAAAAAAAAATGTTTGGTTAATTTAGATTCTTCTTCTTCCTCTTTTTCTACATTCACATGTGAAAGGGCGGTTGTTACGTTAAGAGACAGTAGGAGTGGGTCTGTTTTCCCTAAACTAGGGCATCAGAAACCGCACAAGGGTGACTAAGATTCATTGCCCATGAAAAAAATTAATTGCTGAAACCATGAATTATTAAAGCTGTGAGATGCTTTCTTCATTTGTTGTATGTGAGAACACTAATGCTGAGTATTTGATACCCTCCTCCCCAACCCCCAGTTTTTCAAATAAAACAATCCAAGCACCACGAAAATTGTACCAGCCAGATATACAAAAGTGAGCTTCATAAAAACTTATAAAAATATGCCTCAATGCAGATTTAAACCCATGGCTTTGTGGACAGCAGGCAAGCATTTAATCACTGTACTACCCTGGCTGCTTATCTTCTGTTGTTTTTGGTCTTAAAATGGTGATTAGCATGTTGTGGTTTACAGCTAGGATGTGATATTTGCAAGTTTCGGCCCAAAACCTTAATTAGTTAACTTGAACAAAATGCTTGTCGAGGAGCAGTGGTGTATATATACACACACACACTTGCGCACGCTCCCCCCCACACACACATACGCACGCTCCCCCACACACACATGTGTACGCTTCCCCCCCCCCCATATTATCCATACACTTTGAAGTGAGAGCCAGCGTGGCGAAGCGGCTAGATGCTTGCCTGCGGATCGGAAGGTCGTGGGTTCAGGTCGTGACAGAGGCAGACTTTTTTCCAAAAATAACCCTTGGCTCTCAGAGCGACGCAGCCTTGAGTGGGTACCAGGTACAGTCCTGGGAAGTAGAGGTAGCTGGCGTAATGTTGACCACATCACCCCCCCCCCTGGTGCCGATTGGTCTATAAAATATAGGTCTAGTCCTGTATGCCCAATACGCCTAAAGGTGTGGAGAAGGGTCCTTTACTTTTCTTGGACTTTCACTTTGAAGCTTTGTCCATATTTTCAACCTGCCATGCTGTGTCTGTGTCTCTTCCCCCCCCCCCCCCCCCAATGTTGAATTGAAAATCAACATCACAGCACTTGGGACACCCCCATAAGCGCTCAGTCCCCATCTTCAGCAGCAAGCGAAGAGTTAAAATTCTTGTGGTACCAGTAACTGTCTGATTGTTTATCTGTCTCGTCTTTCCCCTGAGTGTTGAGATTCTCTTGTAACTCCTCGCAGTGCCATTCTCCTAAGACTGTAATGATCTCTCTGTCCCCCCTTCCTAAATGAATACTGTCATTATAAACTGTCATGTTCATTTTAAAGATCTCTTATGAAGATTGCATAACTGGTAATGAATGCTAAATACAACATAAAATGTGACTAGAAGGTTCAGTGGAGGAAATGGAAAAGATGTGAACAAAAATACCTGAACGTTTAGAACCGTAGTCTGCAACTTTTTCTCCCCCCCCCCCCCCCTTTCCCTTCCCCTGAGTATAAAGTGAAACCCCCTCGCCCCTTTGAGCATATGACAAGGATCCAACATAACAAAATGTGATTAAAAAGTGGACAATAGATTTTTTTTAAAGCGAAACAGAAAGCAAGGAAATTTGTTTTGGTCAAGGAATTAATGCAGTGAACAGTGACCGAAAAGCTCATCGAAATGGGGAAGCAGAATCATGTGCACAAAACAACACAAATAGACGTTTCGGCACTAGGCTTTTCTCAACATGAGCTGCTTCCCCATTTGGTTAAGCTTTTCAGTCACAGTTCATTGGATTCATTCCTTGGTATTAGGTTTTCTGTGGATTTTTGTCATGATATTTGACGTCGCAGGTCCACCCAGCCTAAAATGGGTACCAGGATGTATGTCCTGGGGAAGTAAAGACAGCCAGCATAATGCTGACCACACTACCCACCTAGTGCTGATAGGTCTGTAAAAATATGGGTGCTCTCTCTTACCATATGCTTGATTCGCCAAAAAGGGCATGAAAAGGGATCTTTACTTTTCTTTTAATAGCCTAACCGCAGTCATCCCTATTTTTACCACTTATATGTTTTTGGACAGAGTGTGTATAATTCAGTGGGCGTGTTGTCATATTAATTAGATTTTCTATGGTAGATATGCAGACTGCCCATGTAAACAAAAATGTCCTTGTCGTTTGGTTTAGTAAATAGTTTTCTTTTTAAATGTCATTTGTAATTAAACTAAAACAAAATATAATTGTGACGGAAATGCAAGTACAAATGTATTCACTTCCGAAATTGATTGATGTTCCCTCTTGAAAACCTTCTTGCGTCCCCTGGCTTGGACATCACTGGTTTAGCCTAAGATCTTCATCAGCAGACCACTACATTCTGTGACCAGAAATATGAGCGGAGAAAACAGTGTTGAAACGTTTATTTGGGTTTTTGTGTGTATATTTTCCATTCCCTCTATTGAGCTTTCTAGTCCCATTCAGCAATGTTTCTTCTTTCTTCTTTGCGTTCAGTTTTGTATGCTCAGATCATCAGGTGAGCTGCCTCTGTGAACTCGCATGTCAGGCTCCCCCATGGCTCCCCACAGTCCGCTCTGCACACCCCGCTCCCGAGACCAGGTGTCTCCTTGAAGCTATAACCAGAGCGGGCAGGTCTGCAGAATACGCCCAGGCGCCGATATTGTATTAAGACCTTCTTATTGTTAGCTTACCTGCAGTCCTCCTTTATCTACTTCATGGTTATAATGTTAATAATATGCAAATGTTAAGTGTCAAAAACGATTATTTTTCTGCAAAGGTGTTGGTTTTTGTTAAATATCCTCCCCACGTGTGTTCCAGAGCACCATTATGAGAGGGGGGGGGGGGGGGGAGAGAACAAGAATAGACCCACTGCCTCCACCAGCAAGCGTTTCATAGGAGTCGACTAATTGGGGTCTTTCTTCGAAGTCAGAATGCATCTGCCTAAGCGGCAAGGAACAACCAGCTGTGCACAAATAAACAGTAAAATGGATGCACACATAGTCCAAATAGGTGACACAACCACGATTTTCTGCCGGAGCTTACAGCCAAAGAACAAAGAAGAAGAACTTTAATATCCCCATAGTTGCTGGAGATCAGTCCTTGGATCATACGTCATTAAGTAAAGTGTGCATATGTTTATGATTAATTCCTTCATGGTTCTATGTTGTTTTATGCATTAGGATAAGGGTATGTTGCTTCTTAATCACATATATGTATACTGTTTTAAGTGTGGGGTCTAGGTGCTCGTCTGCGGATCCGAACGTTGTAGGTTCAGATCCTAATGGACTTTTCTCTAACCCCCCAAATAGATAACCTCGACTCCAAGGTTGACCCAGCCTTAAATGGGTAGCAGGCAAAGTCCTGGGAAGTAAAGGCATCCGGTGTGATGTTGACCACATTACCTACCGAGTGCCCTTTGTTCTATAAAAATATAGGTCTAGCCCTATATGCCCAATGCACATAAAGGTAAGATGTGGAAAAATGTGCATATAAAAGCTACAAAGGCCCAGAAATGCTAGGGTTGGTTCTGCAACGTCCTGTAAAGGACACACGACAACAGAACTGCACAGAATAGAGGGAGTTTAATATAATGATGGAGCTTTGGGAGAGAACTGTTTAAACAAATTCCAGTGAATCAAGATGTGTAGAAAAGATACTGGCATGGGATTAGCATCAAGGCAGACCAGTAAACACATGGAGAAGAGGGGATAGAGAGGGAGTTTTGAAAGGTGCAGAGGACATAGGGTCAGTGGCATGCAAATAGCGAAAAGACAGGCTGACTTAGCGTGAGTTGGTGCGAGGCATACGTTTCATTGGAGGACTAAAGGGCAGAAGAAGATGAGTATCAGTGATTTGTGTGTATGTAATTTTTTTTTTTTTTTAGTATTGGGATGAGGGTTAATTTCTCACTGATTTTTTTAAAAAGTTATTAAATATCAAATGTCTCAGTTATATGGTTTTATAAACAAGTTACTTATATTAAAATGTTATTTTACATTTAACCACATGCCAGCAAAGGTTGCAGAGAACCACTTAAGACATGGAACGAAAGTAAAATATATTTGAAAAAAATTCCTGAGGAAGATGATGAATGTTAAATGGGGTGAATTCGGGAAAGGTGAAGAGAAATGTCTGGATGACCGCTTGTGTCGACAGTTATAAGAAAATATGAGGGTTATATATTGGGCATATCATTGGCTCACGGTCAAGATGGCCAGGGGTGTTTATTTTTCCGCCATCATCTAACTGGGGTCAGTTTCGGACATCCTAGACTGGAAGCTGTGTTAAACTAGCCTGAATGTGAGGGTCTAGTTCAGGTGTGAGCTTCTAGGAAAGTCTGAATGTGAGGGTCTAGTTCAGGTGTGAGCTTCTAGGAAAGTCTGAATGTGAGGGTCTAGTTCAGGTGTGAGCTTCTAGGAAAGCCTGAATGTGAGGGTCTAGTTCAGGTGTGAGCTTCTAGGAAAGTCTGAATGTGAGGGTCTAGTTCAGGTGTGAGCTTCTAGGAAAGTCTGAATGTGAGGGTCTAGTTCAGGTGTGAGCTTCTAGAAAGTTTGAAAATCCTGTGACTGGTCCAGCAAACAGACAGTGGCTTACTTAGTGCTCGTAGAGAATGAAGAGGTCTCAAATACTGACAGACACTGAAAGGTACTTTATACAAAGCGAACAGAAGGGCCTGTTCCCGAGATCTCTTCCTGTCCTGATGCAGCGAGGCATTGCAGGAGTAGAGAAAAGGAGGAAGAAGAAGAAGAAGATAACCAAGATCACTTAATATAAACAGGCACTGAAAGTTGAAACGATTGGATTAAAACAAACAAGGACATCCAGGGGAAAGCCTGACATCACTGTTGTTAAGAGAGGCTGAAGACGCTGGGCTACCTTCCATCCATGACAGGATAGATCAGAATGGAGGACCAGACTAAAGGGTAGAAGAACAAGAGAGTCAGTGCACAGGGTAGACCAGAATGCAGGACCAGACTAAAGAGTAGAAGAACAAGAGTCAGTGTTTTTTGTTTGTTTTTGTCGCTGTATTGGGATAAGGGTTAATTTTGTTACTGATTATTTAAAATTTGTTAAATATCAAATGTCTAAATTATATGGTTTTGTAAACAAGGACCAGACTTTGAGCTTTATAGTGGCACAAGATGATGATCAAATATCACAGGGTTTAACTTATTCAGTCATGCACATATTTATTATTCACGATTCTTTGTTAGGCCATCGCACATTCTAGGTTATCAATTATGTGGTTCGGTGGCCAGTTGGCTTCCTCATTACCTGGCTTTCTTCTTCGTGTTCGCCGGCTGTAACCTCAGGCGAAAAGTTCAGGTCGTTCATCTACCTCTAGACTTTAGTTTTGATCTAGAACTTAGTTTTTGCATTCACGTGAGTTTTACAATACTGGCTTGTTTATGTGCAGACTGTTAGTTTGTTGCCTTTTGCGCAGATGCATCTCCCTCCGACTTTGAAGGAAACAATCCTAGTGGAATTTTACTACGTGCTTATTAGGTGGGGCACTGGCTCTATTCTTTTTCCCTTGGAGAATTTCCGTAAAATTGTCCAGTACCTGATTTTATGAGACTGAGTAAACCCAATCATGTGGTGTTAGGAAGACAAAATAGTTCTGCCTGTGTTGCAGATTCAACCCAGACTATTGGGCATTGAATCCAGGTGAGTGCACTAACTACCCTGCCATCTGGGCTTCCTAGAGCATAATACTATACACATAATAATACTTCTTCTTTTTTGCAGTGGCAGTAGGCACATTGCCTTGTGGTTCACAGCTAGGTTGCATTATCTGTGGCTTTCGGCCAAAAATATATGTATTTAGCAAACCTTGAATCGGTCACCTATTGCGATGTGCCCGTTAACAGAGGGTTATCTCCCTCCCCCATCTCACATCCAGCCGTGGAGTCGTCAGTCAGCAGATCTACACAGAATGTTGCTCTCATTGCAGCACGCCCGAGAAGTCTTCTTTTCTCTAGCCAATTCTCCACCCCTGTTTGCTGTCATAGCCATGTGCATCTCCCGTGTCCTTATCCACCTTCAGGGAGGTCTGCTTCTGCATCTGCCGAAGAGAGCGTGATACAATGCGCAGGAAAACGGCATGAAGCAAGGGGACTTATGCAAGATGTCTCTGCAGCAGGCCAAGATGGGAGGAGACACATGTACTTCTGCTTCTGTTTGCTTGAAATAAATTATCTTTATCTGTAATGTTGTCTCTAGTATGAACTTCACTGTCTTTTATAGTTCACTCACCAGACCTTTAAGTTTGGCTTCTACCAGTGTCTCCAGTGGCCAAAAGTGTTGCCTGGAAATGTCATATTTGGGACAGTCTTGGAGGATGTGATCTGTTGTCTCAGGTGCCAGTCCACATGTACACATGGCTGATTTGCCAATCTTAAATTTTTTTTTTGAACACCTGGCTGCCAATTCGATTGTGCCCTGTTCTAAGGCGTAGAGTAATGACTTGCTCTGGTCTGTCCATAATAAGGTAATTGTCTTGTGCCGGTTTTGGTGACTTTCTGATTAATTTGATTATTCTCTTCCTCTGTTGATCTTCTTCTTCTTCGCGTTCACCAGCTGTACACTCTGGCGGAAAGTTATGGCTGTTAGTCCACTCCTGGACTGCAGTCCTGCTCCAGAACCTGAGTGTTGCGTGTGTGTCAGTTTTACAGATCTGATTCACTTGAATGCAGATGTTTGGTTCCTTGCCTCTCAGGCAGATGCACTCCGACTTCAAAGGAAGCTCCCAATCAGTCGACTCTTACAACATGCTTTTGGGTAGTCAGTGGGTCTATTCTTGTTTTCCCCACAATGGGGTCCACTTGATCCTGTGCCATCTCCGCAAGGAAGGTTGCCTGCAGTAGATCTCCAACAAGCTGTGCCTCTCATCAGGTTGTGATACTGGTGTTTTGTCAACCTCTTGGTGGTCATGACTGTAAATAAAGCTAGTTGTGTTGTCCTTCACAGGACATTGCAGAACCAACCCTAACAATTTTACTGGCCGCTGGTGATTTTACTGGACAATTTTACGTTTAGTAGTTTACCACTGCTTTCCTCATGGTTGGCTTTCAATACCTGAGTAGAAACCAACACAAGACAGTCTGCTTCCCAACTGCCTACGGCTGGGATCGATCCGGACACCTCGGAATTACAAGGCGCGTTCACAACACCTAAACCACAGATGCCAATGACTGTGTAAGTAAAATGGAAGTATAGAAATCTTTTTATACTGATCACTGACAGATTGGGCATGCAATGCTAGATTCTTTTCTATTGACCGGTCATCAATCGATAGGGGGTAGTGGTCTTCATCATGTTTTATGGCCGCCTTTATATCCCAAGACACTTCCTGGTACCAGTTTTATATTTGGTCAGCTAGGTCAGTTACATGAGAGAGTTTCAAATGGAAACCCTAGAAATGTGACAATAAACAATAAACAATTTTTGTAACCTGTCAGTAATGTTGTTAAGGATGTCAAGAGCGTTAAGGACGTGACATCACGGTGCAGACAAATAGGGCGACTTCATAATGACAGTTTAAAGATGGCCGCCCCTACTTTTGACATGTATCGAAGAGGAGCCACGTTCTTTTGTCAGTTTTTTGGCATGGTTGATTTTTAAAAAATATGTTAACCCTTTTAATGCTTTCCTTTGAAAACCCCACCACCAACCCTTTCACCTCCCCCTGTAGAAAATGTCTCAGCAGGGACTGACAGACTAGTGAACTAATTTTATTCTAGAAATTGTGCCATTGTTGCACCATGTCTCAGCTGGTTTGATCTTTTGTGAGTCATAGGTACAGGATTCTTGACAGTTAATTCAGTCTGTTTTATAATGTTGCATTGTTTTGAAGTCAGCTTTTAAATACGGTTTTCATGAGTCATTTATTTATATATTATACAATAATGATGTTTTGTGGTGTTTGAATTCAAATTTTTTTTTTCCAGGAATTTTCTTTTTGATCTTGTTTTGTGTGTGTGCTTGGGTGTTGTTAACTCACTTATTACCAAACCAGCTCAGAGAATTTCTCTATTTTGGGGGCACAAAGAATTAGACCCCCCACTCACACATCTAAGATGCATGGAGGAGGTGACTGATTAAGGGTGTTTCTTCAAAGCCAGAGTGGAACTGCTTGAGAGGCAAGGAACCAACATTCTCCATCCAGATAAACCACAGCTATCAAAATGAAAATGCAGGAAAAGCTCAAGTCCTTGGTCAAAAACAAAGTCCAGTGAACGCTCAGAAAAAGAAGACGAGACAATGAGTTTGTAGTGTTAAACTTTTCTCTTCTTCTTCTCCTCTTCTGTCTTCTTCTTCTCCTTCCCCTCCTTCTTTCTCCTCCTCCTTCCTTTTTTCCCTTAAAAGTATGGTTGGCACATAGTGTTGTAGATGGTTCACAGTCAGGCTGCCTGCGATATACACGCCTCTGGACGCAGTACATCTGATTTTAGTGGATCCTTTTACAGTTTGCTTGTTGTCGGTGTAGCTTAGGCTTTGCGAAAGCATTTCGTAATGCCAGGTATAATTCCAGCTGCAGGCAGTTGGCCAGCAGACCATCTTGCATTGGTTTCGACAGTGGAATCGAGAGCTGACCTTTCAGGAGGCAGTGGTGCTGCTGAATGTAAATTTGCCTAGAATAACCATAGCAGCCACAAAATGCTAGAGTTGTCATAGAAGACATTCCGCAGTAAAAGAAGAGATTTGAAGACAGAACCGACGAAGAAAAAAGAAGAAGGCTAGCACTAAAACCAGTCATACAGTGCAATGTCGTGTAAAGGATTTCCAACTAACTGAGCTTGTTATGAAGCTTATGAGAAGTATTTTAGCAAATATAGATTGAGACTAAGAGCTCTGTGTGACGTAAAACGGGGCAACCGAATAATGACCATGATAAGGGGCAGCGGGTCTGTTCTCCCCCAGCCTCACAACTCTTTTCAAAGGGACCCCAAAACCCCTCATGTGATGTTGCATTGTTTTAAAGTCGGCTTGTAAATAAGGTTTTAATTAGCCGTGGATCTATCAGTTATATAATGATGTTAACTTTGTGGTTTTTAAGTCGATTATCTCAGTCTTTTTTCTTTTGAGCATGTTTTATGTCATAATCGGTCAGGGTTTGCACATGTCTTTGTATTTGAACACAGAAATGTATGTACAATTGTATGTGTGTAGATTTGTATGTACATACATGAGCCTGCATATACAACATGCCTGCAGTCATATGCATGTGAATTTGCTTAAATTCACACATTTGTAGGTACTTCATCCCTTCCATTCTCCCTGCGGGTGATTTTCAGGTGAGAAGGCCACAGGTCTATGTGAAAGTTTGTGGTGCGATGCCTATTCTCCATTCTCCCACTGTTTTACACAACTCGGCTGGCACTGGAATGAGAATAGACGAGACCCAGAATCTCCCTAATGCATATCGTAGGCTAAGGGGCCTCTGTGAAAGTTGTGGTGCGATGCCTGTTCTCCCACTGTTTTACACAGCTCAGCTGCCACTGAGTGAGAAAAGACGAGACCTGGAATCTCCTTAATGTATATCCTAGCTTAAGGCTCCTCCGCCCGAAGCTGTTTGCACGGTATGGGATGTCAGGTGTTGTATATGCCGCTGAACTCTTTGAGTCCCAAGGAACGCATCATACGTTCATAGGTTCCAACCTAGAAGCCCAATGAACGTATGATGCGTCGATTTTGTGACTCTCATTGCTACCCCCTGGGACTCAAAGAGTTAACATTTGGCGTTAACAGAAGACATATAGTACCAGCCGGCTGACACATGTGTGTGTGAGTGTGTCTGTATGTTTGTGTGTGTGCACTTACACACACTCACTCACACTCGCACTCTCTGTCTCTCTCTCTTCCTCTGGTCTTTCATGCACATGTGCGAGTAAGTGTGTCTATGTTTGTGTGTGTGCACGTGCACACACACACACACTCACACACCCACTCGCACACACACACACTCTCTGTCTCTCTCTCTTCCTCTGGTCTTTCATGCACATGTGCGAGTAAGTGTGTCTGTATGTTTGTGTGTGTGCACGTGCACACACACACACTCATACACCCACTCGCACACACACACTCTCTCTGTCTCTCTCTCTCTCTTCCTCTGGTCTTTCATGCACATGTGCGATCATACAGAATAACTGGCTATACATTTTCCTGTATATTTCCACACAAGACCACAGAAAGCAGATCTGCCATGTTTGCTTTGGGTAAACTTCCTGCCTCTTCCCTACCACCTCCCTCAAAAGTCATTTTTGTGACCCGTGTAAGAGTTGTTAATTTAAGAATTTTTTTTGATTACAATGAATCCTCTGATAATTTTGATTGAGATGTATATTTCTCCAGATTTGATTGTCGGATTGATTTGTCGTGTCTTGTCAGCTTGAATAAAGCCTGCCTATTCTTCACTGAATCATGTTTCTTTTTTTTTTAAGTGTTTTAAGTGGTGTTTAGAGGTTAGTGAATGTGTTTATCAATTTCATGATCCCTGAGTGCTAAGGTCCAATCACCACAGAGGATGTTTAAACAAAATGCTTTCGAGGTTTCCAGCAAACAAAGAAAGGACGTTGCGGAAAATATCCTTTATCAGTGAAACAACAGCTGGAAGCAAAACACAGCACACACACAAAGAAATGAATTAAGTGAAATTCCTACATTCCGATACTCAAAACGTTGATTTAAAAAAAAAATTTATAACATACTAATAAATTTGAACAAAGAAGACACAAACAATAGATTGCCAAATTTATTGCCTGGCATATTTCGCTGTATCTTGTAAATGACAGAATTCTATAAAGTGTGTGATACTTATCTCTGAATTGTATAAAAGAAAAAAGTGTAGTAGGAATCAGTGGCTTATTCCAGCCACAATGAAGACAAAGTACATGAGAAGATGTGGACTGCACGATAGCTTTCATAGACGCTGACGGCTTCCTGATAGAATTTTTCTGACAGAGTGATCGAAGAAAAAGACTGGTATAGATGAAAGAGGAAAGCAAAAAATTGAAATCTGATCAGTGGGAATGATTTGTTGGTGAGAGGGGTTTACCAAGCCTGACGAATGGGAAGAAAGGGTGTAGAGGCAAGAATATAAATATGTGTGCAGGAAGTGAGTGAAATTTACATAGAACGGTATGAAGGTGGTATGAAGGTGGACGTATCTGCAACCTGTATCTAAGTGTTGGGGAAGAGAGGCGGAGAAGGACCAAAAGAGATGGTTGAAATGTTTGCTTTTATGGCAGGGAAGTAGATTTCTGTCAGAAATGATTGACAACAAATGAGTTACAAGATTAAGGACATTACCATCGCCACACACTGTATGCGTTATAAGTAGTGCCATCGCCACACACTGTATGCGTTATAAGTAGTACCATCGCCACACACTGTATGCGTTATAAGTAGTACCATCGCCACACACTGTATGTGTTATAAGTAGTACCATCGCCACACACTGTATGTGTTATAAGTAGTACCATCGCCACACACTGTATGTGTTATAAGTAGTACCATCGCCACACACTGTATGTGTTATAAGTAGTACCATCGCCACACACTGTATGCGTTATAAGTAGTACCATCGCCACACACTGTATGTGTTATAAGTAGTACCATTGCCACACACTGTATGCGTTATAAGTAGTACCATCGCCACACACTGTATGTGTTATAAGTAGTACCATTGCCACACACTGTATGCGTTATAAGTAGTACCATCGCCACACACTGTATGTGTTATAAGTAGTACCATCGCCACACACTGTATGTGTTATAAGTAGTACCATCGCCACACACTGTATGCGTTATAAGTAGTACCATCGCCACACACTGTATGTGTTATCAGTAGTACCATCGCCACACACTGTATGCGTTATAAGTAGTACTATCGCCACACACTGTATGCGTTATAAGTAGTACCATCGCCACACACTGTATGCGTTATAAGTAGTACCATCGCCACACACTGTATGCGTTAAAAGTAGTACCATCGCCACACACTGTATGTGTTATAAGTAGTACCATCGCCACACACTGTATGCGTTATAAGTAGTACCATCGCCACACACTGTATGCGTTATAAGTAGTACCATCGCCACACACTGTATGCGTTATAAGTAGTACCATCGCCACACACTGTATGCGTTATAAGTAGTACCATCGCCACACACTGTATGTGTTATAAGTAGTACCATCGCCACACACTGTATGTGTTATAAGTAGTACCATCGCCACACACTGTATGCGTTATAAGTAGTACCATCGCCACACACTGTATGCGTTATAAGTAGTACCATCGCCACACACTGTATGCGTTATAAGTAGAACATTTTAAAAAGTTACTTCTTAGTGTTCATTTTATGTGGCATCGGTAGTCCTGTCTATCCACAACTTTGTGTTTAGTGCACTTTTAATCAGTTCTGACACAGATGATATTCCATAGTCCATGCTGTGTAGTGTTAGTAGTCCCGTCTATCCACAACTTTGTGTTTAGTGCACTTTCAATCAGTTCTGGCGCATATGATATTCCATAATCCATGCCGTGTAGTGTTGGTAGTCCCGTCTATCCACAACTTTGTGTTTCGTGCACTTTCAATCAGTTCTGACACAGACGATATTCCACAGTCCATGTCGTGTAGTGTTGGTAGTCATGTCTATCCACAACCTTGTGTTTTGTGCACTTTCAATCAGTTCTGACACAGACGATATTCCATAGTCCATACCATGTAGTGTTGGTAGTCATGTCTATCCACAACTTTGTGTTTCGTGCACTTTCAATCAGTTCTGACACAGATGATATTCCATAGTCCATGTCGCGTAGTTTTGGTAGTCATGTCTATCCACAATTTTGTGTTTCGTGCACTTTTAATTAGTTCTGACACAGATGACATTCCATAGTCCATGTCGTGTAGTGTTGGTAGTCATGTCTATCCACAATTTTGTGTTTCGTACACTTTCAATCAGTTCTGACACAGATGATATTCCATAGTCCATGTCGTGTAAAGTTGGTAGTCATGTGTATCAACAACCTTCTGTCTCTTTCACGTTTAGTCAGTTCTGATACAGATGATCTTACATGCCATCATGTCAAACTGTCCAGCAGTTTCTCTCTTGGTCTCCCTCCGCCTCTCCTCCCCTCCAACTTTCCTACTGTCACTATGTACTCCAGTTTTCTCATTTTCACGACAGCATCAAAGAAAGTAGATTGTCTCCTCTTGATGTTGACAATCAGTTTTCTTCGTGTATCAGTTTTTCAAGACAACTTCATTCATTTTTTTTTTAAACTGTTCTTATTCGTCTACAAAA
Organism: Candidula unifasciata; assembly: GCA_905116865.2. Taxonomy (NCBI): domain Eukaryota; kingdom Metazoa; phylum Mollusca; class Gastropoda; order Stylommatophora; family Geomitridae; genus Candidula; species Candidula unifasciata. The sequence goes on from CAJHNH020003228.1 coordinate 61,286, forward strand.
CCACCTCTCCGTTGTTTCTAGTTAAGTTTACTATAAAATCGAATTGATGCCTGCAGATGTGGTTACACAGAAAAGGTCGTATTTAATTGAAACATAAACAGTTTAAAGACAGGCCCTACTGAGTTTGGAAATGAAAAGAGTTGCTGTAAGAAAAAAAAAAAAAAAATCTCGACAATAGATTTATTTCGGCCACATCAAGACATAGCTCTCTTTAAAAAAAATGCTGGGGGAAATGGGGGTTGGGGTGGGTGGGGGGGGGGGGGGGGGGGGTCCACAGGCAAGTTAACAAGAGGTTGACAACGATACAGATGGGAGGGCAGCATCAAGAGGTGGACGAAAAGCAGTCAGATAGCGTGTACTTCTCGTATGGGTTCCTGTGCCCCATTTTTGGTAAAAAGAAAAGAATAGGCCCTCTGTCCTTCTAGCAAGCATGTCGTAAAATGAAAATGGTGGGGGGGGGGGGCGTTGCTGAAATCGTTTTTGTTGAGCTGACTGACAGTCGCAAATATCACGTCCTAGATTTAAACCAGAACACAGGTTGCCAATCATCTTTTAAGGGCGAACCCAGGAGTAGCCGAAGAAGAAGAAGGAGGAGGAGAAGAAGAAACTGAAGGATGAGGAGGAAAAGAAGAAGGAGGAGAAGGAGAAGAATGAGGATGATCGGAAGAAGAAGGACATAAGAAGAAGGAGGAGGAGTGGAAGAAGTAGAAGAAGAAGAAAAAGGGGATGATAGGAAGAAGGAGAAGAAGAAGGAGGCTGATAGGAAGAAGGAGGAAAGAAGAAGGAGGATGAGAAGAAGAAGAAGCAGAAGGAGGAGACGAAGAAGGAGGAGGATATGAAAAATAAGGAAAGAAGAAGGAGGAGGAAAGAAAAAAGGAGGAGAAAAGAAGAGGGAAAGAAGAAGAAGAAGAAGAAAAATAATAATAAGAAGAAGACGACGGAGGAGAATAAGAAGATGAAAAGGGTGTACTTCTAAGACAAGAGACAGTGTTCGTGATTGCTTGCAGCCAACTTTCAGTTTGGAGACGGCAGCTGATTGATTGATTAATACTAAACAGAAAAAGGAAAGGAATAAAACCATAAGCAGATGGCGAGCCATATGTGCTCTCTTTCGATCGGGCCACAACAACGACATTGTTGGGGAGAGGGAGAGAGTGGTGTTTCGCCCGATGGCAACATGTGTGCGGATTAATATTGTCGTCTGCCAGCGAATGTATGTAATACTGTTCTGTAATAATTGTAATCGCCGTGTCACAAAGTTCTGTGTTGAATGTGTGTTCTATATGGTTTTAGAACACTTCCCTCAAACCTTTGCACCCGTTGCTCACCAATACAGTTTAGGTTAGTTGCGTATCCTTTACATGACGTTGCAGAACCAACCCCAGCAGCCCCTGGCTGTTGTGTGGGTTTTCTAAGCAAATTTACGTTTGGAATTGTCGGCTCTGTGGCTAAGAGATGCGAACGCTTCGTAATGCTGGGGTGCCGGATTCGATCCCAGCTGCGGGCTATGCGCCTTGCGTTGGTTTCGAAAGTGGTATCAAGAAAGCCGACCGTCCCGAAAGCAATGGCAAACTACTGGACGTAAATTTGCCTAGAAAACCACACAACAGGCAGGGGCTGTTGGGGTTGGTTTTGCAACGTCCTGTAAAGGATACGCAACTAACCTAGTTTGTAATTGCTAAATGGACGGTCGGCCCCCTGATACCACTGTCGAAACCAACGCAAGGCGCATGGCCCGCAGCTGGGATCGAACCCGGTATCCCGGCATTACGAAGCGTTCGCATCGGCTTAGCTGCAGAGCCGAAACCAAGACATTATACATTTAATTTTCTTTATTCACCGGTCGTAAGCTCCGGCGGAAAGTCCTGGTTGTTCTTTCATTTGGACTCTGTGTATAAATAGTCACCTATTTTACCAGTTATCCCTTTGTTGGGGCAATTTGTCGATATTTTGAAGCCCCACCCTGGCTCCTGCCAGTAGCCGCAATATAGTAAAAAAAGTAAAAGTAAAGGACCCTTTTTCACGCCTTTAGGCGTATAGGGCATATAGGGCTAGACCTATATTTTTGTAAACCAATCAGCACAAGATGGGTGATGTGGTCAACATCACGCCGGAGCGAACCCACGAGCTTCCGATCCGCGGCGAGTGGCCGTAATATAGCCCGGCCATGAATATGGCCTAATGGCTGATCGCGGTTTCTGAGACCTCGCCACGGGTGATCCTCATCCGCATAGTGGCACTTTGTGCCATCGGGTGTTTATCGCTTGTGTGATGTCCTAGTGGGATAAAATCTACTACTACTACTACCACCACCACTTCTACTACTACTACTACTACTACTACTACTACTACTACTACTACTACTGTGTTAGCGGGAAGAAAAAAAAGGAAAAACACAGAAGTAGGGGAGATAAAGGAAAATTATGATTAAGACAAAATGTAATAGTAATAATTCCCCGCTAAACAGCAAAAACAGGAAATTAAAGAAAAGACAAGGGTTCTTCTGCGCAGAGATCTTAGAATATTTCACCAGATCCCAGACAATTAATATCTGTATCGTGAGTAAATGAAGGCAACCTAACTGCATGGATACATACACCTAGACGAATCACGGACTACGGATCCTAAATTAAATCAAGCAAATGAGTTATAATCACATTAAACAGCTGTTTATTTTACTGAACTGAACACAGAATTAACTTATACTTCACAAATAATATATTAACAACAACCAACGTGCTCGACCAGAATCTAAAGCGATCATCTCCAGCTAACAAGGAAATATAATGACACCATACGCTCAGCGAGATTACCCCTACCATGGCAAAAACCGAAACATATTTAACATGTACGTTAAGCTTCGATATGCCACTAGACCAACAAATTACTTATAGCGATCTGCCATCTTAGCGAGAATACACCCCGATATATTACACAGTATAACTACTAGAGTGCTATTTCAAGACTATAAACATACCACCGCCGAGAAACCAGCCTGACAATAGACTTTTCCCCGCAGTCGCCCATACCCATGTTGGCTATCCCAATGTGAAAAGCCGCAACAGCTACGTCGGTGTTCTGCAGGGTCGGTCCGTAAGCCAGATAGAGCGCTAAAAGACTAAACAAGGTTTTTTATTAACTGATGGCTGGCCATGTTTTTCCGCGTTACCGTCTAAAACTAAAGCTGTTCCTGTGGCCTCTTCCTGTGGCCTCTTTGGTCTACTGCTACTACTACTACTACTACTACTACTACTACTACTACTACTACTACTACTACTACTACTACTACTACTACTACTACTACTACTACTACTACTACAACTATTACTACTACACTCTACTACTAATACTACTACTACTACTACTACTACTACTACTACTACTACTACTACTACTACTACTACTACTACTACTACTACTACTACTACTACTACTACGACTATTACTACTATACTCTACAACAACAACAACAACAACAACAACAACTACTACTACTACTACTACTACTACTACTACTACTACTACTACTACTACTACTACTACTACTACTACTACTACTACTACTACTACTACTACTTCTACTACTACTACTACCACCACCACCACCACCACCACCACTACTACTACTACTACTACTACTACTACTACTACTACTACTACTACTACTACTACTACTACTACTACTACTACTACTACTACTACTACTACTACTACTACAATTACTACTACTAGAGCCTGCGTTTTGCGTGTAAATCGTTTTACTGGCTTACTTGTGTGCAGTTGGTTGTTCATTGCCGTTCATTCAGATGCACTCCGACTTTGAAGAAAGCCCTAAGCTAGTCGACTGCTACGACATGCTTCTTTTTGGGGGGTGGGCAGTGGGGCTACTCTTGTCCCCCCCCCCCACCACACACACACAATGGGGCCCCGGAATCCACACGGGGAACAGTAGAAATTGATTCACAGCCCATTTGACAGCCAATGAAACATTAAAAAAACCGCATGTAGAGTTGAGTTGAGTCAAGATTTGACATCACAGCCTTTGGGGCATTCTCACTGATGCTCTGTCCTCATCTCCAGCAGCCAGCGCAGAGTTACACATGTAGAAAACAGTTTATTTGTTAAATTCGATGCAATAAAATTACATTTTTAACTAGCTTGACGTCTGCTGCTGCCTAGCTGATAAGACTTTTATTTACTTAGCTGGAGCGTTGTTTTTGCAGCAAGACGGGATTTTAGGGTGCAGCGGAAAATGTTAAGAATTTTGAAACCATTTGACGTACTCTAGACTCTCGTGTGGCACCTAGGCTGAGGCTGTGGCAGAGGGGTGTTGGGGCTAGGGTCAGTTCTGTGTTCTGGGGACGTTAAAAGCGGTGTCGTCGTGTAATATAGAACACGCGACACAGCGGCTGATAGAATCAGAGACAAGACGACGTGACACCCCTGTAACATAGACTAGCCCGTGTGACAGGTGAGCAAGCATGAATGAAAGGTCAATCAGTGTGTATTTGGGCATGGAATCGTAATAAGGAACTAATAAAAATACAACAAATATCAGCTTATCCTAGCATGATACAGTCGAGGCATTGATTTGTGCTCCCATGCCATCTGTCTTATCAGACTATGACAATCTTAGTTCAGTGCACGAACTCTGGACAAGAAAAAAAAAAAAAAAAAAAAAAAAAAAAAAAAAAAAAAAAAAGAAAATAGCAACCACGAACAACAACCTTTATCCCAGTGATGGATTTAGTTATAAGATAAATAAGCTGCAGTTTAGGGCCTCACCGTCTGCAGGGGCCTCAAAAGATCCATATTTATTTCATAAATGCAGTTTTCGTTTACAATATTTTAAATGCAATGTTCTGGTTATATATTTAACGCGCTGTTCACGTTTCCAGGCCCAGGATTAGGGTAACTTTGCTTGCCATTTATGCCCCCTTAGGTGGCTGGACCTCTGCTATATTGCGGGGGAGTCTTATTTTCACGTTCTGCTACCTGCGCGACGGTTTGGGATTATGGAAACAGCGATATTTTTTCAATTCCTTCGCACCTTATAACGCTTTCTTTATCTCTCAAGGGAGGGGAAGCCACATAGAAATACAAAAACATCCTTAGTTTCGTAAGCCAAGAATCGTCGCGCCTGTGGTGCTTTCCCTTGCAGTACTTCTTACTTGTACACATTCGCCTGCGACGCCTGAACTAGACTCGCAACCCTCCACAAACATTACATACGCTGAGCGAACGCCAAACCAAGCCATAGCAGAACACCCCAGCAACATAGGAGAGGTCCAGCGACCTAAGCCTTCGTGAATGGCAAGGGAAGTTACTCTAATCTTGGGCCTGGAAACGTGAAGAGGCCCTTTTATTTTACATTTTGGTTTTTCTAGATATTTTCTAATTTTATTAATATTATTTTGGGTTTATTATCTCCTATTTAGTTAGTTGCGTATCCTTTACAGTGTGTTGCAGAACCAACCCCAGAATGTGTGAGAGTGTGGCTGTTGTTATTTTTCTATGCATATTTTATCTTCAGTAGTTTGCCATTGCTACTTAACTGTCCGCTCTCGGTACCATTGTCGAAAACAACGCAAGACAAATCATGCTCAGCTGGCATCGCACCCGGCATTACGAAGGGTGTTCTCAACTCCTAATCTACAAACGCCGACATCTCCTAGTTAAGGGCGAATACATTTTAAACTTCGAGTCGCCGTGGCGTAGCGGCTAGACGCTCGCCTCGGATCGGAAGGTCGTGGGTTCGTTCCCTGGCGGAGCCAGACCTTTTTCAAAAATGACCTTGGCTCCTAGGTCGACCCAGCCTTGAGCGGGAATCGAGTGCAGTCCCGGGAAGTGATACTGACCACATCATCCATCTTGTGCCGATTGGTCTATAAAAATATAGGTCTAGCCCTATATGCCCTATACGCCTAAAAGGCGTGGAAAATGGTCCTTTACTTACATTTTAAACGTCTGTGATTATCTGGTGTGATTTGAAATGGTAGGGGCCTCATGGATTTATACAACTTATTAGTAATAATATCTTCATACCTACTTTATTCTATCAGTGCCAGACATGGACATTGAATAAGGCACTAGAACAAAACAAAAAAATATCATGGCCTCCGTAAAGTCATTACAGCGCAAGAAGGGACGGGGTTACGAATACCAGCATTAGAGAGAGTATTTTAATAAAATCGTTTTTGAATTAGATTGACAGACAATAAATCAGTTAGTTCGGCCATATAGTCGTAATGCAGCAAACCAAAATGTATGTGAGATTTTTTTTTGTTTTTAAACATCTGGAAAGAAGGCAAGGGGAAGACTAAGAAAGAGATGGATAAGTTGTGAAGCAAAAAATCCTAATCCACCACCCAAGCCACCCGAGAAGCGCAAGACAATTACAGAAAACCACGACACTGTGCTACAACCTTGTATCAGTGAGACGACAAAACTACAACACTTTGCTACAAGCTAGTATCAGTGAGACGATAAAACCACGACACCGGGCTACAACCTACTATCAGTGAGACGACAAACCCACGACACTGGGCTACAACCTGGTATCAGTGAGACGACAAAACCACGACACCGGGCTACAACCTGGTATCAGTGAGACGACAAAACCACGACACCGGGCTACAACCTGGTGTCAGTGAGACGACAAAACCACGACACCGGGCTACAACCTGGTGCCAGTGAGACGACAAAACCACGACACCGGGCTACAACCTGGTGTTAGTGAGACGACAAAACCACGACACCGGGCTACAACCTGGTATTATTGAGACGACACACAAGAAGAAGAAAGGCCTCATCCATTTAAATCCGGCCCTGCTGTATCTGTTTAAGTTCCTTACACTGAACTAGTTTCCACCAACTGTATGCTCCAGTATTATTGTTATTTGCTTTCACCGGCTGTAAACTCCGACCGAAAGACCTGGTTACTCGTTCATTTCTGGCTTTTCGCTTTGTTGCAGGACCTGAGTTTTGTGTGTGCATCCGTTTTACAGATCGTGCTTATTTGTTTTTAGACTGAAGTTCCTTGCCTCCCATGCAGATGTACTTCAACTTTGAAGGAAGCTCCTATTAATTAGTAGACTCTTTCGGCATGCTTTCTGGGGAAAAGTAGGTCTATTCTTGTTTTCTCCACAATAGGACCCCTGAACCCCTATTGGCAGTCTGCTCCAGTGCGATACCCTAACTGTTACTAAAACTACGTGTGCAGCAAAATCACATCAACAGAGTTGAGGTCATAGAAGACATTCCGTAGTCAAAGAAGAGATTTGAAGACGGGACCGACGAAGAAGAAATAATAAGAAGGCTAGCACTAAAACCAGTCATACAGTTTATAAAAACAAAAACATCTTGGTGTATACAAATATAGGTCTATAGTGTGTTTCAAAAGTTATACCCTCACAATTAAACAAATATCTCGAAAACTTCTGGAACGGACTGAAAAACCACATGTTCAATGCGCCAGAACAGGTGCCCTTTACTCACTTATTAAAATGCGGTGGCCGACGGGATAAGATATCACATCCTAGCTGTAAACAACGTGCCAGCCGCATTTAGGAATAAGGGCATGGAAAAGAATGATATTTTAAAAAAAGGGTTAGGAAAACACGAAAAGCGAAGACAAAAGCAGATTATACTGGAAATAAATAAAGCCTCTATGCACAGCGAAATTTGGTTGTTGAACACAGCAACATTTCGCTTTGTTTTGGTCTCAATCTGAGTGTGACCGGCAGTGATTATCTCTCACGTTTTTTTTAACACAACAACACAACCCACCCACCCAGCGACCCACCGCCACGTCGGGGACCCAATAAGCGAGCCGCAATAAAATACCAGTCGGTGTGGCAATCATGAGAACATAATGGAGAGATGATTTTGTTGGCGGGAGTTGGCTTTGTCGAGGGTCGCCACGTCTGTTTGAGGGCGAAGCCGTCCAGGCAGGGCTACCAATGCTGGGGTTCCCCCCATATCTGGGTTTTTATTTGACGCCTGAGAGAAATCTGAGTTTAAAAAAAAAAAACGATATCCTTATATAAAATTGGTAAATGTTTCGTTTCGTAAATATAAATTTGTTACATTTCAACAATCTGGTTTTCTTTTGTGTGTCTATGTATTGCTTGGGTTTTTGTTCAGCTAAGCTGGGGTTTTCAAAATATCCCATTGGCAGCCCTGCGTCCAGGTATGCGAAGAGTTTTTCTAACGGTGTTTGTTTGTGTGTGTGAGAAACTGTTGTGCTTTTTCGGGATGTGTTCAGACAGTATCAGGTTGTGACCTCAAAAATAGAGGACTTGTTTCTGTCGCAAAGGGCATTTGGATAATATTTTATCTTTGAGGTAAGTACTGTATTTTTTGTTTTGATTTTTTTTTTTTGTCGTTGGTATTTCTTCTTCCTTTTCAACCCCCCCCCCTTTTTTTCCCCGCCCCAATGAAGCATAGGCCCTCAACCAACTCACGCCAAGTCGTTCTAACCTTTGTTATCGCATGCTACTCTTCCCAGGTCTACCCCATCTTGAAAACTTTACTCTCTAGCTCCTCTCTTCGTGTTTAAAAAAAGAAAAAAAAATCTTTCTTCATTTCTGCGTCCCCATGCACTCAACTCAGCTGCCGGGCGACAAAACGATATATCCCTTCAGTCTACAAATAGATGAAAATGCAACGGCCACCGTCTGTTGGAAGCAAAAATTTGCCACGAATAAAACCAGT
>CAJHNH020003228.1:75000-78000 GCA_905116865.2 Candidula unifasciata
AGAATCCAAATTTAGCTATATGGCTGCACGATGAAAGGGGTTTCCCAGATTTGCTATTGTTTAAATCTCATCCTTGAGATGGTGATCCTACATAATGCAAATCTAGAGGGTGGAACAGACTATTCAGAAACTCGGTGAGTGACATGGTCAGCGTGGCGCCAGGCAGCTTTACTTTCCAGATCATTACCTGGTACCCATGTCAGACTGGTTTTACCTTAGAGCCACGGTTAGTTTTGCAAGAGGAAAACCTTTGTTCGTTCGAATATCCCCGTTTAACCTCTGATTAGGGAGTCGGCCTCGTCCTAGTCAATATCGGTTACAATTATGACAATACATTTTGTTGCTGTTTTATTGTGTTTGGCCAGGTCGTGACTGTCTCAATGTGGAGGTGTGGATCTGATTTAGTCATGTATTCTTTATTGTGACATCCGTTAGTGGCGTTACTGCTATTGATTTGGCCGTATTTTGAGCTATTCGTGGTGTCGTACCAGTTCTTCGTGTTGTTTTAGTAGCTGTTCTTGCTGTTGTTCCGCTATAAGGTCCTTTGTTGCTATCACGTCCGGCTGTATAAATAGAGAAGGCCGTGGTTGCTATCACGATCTTGTCTAGGTGTCGTCATCATTGTCGGTATGTTGTCTTCGTCCAAATCGCCATATGAGATGTTACAGACCGTCACCCCGTTGCTTGCTTGCCTTGATGTGATTTCGAACCCGAAACGTTCGGACCGCCATCAGAGCCTCTAGCGGCTATGCTATGGAAGTCCCCTTCGTGCAAATAGTCCATGTCCATTGCAGAAAGAAGAAAAAGAAGTCATCAACGTTTAACATGCTGCTCTGGCAGCAAAGTTTGCAGTTACATTTATGATTTGGTTTATTTAAGCCAAGTGTTTGGCACAAACACAAAGAATGTCAGATGACAGAGAAGTAAAAACTGTATACCCAAGGGAGATGAATGGTCGTAGACTACCAGGCAGACCAAGAAAAATATGGAGAGATAATGTCCAGACAGACCTGCAAACACGTGGTGTCAGCAACTGGAAAGAGAAGGCGAACCAAAGAGATGAATGGGGGGGGGGGCGGGTGATATCTGCAACAATGAACCTCAAGGGCTCGGAATGCTGAAGAAGAAACAGTTTGGCTAAGATTGTTGTATGTGCGCAAGATTGGTGGCTTTATGTCCCTAACCAGATAGATTTTCCTCTTCTCTTTGTCTAGGTCCCATTACGTTCCTATTGTTCTTCGTTTCCATCTGTTGTCTACTATCCCAGCTGTTCTCAACCTGTGGGTCACGACCCCTTTGGGGGTAGAACGACCCTTTCACGGGAATCGACTAAGACCATTAAAAAACGCATATTTACTTAAGTAGCAACACAAATAATTGTATGGTTAGGGGTCATCACACCACGAGGACTATATTTAAGGGTCGCTGAAATAAGATGGTTGAGAACCACTGTTTTATCCGGTTGTTTCCCTATTGCATTCGCCCGTGTGCCCGGTTGTGTGGTTCTGAGTCTGTTCCATCCTATTACTGATCATTACTGTTGCCAGGCGTGATCGTAAAGAACCCAACTGTCGTCACTTTTACTGCACCCACCCCACCACTTATTGTTTAAAATTTGTGCTATTCGAAAATATAATAATAGTGACAATAATAATATATAGCACACTCATTTTAATCTTCAGAATGATAAATAATTCAGAACTCCCCAACCCCCCTCCCCCTAAACCCCCCACCTTTTAAAAAAAAAACTAACAGTTGCGAATCAATGAAACTGAAGTTTAATTTGTGTATAAATCTAGTCGATAAACATAGCGAACACACACCGGCCCCTCGGAGTTGGACAAAAACGGGAATTTCCATTTACCTGGATGGCCTAATAAAAAGCTTTAGTTGGCTGTGACCGGTTTTAGTAGTTGATACAGTCTTGCTTGCACCTGGCAAGTACATAACAATCGGAGCTCCATATTACCAAAGCGCCTTGACCTGATCCCACGACCTCCAACAAATGGTATCATAGGATGTAGGAAGTAAATGGAGGTGATGTCAATACTGTCTGGCTATCAACCAGGAAACAGTGTTATCGAGTTAGATGGTAGGATATCCAAAAGAGAATCACCAAGGCAGCAGTTCTAAAAATGTCGACGCCGTGTCTCCTAGAGAAGTTCTCTATTGTCACGACAGATAAAACTTCTTTACTCCTCACCTCATCTGGACCCGTTTGTGCCGTGTATTATAATGTTAAGAATATGTAGGTTTAGGTTTAGGTTTAAAAAACGGACCAACATCAAGGCACAAGTGCCTGGGTTCGCAGAATCTCACCGTAGTGCAACAATTCAGTAGAACCGGCGAGGTTCCTAAAATATTATATGTAGATTTTTACGTTAACTCTAAATTTCTGCCCGGGCAGCCCCGTTAGGCTACTCTTTTCGTTTTACAATTGTCAAGGATTTTTTTTTCGTGGGCAACAGTACACGTCCTACCTTACTATTAAGAGACCAGGGGAAATTACTTGAAGTCCACTTGACAAAAAAAATCACAGTCATCACCGGGGCCTGAACGGGACCTCCAGCACTCAAGGCAGACCCCATGCCCCAAGGCCATTCAGAATGTGCAGGAGTTCGAGTTAACGAAAGAGCTGACTTTGGGGCTACATAAACGAAAGCAGTATGGACACTTCAGTAGCAAGCCAAGAGGTAAAATCCGATGGTACCAGTAACTTTATGACTGAACACCTATCTCTCCCTTGGGTGTTTAAACGTTTCCAGATAACCCCAGTGAATCCCCACGTGCTTTTCCCCTCAGACCGTTTAAAGCATTTGTTTCCTCCGCAAATGTTCATTTGCTCTCAAATGGCCCCCACCCAAAAACTAGGGTTGTCTTTTCATCAATCCCCCCCCCCCCCACCAAGTGGGGCAGGGAAAGACCAGTCGTTTAAAAAAGAAAAACCCCTGACCATTTGCCCGGGGAGACAAAACGTTTTGACCACTTCGTTCTTCGCCC
>CAJHNH020003228.1:78017-100517 GCA_905116865.2 Candidula unifasciata
TGTTGAACAAGCAGTCGCTCAGCAAAGTTCGGACAGACCGCATCATCTGTTCAACATGCGAGTACCCATAATTATTCGGGGAACAGGACGTTCCAGCTGTTGACTGACCTTAGCTTTGGGCTGAGTCAGTACAGGTGTGTGTCTCATCAACATGTCCATCTGGTACGCGGTGAATGTGCTAGGGTCCTGTATGGCGCTAACTTGAAAGCCGTTGGAGTAGAGTTTCAACATGGGTGTCTTACAGACGTTCTCACGGCAGCACAGCTCGTTGTCCGTAAAGCAATCGACAGCGCCAAAGCCGTAACCATCTTCCTGCCCTCGGTCAGCAGCCTAGTAGAGCAGGACATCAAATTGAAATTAAAGGTCAGTTTTGTGTGTCACTAAGTTACAGTCACTCACACGATAGGTCTCGTCTTGTGGCTCGTCGGCTCTGAACTGCAGTTGCCGCATAGGCATGCACCAGTCGGATTACTCCTGGCCAGCTTATTATTTGTCAGTGCAAGGTCGTTTCTTCTGAACCCATACTAGACTATACAGTAAGTAGTCATCATTGGCACCTTTCCGTCTTTCCAGACGATAGTGTTATATTGTGCTATGAGGAGGTATGAGACTCAGCAAATGGCGATGGCGAGTGTGACTAGTAAGACTCGACCGTGTCAAGAAAAGCCTGTCACAATGAAAGCATGGGATTTCAGGACCATTGTTGTCAACATTTGTGTTTAATCAGTTTCTTTACAGATTCTCAGCTCTCATCCTTTCTGCAATTATTTCTTCCTTTAGTCTCATTCCCTTCCTGATATGCCCTTTCCACACAACACGATCCATGGCATTTTGTTCCCATGAGTGCGCCTCAAAACCTGTATCATTCATGTCCCGCTTGCATTCATCTTTATAACATAGTAGAGGTCGGCCTCGACATCTTCTTCCTGAAAAGGTAGTATATACAACATACAATGTCAGGGGATTGCTTACTACCTGCCTTGCGTAAACTAGGGCAGAAAGTTATGGTTGTTGGTCCCAATTCTTGATTTCAGTTGCGTTACATAACTTGAATGATGTTTGCACATACATTTCCTGATCTGGTCGATTTGTATGTAGACTGTTGGTTTCTTGGCTCTTCAGAGGTGCTCCCGACTTTAAAAGAAACATCTAATTACTCGACTCTTATGACATGCTTTGTAGGCAATCAGTGGGTAAATTCATTTAACCCACATTACACGAGATGTTGATAACAATGATTATGATGGGAAGATGATGGTAATGAGGATAATTTTGGAGAAGATAATGATTATGTTGGAGATTTAGTTTGACTGGTTTGAACAGCGGGTCAACATCAAGGTTAGTAATTAAAAAGTGCTCTGTTCTAATTCTAACTCAAGCCTGAATTAGAAGGATTTCAGTGCAGTGCACGAACTCTGTAGCACCAGCGAGTATAGTGTACTGCTTGATGTATAATTTTTAACTCCACATTTTGCTTGGACAGCTACCAAGGGATTGTTTTCGTGCGCAACAGTACACACTGGCGTCCGGTCTTGCTACCTAGAGACTAGGGGAAATTACTAGAAGTCCACAAGAAAAAAATGTCAGCCTTTGCTTCACCCTTCTCAATTCATGCAGTTCACCCAATGCTGTTCCCATCTTTTTAACTTCCCTTTCTAGCTCCCTTCTCTGTGCTTTCCCCCCCTTTATTTCTATGCCCCTTTCGTTTCAGTGGAAAGATATTCTAGTTTTATTGTACTTAGGTTTTCTTAATGTGTGTCCTGTCCGTCACCTGCGTCTTCTCTTCACCTCTTAGTTTACTGGAATTTGTTTGGTTCTCTCCCAAAGCTCATCATTAGTGATTCTATGATACCATTTAGATTTCCAATAAAACACACACTGTGAAAACAGTCATTCTGAAATAAAATAGTATAATTGTGGAAGACTTTTTCTTAATGCTGGCGGGTCCTACTTGTCACACTCGCCATTGCCATGGGATGTGAGTTCTATGCCTACTCATTGAACAAAATAAAACTATCATCTGGAAAGACGTACAGGCGAAAATCATTCTGAGCAAGCACCAGGAAATGACGCTTGTAGTTTATTAGTTATACTTTTCCTCGTTGTCATGTTTCCGCTCCATACAGAAATACTGATTTGACATTAGATTTTTTTTTTTTTTTGTAAAGTAATAGTTTTAATTTTTTTTCGACATGCACACATTTTCTAGTGCTCTGGAAGCCTCTATTGCCTTTTGTATTCGTATTTTAACTTCTCTGTCAGCTCCTCCATCTTTATTTACATCACTGCGAAAACAGGTGTACGACTGTGTTGGAGTGGGGTACCATTAAAAGAAACCATATCACTATTTGCCTGATTTATTCTCATTTTCTTTGTCTTTTCCTTGTGTGTGTGTGTGTTTTTATTTTTCCACCTAGCTGTTGTGATCTAACATCAAGCATATTTAATATATTTTGCCTCTGATTCCGTGAGTGGGACGGAAGATACATATCGTCAGCAAAGTCCCGATGGTCAAGCGGTTTTGTAGGAGTCACCTGAATTCTTGTAGGGGTCACCTGAATTCTTGTAGGGGTCACCTGAATTGTTGTAGGGGTCACCTGAATTCTTGTATGGGTCACCTGAATTTTTTATAGGGTCTCGTGAATTCTTGTAGAGGTCACGTGAATTCTTGTAGGAGTCATCTGAATTCTATGCCTTTTAGCGGTGGCCCCCTTTATAATCCAGTCTTTTGCGAGTCGAAACTGATAGCGCGGCAACATACATCCCTGTCGCACACCTGTTCTGATTTTAGATGTATCTTTAAGTTTTTCTTTACACAGAATTCGGCATTTCGTATCACTACATATTGCTTTGAATGAGGATTATGTTGGAGATAGTAGTGTTGATTTTTGTAATGACGATTATGTTGGAGATAGTAGTGTTGATTTTTGTAATGACGATTATGTTGTAGACTGCTGTGATTCTAGTTTTTTAGGTTTTATTGGCAATGGTCATTATACTGATGTTTATACTTGTTACGATTACGATGGATTAATTTAGGAATGAAGACGACGGGCAAGGCCGGGACTTACAGTTTCAAACTCCTGTTTGAGCCTGTCCTTGTCAGGTCCCGGGGTTGTGTAGAACATCACCAGCGACTTCTCCATGCCCCGGTGAAAGTGAAGGAAGTTGTACAGATTCAGGCTCTTAATGTTGTCAGTACCGAAGCGAGGGTCTGGGGCGATCATAGTACCAGCGCCCATCCGTGACTGTCGGCGCCACGCTAAATCATCCCGTGAAGTGGCTTCATTTCGGAAGGCGGATGGGGCTTTTTGTTCGGGCGCTCTTGGGTAGGTTGTTGTCGGTGGAGCTGGGATTGTTTCTGCAGGTGCAGCTGGTAAATTTATTGGGGGCAGATAAGATCGACGGGCCTGGGAACCCATTTTTAACGGTTGCCTATTTGAGAGTTGTGGTAAATCACTGCGCTCTGGTGGGGTACTCGTCCCGTAGGCAGAGCGTTTTTGTGGGTCAAGGTCACATGTTTGATAGGGTTTTTGATAGGGTCTTTGCGGGTCATGTTCAATTTTTTGAAATAGTGTTTCTCTATTGAACTTAAAGTCTTGGTGGAATGATGGCAGAGCTTGGACACCACGGTATGGCTTCGGCATTTTGGATATCCTTTAAGGTATGCACCACTCAAGAATCAAAACGTACATTGCATTGTAGTGTAAAGCTGGATTGTAGGAGTGACGATCACATGTTGTCCCCCTGAAAATAAAAGGGTAGATAAAGAAAAAATTATACAATCATTAAACACTTAGAGTCGCACCTCGGACTTCGAACAGCTCAGTTCCGAAATGGCGTTTAAGTCCAGATCGTTTGAGATCAAATGCAATTCTGTTTCGCTTGAAACTCAGGCAGACTCAAATAGTTTGTTACAGGGTTCAACAAACTCAAATAGTCTGTTACAGGGTTTACCAAACTCAAATAGTATGTTACAGGGTTTACCAAACTCAAATAGTCTGTTACAGGGTTTAACAAACTCAAATAGTATGTTACAGGGTTTAACAAACTCAAATAGTATGTTACAGGGTTTACCAAACTCAAATAGTCTGTTACAGGGTTTACCAAACTCAAATAGTCTGTTACAGGGTTTAACAAACTCAAATAGTCTGCTACAGGGCTTACTAAACTCAAATAGTCTGTTACAGGGTTTAACAAACTCAAATAGTCTGTTACAGGGTTTAACAAACTCAAATAGTCTGTTACAGGGTTTAACAAACTCAAATAGTCTGCTACAGGGTTTAACAAACTCAAATAGTCTGTTACAGGGTTTACCAAACTCAAATAGTCTGTTACAGGGTTTAACGAGCTCAAATAGTCTGCTACAGGGTTTAACGAGCTCAAATAGTCTGCTACAGGGTTTACCAAACTCAAATAGTCTGTTACAGGGTTTAACAAACTCAAATAGTCTGTTACAGGGTTTAACAAACTCAAATAGTCTGTTACAGGGTTTAACAAACTCAAATAGTCTGTTACAGGGTTTAACAAACTCAAATAGTCTGTTTACAGGGTTTAACAACTCAAATAGTCTGTTTTACAGGGTTTAACAAACTCAAATAGTCTGTTACAGGGTTTAACAAACTCAAATAGTCTGTTACAGGGTTTAACAAACTCAAATAGTCTGTTACAGGGTTTAACAAACTCAAATAGTCTGTTACAGGGTTTAACAAACTCAAATAGTCTGTTACAGGGTTTAACAAACTCAAATAGTCTGCTACAGGGTTTACCAAACTCAAATAGTCTGCTACAGGGTTTAACAAACTCAAATAGTCTGTTACAGGGTTTACCAAACTCAAATAGTCTGTTACAGGGTTTAACAAACTCAAATAGTCTGCTACAGGGTTTAAAACAAACTCAAATAGTCTATTACAGGGTTTAACAAACTCAAATAGTGTGCTACAGGGTTTAACAAACTCAAATAGTCTGCTACAGGGTTTACCAAACTCAAATAGTGTGCTACAGGGTTTAACAAACTCAAATAGTGTGCTACAGGGTTTAACAAACTCAAATAGTCTGCTACAGGGTTTAACAAACTCAAATAGTATGTTATATTTTTTAACAAACTCAAAAAGTCCCTTACAGGGTTTAACAAACTCAAAAAGTCCCTTATAGGGTTTAACAAACTCAAATAGTCTGCTACAGGGTTTAACAAACTCAAATAGTCTGCTACAGGGTTTACCAAACTCAAATAGTCTGTTACAGGGTTTAACAGACTCAAATAGTGTGCTACAGGGTTTAACAAACTCAAATAGTCTGCTACAGGGTTTAACAAACTCAAATAGTATGTTATATTTTTTAACAAACTCAAAAAGTCCCTTACAGGGTTTAACAAACTCAAAAAGTCCCTTACAGGGTTTAACAAACTTAAAAAGTCCCTTACAGGGTTTAACAAACTCAAATAGTCTGCTACAGGGTTTACCAAACTCAAATAGTATGTTATATTTTTTAACAAACTCAAAAAGTCCCTTACAGGGTTTAACAAACTCAAAAAGTCCCTTACAGGGTTTAACAAACTCAAAAAGTCCCTTACAGGGTTTAACAAACTCAAAAAGTCCCTTACAGGGTTTAACAAACTCAAAAAGTCCCTTACAGGGTTTAACAAACTCAAATAGTCTGCTACAGGGTTTACCAAACTCAAAAGGTATGTTATATGGGTTAACAAACTCAAATAGTCTTTTACAGACATGGATTCAAACAGGGTTAAGCAAACTAGAATTTTAAAGTGCATTTCCTAAACACACAGTAAATATATAAACACGTGATAATCATATTTGAATACAAACATAATAACAATTTTTAAAAGATGTACAAATATTGTATTTGCTGTAGCTTGATCAAAATGGTGACACATGACATAGGAGTAGGAAGTAGAGGAGGGGTGGAAAGGCGGGAAGGGGGGGGGGGGGCTTTAGTGAAGTTACTGTTTGGAAGTGACAGTGACAGTGACAGTGATATACTGTTTGGAACTGACAGTGACAGACTATTTCAAAGTCAGTGTTCGAAAATGGTATCATTGAATATGTTAATACATCTGTTAACTAGTTTTGTGTCCGGGTGTCACTTTAAAACAACTTCTTTCGTTTTCGACCGCAGGTCACACTATTGTGGATGTCAACAGTGCTAATCCTTTCAGCCTTCCCCTCTTCCTCCATGGAAAAAATTTCTCCTGCAGTTTCTTCTTTCTGTTGCTGGGGAAGGTGCTGAAGCTCTAGCGTTGTCAGCTCAGTCGCGGGATCGGCACGTGAAAGTCCTTCGTTTTTAAAGGTTTGTTTCAGTTCCAAAGCAAAGTTTGCTTCAAATGTTTGCTCGAGTTTTAGGTGCTTCGAATTCAAAGGTACCAGTGTGATGTTCTAACAAAATATATACTGATTTAGGACCATAGGGCGGTCTCATCGAACTGCGCACATTAGGATTTATTTTCATTTCGTTTAGCCACTACGGGAAAGAAATCTATCACCTTACCTAGAATTGTAACCTGGGTCTCAAACAACTGAAAATCCAGGAACAAGACAAAGCTGACACATAGATTACGTGAGATTACAAGAAGAAGGGCACATAAACTGAATTATAACCGGAAAACGAAATACTGTCTCTGCAGCAAACGTCAGTGAGAAGACAAGTGAGAAACTGAAATACTTTCTCTGTAACAAACGTCAGTGATAGAACAAGTGAGAAACTGAAATACTTTCTCTGTAACAAACGTCAGTGAGAAAACAAGTGAGAAATTGAAAACAAATTCTCTGTAACAAACGTCAGTAAGAAGACAAGTAAGAAACTGAAATACTTTCTCTGTAACAAACGTCAGTGAGAGAACAAATTAGAAACTGAAATACTTTCTCTGTAACAAACGTCAGTGAGAGAACAAGTGAGAAATTGAAAAAAATTCTCTGTAACAAACGTCAGTAAGAAGACAAGTAAGAAACTGAAATACTTTCTCTGTAACAAACGTCAGTGAGAAGACAAGTGAGAAACTGAAATACTTTCTCTGTAACAAACGTCAGTGTAAGACAAGTGAGAAACAAATACTTTCTCTGTAACAAACGTCAGTGTAAGACAAGTGAGAAGCAAATACTTTCTCAGTAACAACCACAGTGAGAAGACAAGTGAGAAACAAATACTTTCTCAGTAACAACCACAGTGAGAAGACAAGTGAGAAACAAATACTTTCTCAGTAACAACCACAGTGAGAAGACAGTGAGAAACTGAAATACTTTGTCTGTAACAACCACAGTGAGAAGACAAGTGAGAAACAAATACTTTCTCTGTAATAAACGTCAGTGAGAAGAAACTATTTACATTGACTACCATCGGCTGCGTTGAGAACAGCAGTTTAGAGATGAATTGTTTTATGCTGATGTATGTCGTTGCAGTACAACGTGTAGGTCCTGGTGGCAACCAGTAGGTCCTGCTGTCTCACAATTGGTCGCTGATATCATGGCCTATTCCACGGTGTTGAACAGTGTATCTTGTCTGGCTGGTCCCCCAGTGCTATTCGATACTATTCCACAGTGTGTCTTGTGTCGCTAATAACATGGAGGTCTGCTATCTCACAGTGTGTCTTGTGTGGTTGAAATCCTTGAGGTTTTTCCTGCTATCTCACAGTGTGTCTTGTTTGGTTGAAATCCTTGAGGTTTTCCCTGCTATCTCACAGTGTGTCTTGTATGGTTGAAATCCTTGAGGTTTTCCCTGCTATCTCACAGTGTGTCTTGTATAGCTGATGTGCTAAAGGTTTTCCCCAGTATCTCCTTTCTACCGGGGATGTGCTAAAACTAAATGAATGTGTCTCTGTTTGAAGACTTACCTCCATATGTGTCCAAAGAAAAGCCGTTTGCCGGCCTTTCATTGTGTCTAAAAGACATGGTTTTCATGTTTAACAATTGTGTCATTCAGTGCGCCATCACAGCAAAATAGTTGTAGGACCCAGAAAACGTTTTGAATCGTCACCAGTGTAATAAACTTATCTGGAAATAACAAGGGGGAAAAAGATACACTTATTTTACAAACTGACTTCACAGCACTCAGATATCGCCATAACTGTTCTGTCCCAATCTTCAGCAGCTGCCGAAAAATTCCATCAGGTTTGCATTCTCCTGAGCGTTGCGAGCTGGAGAACTTGTCGATCTGTTCTGCGCACTGCCCACTGACTTTCACAGTGCTTGGATAACATCTATAGTGATAAGTGATTAGAAAAGATTTTCATCACAGCACTCCGGACAGACCTATAGATGCTCCGATCTCCTCAAAAGCTCCACAAGTGCCAAACGTCTGATGACACCTGTTCTGTGTTGGTTAAAGAAACTTCTTGTCCCCTTAGTGAAATGTTTATTTCTTGCAGCTCCAGACTGCACCCCCATGTCCATCAGTCTAGACAAAGATATAGAGTCATGTCCTTTGGCGTGCACCTCGGTAAGGTAAGTACAGCTTCAGGTGTACAGAACCGTCAGTCTGTCTGCCTATTCGTCGCTAGTACATATGTTTATGTAATCATTTCTTCATTCATGCTGAACCATTACATGTTACTTACTACTGGCAATCTATTCCACAATTTAACACCCAGTCAAGCACCCTTTGTTTCTCTCGTCAAAAAGTTCTTTTGTTTGTTTCTTTCTTCCGTACATAGTTTCTTTTGGGTTTTCTCGCTTTCTCAGTTTATGTGTTTCCCAACTCAATGCCTGTTTATTGATTGTCTGCTGGTTTCTTCACAGGATGTGTCCAGTGTAGCGAAATCGTCTATGTCTGACCTTAGTGTGTTCTAGTGAATGCCCACACGTGTCTCTTCCCCTGTCCAGCCATAAAGACAGTCTTTTTAGGGCACCTGGCAATGGCCATGTGACCGGCCATTAAGTTCTAATGAGGTTCCTGGGTTAGTCAATCGCGTCCATGATTGCAGTCTGCAAGATTAACACCTGAAGGATGGACAATCAAACAGACACATCATACATGCGAAGCGCCGTTAAACCACATAACAGTTATTCCATTGCATCTGGCGGTTACATAATAACCTGCAGCCCAGATTGAGGACAGAACTCCAGCGAAATCTTGGGTAACTTCTTCTTTAGTTGCATGGTAGTCTTGTCCATTCACAACCTTCAGTCTCGTCTTCTTCTTCTTCACGTCCTCTTTTACGGCTGTGTCGAGGGAGATATAAGGTCCTACATCGTGCACTTTTGGCTGCTTCGACCGAAGACACATCTTGGTGCCGTAGAGTCTTGTTATTTCCAGTTTTTTCTGAAACATATTATCTGCCATGCCATAATGTCGAACTGCCGAACTTCTCCTCACTTATCTCCCTCTGTCGCTTTTCTCCTCAAAGTGTGTTACCGTCACACTGTTCTTCAGATTTCTCCGTCTCAGTAAATGGCTGAAGAATGTTGAATTAGAAATCGACATCATAGGAATCGATACACTCCTATAAGCGCTCTAACCCCATCTTCAGCAACAAGAGAAGAGTTCCATTTCTGACGGAACCAGTATCTGTCTGATTGTATATTCGTCTTGCCTTTCAATGGAGCGTTGGCTAGATCCCCAGGTTACACCTCGCAGCGCAATCATCCTCATTCCATAATGATCCATGTGTGCCGTCGCACTTTCACTCGCTCCTAACCAACCATCACAACATCTAACGTATCATTCACCAACCAACCATCACAACATCTAACGTATCATTCACCAACCAACCATCACAACATCTAACGTATCATTCACCAACCAACCATCACAACATCTAACGTATCATTCACCAACCAACCATCACAACATCTAACGTATCATTCACCAACCAACCATCACAACATCTAACGTATCATTCATCTGTTTAAAACCAAGTGGTACAGAAGCGGCCACTCTATCTGTATGTCTGCATGCTCGTTTCCGTACACACCGGCATCTCATGGAGATCTGCAAATACAAGTATCCTTTCAGTACCTAGTGCTTTACATTCTGCTGTCTTGATTGAATACACGTTAAAGAGCAGTGATACAATAGCAGAACAATGGTATAATCTGGGGGCGATATTACATAGCATATACGCAGCTGAAGGCCAACTATACGTGAATGTAGGGCAGCTGCTATCTAATTCCCAGCAAGGGAGACACACCCTTCTCCATGAGTGCAGTTATCAAAAAATCATATCTGACTCTATTATAGGCATCCTCAAGATCAACTGCTGCCACAACCGTCTCCAGTCTGTTCTCGAACGCCTCATAAACATCAAAAGCAAAATTGGCTGCCTTTGACCAGGTATCTTGCCGAGGCCGGTAACTGCCCAAACATTTTGGCAAGACCTCTTTTCTTTCCAGAAACATTTGCAGTTTAACAAAAATAATTTCTCTCTAGCACCTTGTCAAAAGTATTTTGCAGGATGATACACCTGAAACCGCTGAGCCTAGAATGATGTTTTCTTTGTTGATGGTTTCGGAAGAGAGATTAGGTAGTTGTGCACCTGATCCTAGGATACTGACGCTGTTCGCTCTGGCTGAAGCTGAACTCCCTCAAGTCTTTATCACTTTTGCTCTTCATATAGCACATCTGACTCCGTCAAGGCCCTGTGCAATGTCTTTTTCCAATGTGTGTTTTATATCTTGCGCTCTAATGATATATTCACAATAAATAACATTTATAGCATTAGACAGATTATCTCTATCAGAATTTGCAAGTTCCCTGTCATTATTACAATAATGCTTTAAATATCTGTGAAAGTGCTTCCCCTTTCTCTTTGTCTGTTGTCAAGGTATATCATTATCAGTGTATATCATGCCTGTTGTGATAGGCCGATCCTTCTTTTGCATCTGATTGTCAAGTTTCCAAAACCTACCCAGTTATTTATCCTCTCACATTTCGCTAACAAAATGTTCCAATGTAGCTAATTCTTTCTAGTTTCTCTACATCCTCGTATCAGCTGCGAGCTGTAGTTCGCGCGTTTTGTAAGAGTTTCACTTCTGCTGACTTTGCTCTTGAAACCTGTTCTTCTACTCAGGTCCACCACGAAGGCTGCACACAAGCAGAGGTGGTGGTTCTGCTCCATACCTTCTGTCAAATGTGTCCAAGAAGGCTATTGGTTCACTTATATTTAAAAGTCTAGGACACAAAGAATGACCAAAGACTGCAGGATGTATCTTTCTGTGGGCAACACGTCTTCTTCCTCAATCAGTTTCTTTCAAGGCCTCGTTGTTGCTCTTTTAAACCGACCAGGGTATTCTCATCGTTGGTTTATAAAACCACACATGTTGTTGTCTGTTTTCCTATACAGATGAAAGAGTTTGACTCCCACTGTGAAAATGAAAAGGAGGATTACGGTTTTCAAATGTAAATGCTTTAGACACAAAAAGTTATTTAGAACTTATAACTAACAAATATGTGATGGAAAATATAAACACATTTGTAGAACATCAGGAGCCTCTTATGGCATTAGTGAAACTTTGTTACCTTAGCTCGGGCACGTGGTGAGACATGATTCGATTGCAAAGTCTGTATTTCAGGGAAAATTGTGTGCATATGTGTGTGTGTGTGGGGGGGGGGGGGGGGGGGGGATGGGGTTGAGGTTGAAGAAGGGGAGAGAAATTAGAACTTGAAATGAAAACATCAGGACATGTACAGTACTAACGTATCATACACTTCTCTACAAGCGGAAGACTGACAAAGATAGTGGGTTTTGTGTGTTAATCCAGTAAAGCAAACCAAGTATTGGGACAGCTAACCCCCATCTTACAGCATAAGACAATCCCAATCAGCACAACGAGACATCTTTTTCAAAGCATATTTATTCTAACTCTGTGCTACCGTGCCAGACATGGTCACTCACAACAAACCATAAAAGAAAATTAGTAACCACGTAAATTAGATGTCTGAGAAGGGCTGTAGGAGTGACCATAAGAGATAAAATCAGGAATGAGATCATAAGAGAACAAGTCGGCACAGAACCAATTCTGGATTACATACAAAGACAGCAAGTGAAATGGTTTGCCCACTTGGAGAGAATGCCTTGTGACACCATACCATACAAAGCATACAAGGAAAGAGAAGGACGTAGAGCACGGGGTAGACCAAGAACAAGATGGAAGGATAACATCAGAGAAACTCTACAACAGCACGATGTGCCTATGGTCGAGGCAGCCAGAAGAGCTAGAAACAGAACCTTATATCTCCCTCGACACCCACAGCGGTAAAAGAGGAAGTGAATAAGAAGAAGAAGCAAATGCATTCATTGATATACTCCTTTACGGCTCAGGGTTTTTAAAATATTATGTACAACCACAACTCTTCCTCCGCCAAATACTTGTTTACAAATCGTCCATCATTCCATGATTCACTTCCATTCATCACCATTTGATTTAAACAGCTTTTGCCAGCTCTGATAACTGTCCCCTCTTAACAAGAACTATTTCACAGCGTATAGTTAATTTGATAAAAGGCTGCTTTCGTTTGGGCTAATCTACATTTAAATTATTTTATGCACCTTCCATATTCTGTTATCAGGTTTCCCAAGTACTTTAAGGTAGGTTAGTTCGTTGGTCGTTTGTAACTAGCCGTCTTTCCAGACCATTGTGTTATATTGTGCTACTCTGAGACAATGGACTCCTAGCGAGTGTGACTAGCAAGACCGGCACGCGTTAAGAAAAGTCTTCAATAATTAAATTAGATGAATAAAGGAACGTTTTTGCCATAATTTCGGTTTGCTGTGTGTCTTCTCAGAGGTTCGCCTCCCATCCTCTCTGAATCATTTCTTCCTTTATTCACATTCCCTTTCTGATTTACTCCCTCAGCATGGAGAATACTGTTGCACTACCTACTTTTTCTAATAGCTCACGGTTTGTGATCTTATCTTGCTTCCCAATGCCAAGTATTCTTCTTAGGCATCGCATGTGAAAGTGATCAAAATCAGTTAATGGTCGTATCCCAATAGGAACTCTTCGCTTGCTGCTAAATTTGGTGACGAAGCGCTTATGGAAGTGTCCCGAGTGCTGTGATGTCAATTTCTTTTTTAGTATTTAGTTTAGCCCTTTTTCATAGTTCCAATACGTTTACCAAGTTTCACTGCTGCCAAAAAGTGTGTTGACGTATACCAAATAATTTTAAAAAGAAAGATGTACGTTAAAAAGCGGACATGATCGCTAAAGTAAGCTACAGGAAGTTACAAGCTGATTAATTTCGCAAAGCTTTGGGACATGAGACAACAAATAGGGCAATACGACAAAGGATGCTGCAGGTATCGTCATGACAAGAGGATCCCGCATCCTGGTATACCTAGGGCAATAGGCCAAAGAATGCATTGTCATGACAAGAGGATCCCGCATCCTGGTATACCTAGGGCAATAGGCCAAAGAATGCATTGTCATGACAAGAGGATCCCGCATCCTGGTATACCTAGGGCAATAGGCCAAAGAATGCATTGTCATGACAAGAGGATCCCGCATCCTGGTATACCTAGGGCAATAGGCCAAAGAATGCATTGTCATGACAAGAGGATCCCGCATCCTGGTATACCTAGGGCAATAGGCCAAAGAATGCATTGTCATGACAAGAGGATCCCGCATCCTGGTGTCCCTAGCGCGAGATTGTACATTGCATATGCGCACGCTGTGCAATGTGTCTGTTGTGTGTACAGCATACCGGAAGTAGAACATATCTGCTGACGTCACAGGTCACTCCCGGTATGTCCTTGTAGAACATGTCGTCCCTGTAGAACATGTCCCAGTAGAACATGTCCCTGTACAACACAGATGGGCCGGGGAACGGCCTTTGCTAGAGCAATGGTAATTTGGGAAAATCAACATCGATAGGAGGTTATGTGCCGCAACGCGAATGGAGCGATGGTTCGCCAACTCATCAGATTACCAAATTACAGTTAAGGTCTGTTGGTCTGTTTATTTGTGTGTTTATTCTCTCCCAATTCAATCATGATCTACACTTTCCTCAGTATATGCATTTTCCTACTCCCCGGTACTCCATGTTGTTTGTGTTATTTCACCCACTCAGCTATTCATATGAACAGTTGCTACGAACTTCTAAAGTTCATTTATTCATTGTCCCTTTGAGCTATTTTATCTCACATAGGGCTCTCAGTCTATCCCCTTCATTCCTTTCTATCTTGTGCTGTCAGTTCAGTAATATAGATGGATTCCAGTCCAACAGATGTGGTCACTGTCATCAACGTTAGCCTTAGGGTTATTTTTGTTTGGTTCGTCCTCGCCTTCTCAATCTCTTTTCTTTCCATGTGAATCATGGTTGGTGATTCTCTGCTGCCTTCATCCCAGGATGTGTACAATGTAGCGCTATCTTCTCTGTCTCATAACTGTTGATACTAGTGGATGTGTCTAGTGTAGCGCCATCTTCTCTGTCTCATAACTGTTGATACTAGTGGATGTGTCTAGTGTAGCGCTATTTTCTCTGTCTTATAACTGTTGATACTATTGGATGTGTCTAATGTAGCGCTATCTTCTCTGTCTTATAACTGTTGATACTAGTGGATGTGTCTAGTGTAGCGCTATCTTCTCTGTCTCATAACTGTTGATACTAGTGGATGTGTCTAGTGTAGCGCTATCTTCTCTGTCTTATAACTGTTGATACTAGTGGATGTGTCTAGTGTAGCGCTATCTTCTCTGTCTCATAACTGTTGATACTAGTGGATGTGTCCAATGTAGCGCTATCTTCTCTATCTTATAACTGTTGATACTAGTGGTTGTGTCCAATGTAGCGCTATCTTCTCTGTCCTATAACTATTGATACTAGTGGATGTGTACAATGTAGCGCTATCTTCTCTGTCTTATAACTATTGATACTAGTGGATGTGTCCAATTTAGCGCTATCTTCTCTGTCTTATAACTGTTGATACTTGTGGTTGTGTCCAATGTACCGCTATCTTCTCTGTCTTATAACTGTTGATACTAGTGGATGTGTACAATGTAGCGTTATCTTCTCTGTCTTATAACTGTTGATACTAGTGGATGTATACAATGTAGCGCCATCTTCTCTGTTTTATAACTGTTGATACTAGTGGATGTGTCCAATGTAGCGCTATCTTCTCTGTTTTATAACTGTTGATACTAGTGGATGTGTCTAGTGTAGCGCTATCTTCTCTGTCTTATAACTGTTGATATTAGTGGATGTGTCTAGTGTAGCGCTTTCTTCTCTGTCTTATAACTGTTGATACTAGTGGATGTGTACAATGTAGCGCCATCTTCTCTGTCTTATAACTGTTGATACTAGTGGTTGTGTCTAATGTAGCGCTATCTTCTCTGTCTTATAACTGTTGATACTAGTGGATGTGTCTAGTGTAGCGCTATCGTCTCTGTCTTATAACTGTTGATACTAGTGGATGTGTCTAGTGTAGCGCTATCTTCTTTGTCTTATAACTGTTGATACTAGTGGATGTGTCTAGTGTAGCGCCATCTTCTCTGTCTTATAACTGTTGATACTAGTGGATGTGTACAATGTAGCGCTATCTTCTCTGTCTTATAACTGTTGATACTAGTGGATGTGTCTAGTGTAGCGCTATCGTCTCTGTCTTATAACTGTTGATACTAGTGGATGTGTACAATGTAGCGCCATCTTCTCTGTCTTATAACTGTTGATACTAGTTGTTGTGTCTAATGTAGCGCTATCTTCTCTGTCTTATAGCTGTTGATACTAGTGGATGTGTCTAATGTAGCGCTATCTTCTCTGTCTTATAACTTTTGATACTAGTGGATGTGTCTAGTGTAGCGCTATCTTCTCTGTCTTATAACTGTTGATACTATTAGATGTGTCTAATGTAGCGCTATCTTCTCTGTCTTATAATTGTTGATACTAGTGGATGTGTCTAGTGTAGCGCTATCTTCTCTGTCTTATAACTGTTGATACTAGTGGTTGTGTCCAATGTACCGCTATCTTCTCTGTCTTATAACTGTTGATACTAGTGGATGTGTCTAGTGTAGCGCTATCTTCTCTGTCTCATAACTGTTGATACTAGTGGATGTGTCTAGTGTAGCGCTATCTTCTCTGTCTTATAACTGTTGATACTAGTGGATGTGTCTAGTGTAGCGCTATCTTCTCTGTCTCATAACTGTTGATACTAGTGGATGTGTCTAGTGTAGCGCTATCTTCTCTGTCTTATAACTGTTGATACTAGTGGATGTGTCTAATGTAGCGCTATCTTCTCTGTTTTATAACTGTTGATACTAGTGGATGTGTCTAGTGTAGCGCTATCTTCTCTGTCTTATAACTGTTAATACTAGTGGATGTGTCTAGTGTAGCGCTTTCTTCTCTGTCTTATAACTGTTGATACTAGTGGATGTGTACAATGTAGCGCCATCTTCTCTGTCTTATAACTGTTGATACTAGTGGTTGTGTCTAATGTAGCGCTATCTTCTCTGTCTCATAACTGTTGATACTAGTGGATGTGTCTAATGTAGCGCTATCTTCTCTGTCTTATAACTGTTGATACTAGTGGATGTGTCTAATGTAGCGCTATCTTCTCTGTCTTATAACTGTTGATACTAGTGGATGTGTCTAGTGTAGCGCTATCGTCTCTGTCTTATAACTGTTGATACTAGTGGTTGTGTCCAATGTACCGCTATCTTCTCTGTCTTATAACTGTTGATACTAGTGGATGTGTCTAGTGTAGCGCTATCTTCTCTGTCTTAAAATTGCAGTTAGTAGTGGATGTGTCTAATGTAGCGCTGTCTTCTCTGTCTTATAACTGTTGATACTAGTGGATGTGTCTAATGTAGCGCTATCTTCTCTGTCTTATAACTGTTGATACTAGTGGATGTGTCTAATGTAGCGCTATCTTCTCTGTCTTATAACTGTTGATACTAGTGGATGTGTCTAGTGTAGCGCTATCGTCTCTGTCTTATAACTGTTGATACTAGTGGTTGTGTCCAATGTACCGCTATCTTCTCTGTCTTATAACTGTTGATACTAGTGGATGTGTCTAGTGTAGGGCTATCTTCTCTGTCTTAAAATTGCAGTTAGTAGTGGATGTGTCTAATGTAGCTCTGTCTTCTCTGTCTTATAACTGTTGATACTAGTGGATGTGTCTAATGTAGCGCTATCTTCTCTGTCTTATAACTGTTGATACTAGTGGATGTGTCTAATGTAGCGCTATCTTCTCTGTCTTATAACTGTTGATACTAGTGGATGTGTCTAGTGTAGCGCTATCTTCTCTGTCTTATAACTGTTGATACTAGTGGATGTGTCTAATGTAGCGCTATCTTCTCTGTCGTATAACTGTTGATACTAGTGGATGTGTCTAGTGTAGCGCTATCTTCTCTGTCTTATAACTGTTGATACTAGTGGATGTGTCTAATGTAGCGCTATCTTCTCTGTCTTATAACTGTTGGGACTAGTGGTTGTGTTTAATGTATCGCTATCGTCTCTGTCTTATAACTGTCGATACCAATGGCTGTCCAGACATTTCTCGTATTTCTTCGCCCCTTGATAATAATGCGTCTTAATTTATTTTTTTCATTATTTTGCTCAGACATATGTTTTCGAATGCGTTTCACATTCGTTCCATGTTCTTTGTAGTTCTTCAACTTTCACTACCACATGTCCAAACTGTGATCACATTAAAACTGTAACAACGTAACTTTGTTTTACAATATTCAAAGTTATTGATGCTTTGCCAATGCGTGTCATTTTTTTTCTTCCCTTTTTTTAGTTTCTGTTCATTTCCTTTACTATCGAAATTACTACCTAATTGGGTGAATTGATCTATTACTGTAATTACTTTTGTCTCTACTGTTGCATCTCCTTGATCTGTTGTTGGTGCCTTAATTATATTTGTATTTATATTTGTATTTTCACAACTTTTACTGATGCTTCATAACTTATCATTAAACCAACCGTTGTGCTAAATTTGATAAATAATCTGTTTTTCTTTTCATGTCATTGCTGTTTGACTTAGCAGAATACTATCTTTAGCAAAATCAAGATCTATCAACTGTGTGTTCTCCATCCAGTCACCGTCGGTGTTTCCAACATAACATGTGTTCTCCATCCAGTCACCGTCGGTGTTTCCAACATAACATTTGTTTCTTACCCAGTCACCGTCGGTGTTTCCAACATAACATTTGTTTCTTACCCAGTCACCGTCGGTGTTTCCAACATAACATTTGTTTCTTACTCAGTCACCCGGTGTTTCCAACACAACATTTGTTTCTTACCCAGTCACCGTCGGTGTTTCCAACATAACATTTGTTGCTCACTCAGTCACCCGGTGTTTCCAACATAACATTTGTTTCTTACCCAGTCACCCGGTGTTTCCAACATAACATTTGTTGCTCACTCAGTCACCCGGTGTTTCCAACATAACATTTGTTTCTTACCCAGTCACCCGGTGTTTCCAACATAACATTTGTTGCTCACTCAGTCACCCGGTGTTTCCAACATAACATTTGTTTCTTACCCAGTCACCCGGTGTTTCCAACATAACATTTGTTTCTTACTCAGTCACCCTGTGTTTCCAACATAACGTTTGTTGCTCACTCAGTCATCCGGTGTTTCCAACATAACGTTTGTTGCTCACCCAGTCATCCAGTGTTTCCAACATAACGTTTGTTGCTCACCCAGTCACCCGGTGTTTCCAACATAACATTTGTTTCTTACTCAGTCACCCGGTGTTTCCAACATAACATTTGTTTCTTACTCAGTCACCCGGTGTTTCCAACATAACATGTGTTTCTTACCCAGTCACCCGGTGTTTCCAACATAACATTTGTTTCTTACCCAGTCACCCGGTGTTTCCAACATAACATTTGTTTCTTACTCAGTCACCCGGTGTTTCCAACATAACGTTTGTTGCTCACTCAGTCACCCAGTGTTTCCAACATAACGTTTGTTGCTCACTCAGTCACCCGGTGTTTCCAACATAACGTTTGTTTCTTACTCAGTCACCCGGTGTTTCCAACATAACGTTTGTTGCTCACTCAGTCACCCGGTGTTTCCAACATAACGTTTGTTGCTCACTCAGTCACCCGGTGTTTCCAACATAACGTTTGTTGCTCACTCAGTCACCCGGTGTTTCCAACATAACGTTTGTTTCTCACCCAGTCATCCGGTGTTTCCAACATAACGTTTGTTTCTCACCCTGTCATCCGGTGTTTCCAACACAACATTTGTTTCTCACCCAGTCATCCGGTGTTTCCAACACAACATTTGTTTCTCACCCTGTCATCCGGTGTTTCCAACACAACATTTGTTTCTCACCCAGTCATCCGGTGTTTCCAACATAACGTTTGTTTCTCACCCTGTCATCCGGTGTTTCCAACACAACATTTGTTTCTCACCCAGTCATCCGGTGTTTCCAACACAACATTTGTTTCTCACCCAGTCATCCGGTGTTTCCAACACAACATTTGTTTCTCACCCAGTCATCCGGTGTTTCCAACACAACATTTGTTTCTCACCCTGTCATCCGGTGTTTCCAACACAACATTTGTTTCTCACCCTGTCATCCGGTGTTTCCAACACAACATTTGTTTCTCACCCAGTCATCCGGTGTTTCCAACACAACATTTGTTTCTCACCCAGTCATCCGGTGTTTCCAACACAACATTTGTTTCTCACCCTGTCATCCGGTGTTTCCAACACAACATTTGTTTCTCACCCAGTCATCCGGTGTTTCCAACATAACGTTTGTTTCTCACCCTGTCATCCGGTGTTTCCAACACAACATTTGTTTCTCACCCAGTCATCCGGTGTTTCCAACATAACGTTTGTTTCTCACCCTGTCATCCGGTGTTTCCAACACAACATTTGTTTCTCACCCAGTCATCCGGTGTTTCCAACATAACGTTTGTTTCTTACCCAGTCAATGGTTATGCCATATAACAGAGGCGATAAAAGATGTCCACGTTTCACTCCAGTTTCAACTTTACACTAATCACATAAACGATTATATGTTCACACTGCACAATCTGAACCTTTGTACATTGCCTTTATAATATTTTGCTCGACACTGGTACACACACAAAATACGACAAAGTAATGTTCTGTGTATGCTATCACAAGCCTTCTTAAAGTAGTTGAAAATCAATATAAATGTGTATGATGTCGCCCACTATAAGTTTTAGTGGTACGACAATGAAACTGATCTTTCTCAGCCCTTCCCACATCTCGGACAGTACAAAGGGACCTAAAGAACAGTTATAAAGTCGTGAGTTCTACTCACAGACGCATCAGCCAGTTCACAAGTGAAATGATTATAAAGATTCTAGGTTTGCTGAGTTCGTGATTTGTGCCAACTTCTATGTGGAGAGGTTCTGGGAAGAGAGGTCCAGCCGTGTGGGAAAATCCGGTGCCATGAAGACAAACTTGTTGGCTTTTTTCGGTAACTATAACATGGACAACAACTGTGGGCTGACGCCTCTCATATTTCCCTCACTGTAAGCGGGAGCTGCAGAACTCAAGTGTTACTGATATCTTCATGCAGTTGTGATTTAAGCAATAGATCAAAACCTAATGTCTCTTTGTTTGCAGCAATTCCTAAACATATGCAGGCGTAAGTTGCTCACTGCCAACCCAACAAGCATCTGGAAGACTAAGCAAGCGAAGCATCCTCACCAGGTCGTGGCAACAGCCATCAGTTTCTGAACACTGCAACACTTTGCCGGCACATCTAACATGGCAGACGATGAACCCATTTATCCGGTGCCAAAACCACGAAACAAACTGTCAGTGCAAAGCACCATCACCGAATACGACTTAGGAGAAGTGAGAGCGCCTGTCAAGAGAAAAAGGATGTCAATTCCAACCAGGAAATTGCCCGGCAACGAGGATCATTCGCTTGATAAATCAGAGTGTTCATCTCAAGAGGAAGCAGATCAGTCTCTCGACCGATCAGGCAGCACAAGAAACAGTATTTGCTGTAAACCTGTAGAGTGTGACATACAAGAGTGCGATGAAAATGTTGTTAGCCATCCTTCGATACCATCACGATCAACAGCACTACCTGCACGATCACCCAAGGGTGTGTTTGGCACTGACAAAATCCAACTTCTCCATGCAGATACATATGACGAGTTTATTTCGGATAAGCAGAAGGTTCTTATCATATTTTATGAGTTTCGGACGCCAGAATTCGCAAAGCTTGCTACGGAGTTTGGCTTCGTAAGTATTCAATGACACCGTGACGTGAACAGTTGTCCGTGACCTCATTAACACAAACCTCATCAACAACTTTGTGTCTCTATATATATATACATATTATATTTATATATATACGAGTGTGTGTGTGTGAGTTTAATCATAATAATCAATAGCAGCACAGTAGCATAATTTCTTACTTTTTTTTTAAGCTCTCCTGTTGTGGTCTTTCTGTGTAACGTGTGGGATCTTAGTTTTTTAAAGCTCTCCTGTTGTGGTCTCTCTGTGTAACTTTATGGGATCTTAGTTTTTTAAAGCTCTCCTGTTGTGGTCTCTCTGTGTAACTTTATGGGATCTTAGTTTTTTAAAGCTCTCCTGTTGTGGTCTCTCTGTGTAACGTGTGGGATTTTAGTTTTTTAAAGCTCTCCTGTTGTGGTCTTTCTGTGTAATGTGTGGGATCTTAGTTTTTTTAAATCTCTCCTGTTGTGGTCTCTCTGTGTAACTTGTGGGATCTTAGTTTTTTAAAGCTCTCCTGTTGTGGTCTCTGTGTAACGTGTGGGATCTTAGTTTCCCTTTCAAGACTGTCAAGCACACTACCTAATAGGTCATGTAGCGCTCTCTCACAGTCTCAATGAGAACAAGCAAACATCTTCTATAAAACATATCTCGGCCCAGCACTTGCACAAGCTATAGATATGGCCGCTTATAGTAAACAAGACACATAGTTTAATAACCATTTTAATCTAGATGTCAAGAAAAGGCTGTTAAAGTCTCTAAGAGTAAAGATATATTAGAAAAATGTCGGCATAATATTGAACATAAAACAGACTGTCGCTTATAGAATCGAACAGCTTATAAAGATGTTTGCCACTCACTAGCCACGTCATACCATACAAGAGATAGCGACAGACAGACAGACAGACAGACAGACAGACAGACAGACAGACAGACAGACAGACAGACAGACAGACAGACAGACAGACAGACAGACAGACAGACAGACAGACAGACAGACAGACAGACAGACAGACAGACAGACAGACAGACAGACAGACAGACAGACCGACCGACCGACCGACCGACCGACCGACCGACCGACCGACCGACCGACCGACCGACCGACCGACCGACCGACCGACCGACCGACCGACCGACCGACCGACCGACCGACCGACCGACCGACCGACCGACCGACCGACCGACCGACCGACAGACAGACAGACAGACCGACAGACAGACAGACAGACAGATAGATAGATAGATAGACAGACAGACAGATAGACAGATAGATAGATAGATAGATAGATAGATAGATAGATAGATAGATAGATAGATAGATAGATAGATAGATAGATAGATAGATAGATAGATAGATAGATAGATAGATAGATAGAT
>CAJHNH020003228.1:105517-112168 GCA_905116865.2 Candidula unifasciata
TACAGATCACAGAGTGAGTTCAACAACAGGTTCAGTCACAGTGACATGTACAGATCACAGAGTGAGTTAAACAGAAGGTTCTATCACAGTGACATGTATACATCACAGAGTGAGTTCAACAACAGGTTCTGTCACAGTGACATGTACAGATCACAGAGTGACTTAAACAGAAGGTTCTATCACAGTGACATGTATATTTCACAGAGTGAGTTCAACAACAGGTTCTGTCACAGTGACATGTACAGATCACAGAGTGAGTTAAACAGAAGGTTCTATCACAGTGACATGTATACATCACAGAGTGATTTCAACAACAGGTTCTGTCACAGTGACATGTACACATCAGAGAGTGAGTTCAACAACAAGTTCTGTCACAGTGACATGTACACATCACAGAGTGAGTTCAACAACATGTTATATCACAGTGACATGTACACATCAGAAAGTAAGTTCGACAACAGGTTCTATCACAGTTACATAACACTTTACCCATTCGTGCACAAAATACATTAAAAACAAACAGTTTGCTATTATCAAGGCACGCTATACCACTTGTAAAGAACATATATTCCTTTCAACAACACAGTCTGTCACAGTGACATGGGGCAATCCCCATGTGTACGCAGAATAGATTAAATTCAACAACAAAGTCTGTCACATTGACATAAGACACTCCTAATGTGTACATATAATATATTAACTTCAACAAAAAGGCTGTTAAATAGTGACGTCACGGTCGTCTTTACTGGAAAACTCTAAAAGACACTATACGAAAGAAGAAACACAAACAGATACGCTTGAAATGTTCCTGCTTTCTTCTATTTCCAGTTGATGTCTCTAATATTCCGATACCCATTACTTGCATATCCCTTCGTAAACCTTTGACCTCAAGAAGCATGTTTAAAAATGAGAAATATTGCACAAACTACCTGACGGCTAATACAGAAACAAAATGAAACGTCAAAAAAAAAAAGTGAATGATGAGGCATCTACAGACAGGAAATTTGTATTCAGTGAGGCAGACATGGTACGTGACGTTCTGTTTGTGAAACTAGTTCACTGACCTTTTGGACGCACAATAAAAATATATGTAAAGAAGAGTCTGTGTTTTGAACCTTATCATATAATTATGAATGTTAGCAGGCAAACTACCATCAAGAAATCTTTAGGGTGGCCTTAGTTTCCCTATAATGATATGGGGGGGGGGGGAGGAGGCAGAGACGCAAGCGGCCTTTACTTCCCAGGGCTGCACATTGTACACACTCTGGGCTGGGTCTACTGGGTGCCATGGTCATGTTTGAGGATAGCCCAGTTCTGTCAGGATCCGAACCCCACGACCTCCTGATCCGCAGGCGAGCGTCTAGATGGCACACCACAGCGACATCCAGTCATAATAATAGCATTGAGGCTGTCGGTTTTGTGGAGAATGATTTTTCACAGAACAGACTGCATACTCTCAACCAAAGGTGAGTCTCTGGATATGTATGTATACAGAAGAATAGATATATTTCATGAAAACATAAACAGTCCAATACAGAGGTTTTGGAAAGGCTACACATGAAAGAGAATTACCGACACCTTCTTTGGAAGCAGATGGATTTTATTTTAAATTTAAAGTTACTCTGGTAAGTCACGTGACTGCGGTGAGCTTCCGGCAGCCAAATAACACACACGATGTGTCGGAAGAAACTATTTGCATTTCAGTTGGATTTATTTAGTTTTGTGCTTCATGTTATGTTGATGTAACTCTATAGTGAGGCACCTGACGAGATACAGCGAAATATCTTTGGCAATAAATTTGCAATGTATTTTTTTTGTGTCTGCATTACTTAAATTCATTACGGGAAAACATTGTTTAAAAAAAAAAAAAAAACACATATGAAAAGAGGCAATTGAAATACTTTATCCACATTAAAAGACGTAACACTTTTAAAAACTATACTGAAGGGAAAGATCGAAGGCAAGAGAGCAATAGGTAGGCAACAAGTGAAAGGAGAGCATCAGGAGATGGACGGACAGTAGATTGATAGAGTGTACACCCAAGACCCATGAGACAGAGCGTGTTGAAGATTCATTGCAGGTAACCTTTACTGTGGAGATGGCACCTGATTGATTGATGTCAGAAGTAGATGCTCTCTAGAATAAACAATGATTGATACAATTCCTGCAGTAAACATCTCAACCTATCTCTCATTGCTTCCCTCTCGCATGCTTCTGTTTTCCTTTATCTTTGATTTCTTCACATTCTCTGTTTTTGCAGATGTTTTTTTTTCCCGTTTGTTCGCCACAGAATACTGTCTTTTTTAAAAAATCATCGTGTTGCAGGTCCTTTTCAAAACGTTGGGCTTATCACGTGAGTGTCAGAAAATGATAACTTGCCCACCTGACCAACTATAAAGCCCAGAGTGCGTGTTAGACGCTGCGTCCACGGTCAGTTGATGTCTGATTTTTCTTTCTTGGCCACCATACTGCGGGAAAAGACGGAACAATCTGGGATAATAACCGGTAAATGAAGTCCAATCTTCCGATAGAGGCACAAACAGTGTCTACATGATCTTTCAGCAGAGTCGCAAACAGTGTCTACATGATCTTTCGGCAGAAACGCAACAGTGTCTACATGATCTTTCGGCAGAAACGCAACAGTGTCTACATGATCTTTCGGCGGCGGCGCAAACAGTGTCTGCATGATCTTTCGGCAGAAACTCAACAGTGTCTACATGATCTTTCGGCGGCGGCGCAAACAGTGTCTACATGATCTTTCGGCTGAAACTCAACAGTGTCTACATGATCTTTCGTCAGAGGAGCAAACAGCATCTACATGATCTTTCAGCAGAGTCGCAAACAGTGTCTACATGATCTTTCGGCAGAGGCGCAAACAGTGTCTACATGAACTTTCAGCAGAGGCGCAAACAGTGTCTATATGATCTTTCGGCAGAGGCGCAAACAGTGTCTACATGATCTTTCAGCAGAGGCGCAAACAGTGTCTACATGATCTTTCGGCAGAGGCGCAAACAGTGTCTACATGATCTTTCGGCAGAGGCGCAAACAGTGTCTACATGATCTTTCAGCAGAGTCGCAAACAGTGTCTACATGATCTTTCAGCAGAGGCGCAAACAGTGTTTAAATGATCTTTCAGCAGAGGCGCAAACAGTGTCTACATGATCTTTCGGCAGAAACGCAACAGTATCTACATGATCTTTCGGCAGAAACGCAGCAGTATCTACATGATCTTTCGGCAGGGGCGCAACAGTGTCTACATGATCTTTCAGCAGAGGCGCAGACAGTATCTACATGATCTTTCGGCAGAGGTGCAAACAGTGTCTACATGATCTTTCGGCAGAAACGCAACAGTATCTACACGATCTTTCGGCAGAGGTGCAAACAGTGTCTACATGATCTTTCGGCAGAGGAGCAACAGTGTCTACATGATCTTTCGGCAGAGGAGCAACAGTGTCTACATGATCTCTCGGCAGAGGCGCAGACAGTGTCTACATGATTTTTCGGCAGAGGTGCAAACGAGGGCGTTCAATGACTGTAGACGACGAAGTAGAAGACCAAGACGACCGAAAAAATGACCTTGTGACATCACCAACAGATGACATCCACACGCTTAAGTCAGTTCTCTCCATCCAACTTCGACCCTATCCCAGGAGCTGCTGCACACCTAGACTTGGTGTGCACAAAGTGTGATCAGCACATATATGCACCACAGATAGCCAGGTAACACACGTCACAAGTCACCATGTGTCCTGGAACCCTTCAAACCAAGGCCGGCCCACGGTCTCCTGCAGTCCACCATCTGTTTCTCTGTAACTGACCCTCAAGGTAGGCCGTTTCCGTTTTGTACATTTATTTTTTATTGTGCACTATTATCTTGACCCCGTCCGGTACTAAACCGATGACTAATCCGAACTTGGACTTGAATGTTAAAACATTAACATTGTCCTTTGCATTAATGCTTCGTGAAGAGTGAGATACCTCTGGTATGTTAGACGCCATATTTCCTTCTGGAATAATAATAGAGGGTGGAGAAGACAAGGCAGGGGTCGACCAGTAACAGGCGGGTACAGGTTGTTAAAGTCACACTGGGTTTGACCTTACACTAGGCGGCAAACTTGGCAGAAAAACCGGTGAGGAGGGCGACGTTATTTATAAAAAAAAAAGCTTATTCGTTGATTCTGATGTGTATTATAGTCGAATTCATGTATCTTGAAGATACTCCAGTAGTGGACGAACAACACTATTTTGCTCATCGTAGGACGATGATAGACACCCTACGCAACCCTACACGCACCCGGGTGATGATAGGTAAGTATGCCGTTTGCTTCGTGACTTTTTCCGCGACTTGTTTTGAGTTGTTTTGAGTTTGGCCAAGGGACATAACTCCAACTAAGCCCCGCTAAGCCGACCGCTAAGCAGTCCAACTTACCGGCCAAATTTGCCAGTAGAGCCCATCCGTTTTTACGAATCTAGCTAGTTTGTTTGCGGACAGCTGGGTTCTGGCCTCTCGAGGAGATGCGCTTGGTCTTTGAAGGAAAACAATCACTAATCAGTCGCCCTTTACGACATGCTTGTTAGAGGTCATTGGGTCTATTCCCACCCACCCCTCCCCCCCCCCCGCCCCGCGCCGACCGATAACGTAGCCACAGGACCCACACGTGGGTTCCTGAAACTTAACAATTGCTAACATAACACTTTATGTCAGAGACATGACATCAATAATAGCGTGGAACGGAATAAGTATAGTAACAATCTGTTTGTAACTTGGTAATGTAACAACAAGGATTTTCTATTTTCTGTCTTTTACAATGGGCTTCTCATGGCAGTTTAGACCGATAATCTTTAGTTTCGTGGGTTTTATAGAGAAAATGTATTATTCACAGTGTGGGATGACTGAATAATTATTAACAAGCATAGGAAGCTCTACACTCTAAACTCATCGTTTCCACCCTTCCAAACACTCATCGTGCTCACCCTTCTAACCACTCATTGTTCTCACCCTTCTAAACACTCAACGTTCTCACCCTTCCACTCATCGTTCTCACCCTTCCACTTATCGTTCAAACCCTTCCACTCATCGTTCTCACCCTTCAAAACACTCATCGTTCTCACCCTTCCAAACACTCATCATTCTCACCCTTCCACTCATCGTTCTCACCCTTCCAAACACTCATCGTTCTCACCCTTCCACTCATCGTTCTCACCCTTCCAAACACTCATCGTTCTCACCCTTCCACTCATCGTTCTCACCCTTCCAAACACTCATCGTTCTCACCCTTCCAAACACTCATCGTTCTCACCCTTCCAAACACTCATCATTCTCACCCTTCCAAACACTCATCATTCTCACCCTTCCACTCATCGTTCTCACCCTTCCAAACACTCATCGTTCTCACCCTTCCACTCATCGTTCTCACCCTTCCACTCATCGTTCTCACCCTTCCACTCATCGTTCTCACCCTTCCAAACACTCATCATTCTCACCCTTCCACTCATCGTTCTCACCCTTCCAAACACTCATCGTTCTCACCCTTCCACTCATCGTTCTCACCCTTCCAAACACTCATCGTTCTCACCCTTCCAAACACTCATCGTTCTCCCCCTATCAAACACTCATCATTCTCACCCTTCCAAACACTCATCATTCTCACCATTCCAAAACACTCATCGTTCTCACCCTTTCCAAACAATGACGTTTCTCACCCTTTCCAAACACTCATCGTTCTCACCCTTCCCAAACACTTCATCGTTCTCACCCTTCCAAACACTCATCATTCTCACCCTTCCACTCATCGTTCTCACCCTTCCAAACACTCATCATTCTCACCCTTCCACTCATCGTTCTCACCCTTCCAAACACATCATCGTTCTCAACCCTTCCACTCATCGTTTCTCAAACCCTTCCAAACACTCATCGTTCTCACCCTTCCAAACACTCATCGTTCTCACCCTTCCAAACACTCATCGTTCTCACCCTTCCAAACACTCATCGTTCTCACCCTTCCACTCATCGTTCTCACCCTTCCAAACACTCATCGTTCTCCCCCTTCCAAACACTCATCGTTCTCCCCCTTCCAAACACTCATCGTTCTCACCCTTCCACTCATCGTTCTCACCCTTCCGAACACTCATCGGCAATTGTCTTCTGTGTATCGGTCATTTATGTTATTATATCACAAATTGACAATGCAATATAAATATTTAAAAAAGTATGGCTGATGTATTCATGCCTTTAGATATACATGGAAGACACAATGCAGACACAAACAAGGCAACACACACAAGGCAGATAAAACAAGACAGATAAAGGCAGACATATAAACAGACTCAGACAGAAAAAACATCAGACATAAAGGCAGACATAAATCAGAAACATTATCAGTCACCAACAATTTTGATAACAATCTATAAATATATTTTCAAAATTTTGAAACTTGCTCACAGCATACTCAACACAATGCCAGGATTCCGAGCTTTGAACTCAATGCCTGCAGCCTTTCCAGGCAAGCTGCCACCCTTAGCTGCCCCCGACGCACCACTGCCATCAGACAAAATCGCTAGTTTAAACAACCAGAATTTTCATAACATTATTGATCAAAGTCAGAAGGTATTGGTCATGTTTTACAACAGTAGATTACTGAAAGGACGCAC
>CAJHNH020003229.1:5000-20554 GCA_905116865.2 Candidula unifasciata
TAAATTAGCGTCTGATGAGACTGTTCCGTTCTTTCAAGTCCCCAGCATACAAACATGTCTAGAGAATCCGGTAATTCATTATGAGATTTTTAATTTGATAGTCAGTCTCGGCTGTAATAAAAAACACACATTGACAATGGGTCTATTCAAATAAGTTCACAGCTGTTGAAATTCTATACAGTGTAAGTTTATTGACCCTTTTCGGGTCATTTTCGCTTTAGGAGAATAGGGTTACACCAAACTGTTTGTACAATAAATGACATTCGACTCAGTTGATTAGGGCTTTGAAAAAGTCCACTTGGCTGAATAAGTGAAGCCGTTTGTCAAGCGTACTGAGAGCTTCTTGTTTGTTCCTAGAAGCCGTCGTTGTATTCATGGGTGCAGTTTCTAAATGTCTGTTATAATAATAACATTCTAATAAGATGCTGGTCTCTCGTCACTGGTTTAATTCAGGGCTATTCAACTTAGTTTGCTCAGAGGTCTACATTTTGGACAAATTTGAGGGTCTGAAGATCGAGCCTGAGCGTAGAAAGATCAATAAGCAATAATAACACCCCCCAAATCCCCCCCCCCCCTAACTTGACCCTTGACGTTGATACAAGCAGCCACAAATACAAGTTAGACCCGATAAGTCAGCAAAAAGTCCGAGGTCTGGAAGACCTTCTCGTTGAGTCAATAAATCACGCAAACATGTCAACCTTTACGCTGACACTACCAACCACACAGACAAGTTAGACATTGTTGTTAAGACTAACAGCCACACATACAAGTTAGAACTTGTTGT
The DNA here is from genome assembly GCA_905116865.2 of Candidula unifasciata. Classification (NCBI taxonomy): domain Eukaryota; kingdom Metazoa; phylum Mollusca; class Gastropoda; order Stylommatophora; family Geomitridae; genus Candidula; species Candidula unifasciata. The sequence continues at coordinate 5,785 of CAJHNH020003229.1, forward strand.
TTAGACTAACAACCACACAGACAATTTAGACATTGTCCTTAAAACTAACAACCACACAGACAATTTGGAAATTATCGTTAAGACTAACAACCACACAGACAAGTTAGACATTGTCGTTAAGACTAACAACCACACAGACAAGTTAGACATTGTCGTTAAGACTAACAACCACACAGACAAGTTAGACATTGTCGTTAAGACTAACAACCACACAGACAATTTAGATATTGTCGTTAAGACTAACAACCACACAGACAAGTTAGACATTGTCGTTAAGACTAACAACCACACAGACAATTTAGAAATTATCGTTAAGACTAACAGCCACCCATACAAGTTGAAACTTGTCGTTAAGACCAGAAAGTTAACCTTGTCGTTGAGACTATCTATCAGAAACTATTGCACCATTTGCTTTATGTGCAGTAACTTACATTTTGCTGCAAATTGACTAATGCATATTGGTTACTTTCTGATGCATTACCCGATAAGTCAGCAAAAAGTCCGAGGTCTGGAAGTCCTAACCTCCCCCCCCCCCCCCCCACCGTCCCACCTCCCACCCCGCTTCCCCACGGACGTATGTTAACGGACCTAAACAATTGTTGAAAGCGGGGAACACCTACTGAGACAGGGTAGGCTCCTGCTGTGCACGCTCCGGTTGTGGTGTCATTTTTGTAAGTACAGTCTTGGTAAACATTCCAACCTGGCATCAAAACATTCGAAATAAGATTTAAATTCTGCTTTTAGAATAATTATTTGCGTGCTAACATATATTTTTAATTTTTTTATATATATATTGATTTTCCATTTAACACACTATTATCATTTTTTTAAGTCTTCTTCTTCTTCGAACCTTCTGTCAGAAAACTTATATCAGGAGGCCGGTAGCCTTTATGAAAGCTATCGTGCAATCCATATCCTCTTGTGTACCATACAGTTTTGTCTTCAGTGTGGTTGGAACAGGCCAGATTGCTTCTCTGTTGTCAGCATACAGTTGACAGTGTTGGAGCACATGCTCAGCATTTTCGGGTGCCACGCTGCAGGGACACGTCTCCGTATTTCCTACACCGAAAAATTTGAACATATGTTGACGAAATCTGTTGTGCCCTGTCCTTAGTCTGAATATAATAGACTGTCCCTCTCTAGAGAGGCGATGAAGTGAGTCTTGGGGAGAAAATCTGGTGTAGGTATCCAGCCACCTTTCTTGGATACTAGATTGTATTAGTGTTTTCATCTCTTGGTGGGTTAAGTCGCTATTTGGTTGTACCATGTCACTGCCGCTTTTGGCCAATCTGTCCGCTATTTCATTGCCTTCCAAGCCACAGTGACCTGGAATCCACTGCAGTACAGATTGTTCTACTGAAGAGCCTAAGTAAATCAGCTGTTGCGTCAAGTCTACAAACTGAGTGTCTTTTGGGTTAACAATTGCTTGTAGAACTGACATAGCATCAGTCAGAAAGACCACTCTGCTATTTTTGCTGTGCTGTTGTCCATTCAGGAAAGAACATGCTGCTAGAAGTGCTTCTGCCTCTGCTCTGTAATTGGAGGAATATGAACCTGTTGTTACAGCCTGGTTGATTTTTAAACCATTTGGGCATTCTATGTATATTCCTCCTCCTCCGTCTCTTACTGCTCTCTTTGCTGAACCATCTGTATACACTCGAATCCAACTCTGGTGTGGGTAAAGTCTATTGATCTCTCCTTCTGTAGTTGATTTCATATCAGTGCTGCTCATTGATGATTTGGAGGAGACCCCTGTTACAGGCTATCCCTAAGCCAAGCGGGGCAGTCGTTGTAAGGTTTAAGTGGAACATTTGGTATTATGGGAGGGAGTTTAAGGACAGCGAGCTTGGCATTTGCGTTCTTAATAAAGCAAGTTCTCTTTAGTCTAGCCTTCTGGGGTTTCTGTAGTCGGCTGTACATGGGTTGTTCTTGAAAGTGGTGGTATTTGGAGAGCTGGGTGAGGATCTTTGTGTCTCTCCTATCTTCCAGATTATGGAGACCAGTAATTTTTCCATATCTGATATGGGCGTGGAGGGCATTGCCCCTGTCATAATACGGAGAGCATGGTTTTGGATCTTTGAGACTTTCTGAAAATTTGATTTAGCTGCTGTGCCCCAAGCAGCTATTCCATATTCTAGTGTTGGCCTCACATAGCCTGTATAGGTCCTCTTAAGGACATTGAGGTTTGCCCCCCAGTCTGTTCCAGCTAACTTCCTCATCAGTTGTGTTCTCTTGAGTCCCTTGCTCTGTGTCTTTTTTTTTTTAAGTAATAATATTATTTTTACTAATATTATTATTATGATTAATACATTCTTAGATAACGTTTAGGCGGTTCATGCAACGAACTCGGGCCCAGCACACAGTGCTGATTTACGAAGTCGGGCCCAGTACACTGTGATTGGACATTCACTCATCCGTCTTAACCTATTAGACGGGTAAGTCCAAGTCGCAGGGGCGTGAGGTTGATGGGACGTTGATTGAGTCGTCTGTGTTAACTTGACCACGCTATATTACAGGATGAGAGCGCTTTTAACGATCCTATAACATGTACAACTGGCCCTAACTCCTAACCCCCTTGCGCACATAATGCGTCTAGATCACACGAAAGAGTGCATTCTACGTCCCGTGGTTTTAAACTTCTTAACGTTTTACTGCGGCCCACGTTATCATATAAGCACCAGCAACCACTTATTCTGCTTACGAGTAAAAACGCAATGTCAGCGGCCTCTGCTCCTAGATTAACACGCAACATAGTAATCTTTCTCAGGGCAACAGACACCCCCCTAGCATATACCAACATTAGCATATACCAACATTAATATTGACAGGCCAGCTAGTGTGTAGCTCGTTACTTGTTCCTATTAGGCCTTAGTGCGACTCTTAACCCCCCCCCCCCCACCCCACCCCCTCCCCCGCCAACCCTTTTTGCAACTATGTGTTGAAAGGGGCAGAAGTGTTTTCCCCTTTCCCAGTGACAACTAACATACCAGCACCCTACTGTTCCTTACTAATGAGTCAGTAGCAGAGATTTCATAAAGTCATATGCGATGTTACACAAGTTTGTAACATTGAATCTAGCCGGTGTTATCTTTGTCTTTATATTTTACCTACGAGATTTTGTGATCTGCTGGAAAAGGGGGGTGGGGGGGGGGAGTTGAGAACCAAGTAACGAACTTCTGGAACAGATAGATAGATAGATAGATAGATAGATAGATAGATAGATAGATAGATAGATAGATAGATAGATAGATAGATAGATAGATAGATAGATAGATAGATAGATAGATAGATAGATAGATAGATCGATAGATAGATAGATAGATAGATAGATAGATAGATAGATAGATAGATAGATAGATAGATAGATAGATAGAAAGATAGATAGATAGATAGATAGATAGATTAGATAGATAGATAGATAGATAGATAGATAGATAGATAGATAGATAGATAGATAGATAGATAGATAGATAGATAGATAGATAGATAGATAGATAGATAGATAGATAGATAGATAGATAGATAGATAGATAGATAGATAGATAGATAGATAGATAGATAGATAGATAGATAGATAGATAGATAGATAGATAGATAGATAGATAGATAGATAGATAGATAGATAGATAGATAGATAGATAGATAGATAGATAGATAGATAGATAGATAGATAGATAGATAGATAGATAGATTAGATAGATAGATTAGATAGATAGATAGAGATCGTGTTGTTAGCGGCACATAAATTGCTGTTGGCTAATCACGTTCTAAATGACGAGTACTTTTGCGCTTGTGCATGGTCGGCTCTCGTGATCGACTTCTACAAAATGGATGGAAGCGTCCAATGCTTACTGGACACCAATGGTGACTATTTTCAGCTCCTGTTATGATGTCACCAGACGTTACATGATAGGGGTAAGTCCGGTCCAAATTCCTTTGCAAAATCTTTATTATGTCTAAGGTATGAATGAAATCAGGGGCCGAGTTGGCGGGGTCGATAAGAGACTCACTTTTTAAATACATCTGTGACTCACTGTAGCCCACGGCCGGTATTTGAAACCAGGCGGTTCTTGGGGTTCACCCAGCCTATAGAAAATGGGCACCACAGTTAACACTCTGAGGTAAATGGAGGAACGTCTCTGTAGCTACTGAGTTTCGTGCAGACAGCGACAGAGGCGGACAGTTTCTAAACTCCGTCCAGAATCTTCTTCTTCTTCTTACATCCTTCTGTCAGAAAACTTATATCAGGAGGCCGGTAGCCTTTATGAAAGCTATCGTGCAATTTATATCCTCTCGTGTACCATACAGTTTTGTCTTCATTGTGGTTGGAACAGGCCAGATTGCGTCTCTGTTGTCAGCATACAGTTGACAATGTTGGAGCGCATGCTAAGCATTTTCGGGTGCCACGTTGCAGGGGCTCGTCTCCTTATTTCCTACGCCGAACGGTATGAGCATATGTTGACGAAATCTGTTTTGCCCAGTCCTTAGTCTGAATATAATACGCTGTCCCTCTCTAGAGAGGCGACCGCCCAGAGTTAAACACCCTACAGCGTTGTCGCCTTAAAGCAGCGTGCCTGGATAGCGTGCCTGTCTGACTGACTGACTTTCTACCCACCGGGACATCACACAAGCGATAAACACCCGATGACACTGAGTGCCACCATGCAAATGAGGATCACCGTGGAGAGGTCCCAGAAACCGTGTTCAGCCTTTAGGCGACACTTATGGATAGGCTATATTGCGGCCCCTGGCAAGAGCCAGAGCAGGGCTTCAAATGACGAAAAATGTCGTCCTAAAAAGGACGGAAAATATGGAGCATAGCGTGTCTGTGTTAACAACAGACAATTCAGAAAATTGTGTGTGGCCTGTTACCTGCTTCTGTGCACGAGGAACTGCAATTCTAGTTGTGGTTTGATTGTGCTGGCACTTCTGACGGCTGCCCTATCTGTTTAACGCAAATATATGTTATTGATTTTGATGAGGCTGCAGTCTATTTGACTTTTATCAAACAAATTGACAATAATGAGTATTGTGTGTGGAATGTGACTGGCAGGAAACTGAACAATTATTTGATGATAGCTTGACATGAGGTACGAAAAAAATAGAGCAAAGAGGTTTTAGGCGAACAGGACATTGACTCGCATGGAAGAGGAATAGCATCGACTAGCTCAGATATCCCTGCCTCAGCACATGCGACGGGTCTAGCAGACCGGTAGTTGTATAATTTAATGTTACTACACAACGAATGGGAGTCGCCGTGGCAGAGCGGCTAGACGGATCGGAAGGTCGTGGGTTCGCTCCCTGGCGGAGACGGACTTTTCTTCAAAAATGACCTTGGCTCCCAGGTCGACCCAGCCTTGAGTGGGTACCGGGTGCAATAATTAGAGGCGGCCGGCGTGATGCTGACCACATCACCCATCTTGTGCCGTTGGTCTATAAAAATATAGGTCTAGCCCTATATGCCCTAAACGCCTAAAGGCGTGGAAAGGGTCCTTTACTTTTTTTTTTTTTTTTACTTACACAACGAATAATGAAAGAACTTTCACAAGGCCCGGAAAGGCAAAGAAAGATACGTATATATTGTGTGGATTCTTTTTAATCTTATTTTTCTCTTCTTCTTAGCGTTTACCAGTTGAAAAATCAAGGGACATTTTCACGTTCTAGAACATGAGTTTTGCGTGCACATCCGTTTTATAGATGTGACCTATATTTATGCAGACTGTTGGCTTCTCCACTCTCAGGCAAATGTGCTAAGACTTAGAAGGAAATGCTCGTAATTAGCAACATTGACGGTTATGCTTGTTAGTAGGCAATGGGTTGTTCCTATGATGTAACTGAATCATGCACAGCGATGAAAAATCCAACTAATCAAGTCAATGGAATAAAAAATTTTTTAAAAATATATTAAAAATACAGAAAACCATCATACTGATCTACATTTCAGTAGTTTTTACCATTTGTGTCAAGGGCAGCTCTTTAGAGAACCATTATCTATGACAGAGCCCTTTAAGCTTTTTTCACTGTGTGCCTTATAATATAATGTTGCCTAAAAGTCCAGAGGCAGGGATGTCTTGAAGGAGTCCATACGCTTCGTGCCGTCCCACCCTTTTACCCCACTGGTTCTCCACATTCCTAATGACGCCACTCTTTAATACAGTTCCTCATGTTGTGGCTATTCCCCCAGTCACAAATTATTTGCATCGTTCCTTCATAACTTATGTGAACATGTGTTTTTGCAATTGACTTTTGTGACCTCTGTAAATAGGTCGTTTAGGTTGAGAACACATGCTCTAACCCAAGGTTCTACGTTTACGACTGAACATTGTACAGCCATTCAGTAAATAGGCTCTTAGGTCAGCCGTAAGCTTAAGATTTTTTTTTTTTTTTTCATTTTAGGTTGTCACTACCAGATGTGTGGTGTTTTGGCTGATCAGCACGATTATTTCAAGGCCAGACAATTCCGTATTGTATCGGATTTCATCGCTTAAAACAAATTATTCACCAGTTCACACACACAAAGGCAGCATGTTCCACCGTTGGATGCCAGGGGGAAGTTGATGCGTTTGTTAGTTACAGTGTATTATAAATTGTACGATGTTTTTAAGGCGACCCATATACATCATCCGCCTTAGCGCCATTCACAACACGGGAGAACTTCATGCGAAAATGGAGCGGAAAAAAAAAAAACTAGTCCACTGCCTCCCTAATGGATATCTCGTGAGAGTTGACTAATTAGCGATGTCTTTAGAAGTCTGTGTGCATCTGCCTGAGAGGCAAGGAACCAACAGTCTGCATAAAAAAAAAGTCAGATCACGCAAAACAGATGCTCTGGAACGAGACTTAAGTCCTAAGTGCGTGAACAGAGAGATCTTTCCGTCTGAGTTAGAAGCTGATGAACACTGATAGTTGCGCTTTAATTTTGCGCATAAATAGTTTTATTGTAATCTTGTAAATGAATTGCTTTGATTTAATTTTGGACATACCTAGATTTTTTGTGATTTTGACTACACCTGGTTTTCTTAGATTTTTCCAAATACAGTTTTGCTGTAATCATCCATATTCATGGCTTTCTTGCATTTTCCCACATAAACAGTCTTGCTGTAATCTTACACACGCTTCGTTTTGTTTTGATCTTTCTGTATATATGGTGTTAGTGTATTTGTGCACACATAATTCTGGTGGGATTTTCCAAATACATGGTGTTACTGTAATCTTGCACACACTTCGTTTTGTTTTAATCTTTCGTATACATGGTGTTAGTATATTTCTGCACACATAATTTTGGTGTCATTTTCCAAATACATGGTGTTACTGTAATCTTGCACACACTTCGTTTTGTTTTAATCTTTCGTATACATGGTGTTAGTGTATTCCTGCACACATAATTTTGGTGTCATTTTCCAAATACATGGTGTTACTTATTCTTGCACACACTTCGTTTTGTTTTAATCTTTCATATACACATTGTTGCTGTATTCTTTCACACACACACAATTTTGTTGTTACCTTTCATATACATAGTTTTATTGTAATCTTTAAAACAATTTGCAGGTATACATCCTTCGAAGTCGTAGTGCATCTACCTGTCAGCAAGGAACCAACAGTCTGCACATAATAAGTTATATCTGTAAAATGGATATGGTTGCATTTCTCAAATTCTGCAACGCTAAAAATTTGTTCAGAATTGGACGAACATCAAGTTCCCAGGCTTTTATAGCGTGTAAACTTTAAAGGAGGAGAAATACTTTTCGATGAAGACAGTTTTTTGTTCAAATCTTACATCTACGTATTTTTAGCCAGTTTTGTTAAAATCTTGCATCTACGTATTTCGTTGTAATTTTGAACATACGTGGGTTTTGTTGAAATCTTGCATATGCATGGTTTCGTTGCATTCTTGCACATGTATGGTTTCGATGTATTTTTGCTCAGATATGTTTTCCATATAAGTTGTTTATAAGACGTCAAAAAACTTCAGTGAATATATTGTTCAGGCGTTTCTCTGTAGATTTATTAGATAGACAAAGTATTTTATGGTTTCCGAAAGGATATAAAAAGGGAAAACAAGTTATTTCTTTGAATATATTTAAAGGTTATAGGTTGTTGTTCACCATTAGCATCTTCCGGTATTCATCAAATAAGAGTTCTGGAAAAAAAAGAGGATATAATTATAAAAAGTATTATCAACAAGAACAAATACACGAGCGAATACAAGCATAAATGTAATCTCATCCACATGGAGATCTACAGTAGGAAGTAGAATAATCATAAATAAATCTACAGTGGGTAACACATGTAAAGTTTGTGTTTAGATTCGGGATCCACATTTAACAACAGCTTGGATAAAGTCCTAAAATTCACACTTCAGCGCCTGATCTAGAAATGAGAATATAAAATCAGAATATTAAATGATAATATAAAAGGAGAATATCTACTATATATGGTTATGTAATCCGTATTGTCCCTTTACACACTTTTTATAGCTTCGACAGTCTACACTGATGACGGTCATATTACTATCTGGGATTCACAGTGAATAACAAACTATCGTTAGAGCGAGAAATCAACATCAGGATAGGTAGGGCAGAAACAACAATGAGCAGATTATATAACAGAACAGAATGCTCACTCTAGTCATTCAGGCTTGTGTTCCTGCACTCTTCTGTATGGTCACCTATTCAACAGGGTAACACTATTTTTTTTTGGGGGGGGGGGGGGGAGGGGGGGGATTAGGTGTCGATTTATAAATCCCTAGATACTTTAAACGGAAAGTAAGGACCGATGTCCATGAAAACGGATACAGAACATTGAAGATGGACTGGCGTTGACAGCAAATACGTTTTGTGAACTGGCTAGAGAAAGAAAGACTTTCAGGTGGGACAATAAGAGGGCGACGTTCTGTAAAGGACTTGTTGATGGATGATGTCATAGGGGCAAGTAACAAAAAGCTGGCATGACTGATTCCGTTCTTTGAAGTCACCAGCTTACAACAATATCTAAGGGTTACAGTATTTTCATTGCTATTCTATCATAGGGAATATAATTCTGCACCCGTATATATTTATTTAAAGTATATATTTCAATCAACACTTGAGTCAAACAATGTAGAGTGCTATTATTTTAATTTGTCACTGCCAAAGTGGGTCAGCCGTTTGACAGGCGTTACGATAGCTGTATGCACGTTTTTACTATGTTAACATGCGCAATTATATTTCAGTTGTCATTCCTATCGATGATCGCTGTAGTCACATGGCTCGTGCTTTGTGTAGCTATGGTCTCTGCCATCTTAGAAAGACTATGCATCTTGAAATCGGGCTGTTCACCATTACCATCGTACAAGCATTGGAAATTACTTCTAAAGGAGAGAGAGAGAAAAAAAAACGGGTTAACAGATTTTCATTGCTATTCTTGCATCGGGAATATAGTTCGTCACCTGCATACATGTACTTTAAAAAATATTCTAATCAACACCTCAATCAAATGATGTAGACCGGTGTTATTTGAATTTATCAAATACTATTTGAAGGAGAGTCCAAGTTTTGAAATCATCTGATTATTAGTAGCTCTCCCAAAAGAAGAGCGTAATACGGCAGCCACAACACGCCTATGCGTCTATGGACTCTAGAACATCAGCCTGATTACTACCTTCAGTGGATGGATCACAAGACAAGGGGTAATGGTTTAAGAAATCTGCCCCTACATTCTGATTTACAGGAATATATTCCACAGTAAAAGAATTAGGTTGCAGAAGTAAAAACCATCTCATAAGCCTTAGATTCAAGTGTGGGCGAAGCCAAAAACACTAGCGGTTGAGAATTATGTCAGTACAATTCTTGTATTCCATACAAGTATGGAAACAGCTTTCTGAAAACTTTGCAACTTTTCTTCGCTCATATACTACACACAAGGGAATCTCACAATGAATCTGTTAATGTCATAGGAGAGCTATAATTCTGACGAGCATGTACAGCTGAACTAGGTTAAGTTACACTCACAGAGATGTAGATTCTTGCTGAATCCAGTATTCTGGGGGGGGGGGGGGGGGGGGGACCAAAACACAATATCGTTACTTCTGGAATCCTAGGATAAGATACTATTGTGTCCACAACATCTCTGGTCAACACAGGAAGATCCTATGGTTGAATTGGGATATTATCCTCCGTCAGGTCCTTCTAGAGGTTTGGAATAACTCTCCTTCCCTCTTGTTCATGTGATTAAAAAAAAAAAAAACAACACCCAAGAAGGTCCTATGGCTTTAATGCATTATTCTCTTCCTTCAGGTCCTTTTGTAGGTGTGGAGTTGCACTCCTTTCCTCTTTTACCTGCGACTGTGTTCCTGGGCAATGAAAGAATTATGAGAGAAAGAGAGAGTTGGGTTTACCTCTACATTTTTATGAGTTTCTGTACGGTGAAAGGGATACTTCATCACTGTGGCATCTCCTTCTTCTATCTGTTTAGCTACAGAAAGTGGTAAGAGAGTCTGGGAATTCCTTACCTCTCTCTCTCTCTCGCGCGCTCTCTCTCTTTCTCTCTCTCTCTCTCTCTCTCTCTCTCTCTCTCTCTCTCTCTCTCTCTCTCTCTCTCGTTGTACTCCTAGAAAAGGGTACTGTGGTAAACTTTTAACTCACCTCAAACGCGGATTCTGTAGTGAATTCTATAAATCTTCTCTTATCCAGTATGAAAGCCTTACCAAATTAAATCTATCTTGGATCTCCCGGTTGGTAGGAGTAAAAGAACAATATTTTCAATTTCAAGACATCGTTTCTTGGTCTTCTTGTTGAGTAAGCCCTATATCTATTGAGTGCAGAATAAATTCTCCTTAGCCAGTTCCTATCCTAGCTGTAACTTTTTCTTGAGTTCGTGCACATACCGCAAGGTGATTTTCAAGGATTTATCTGCCTGTTCATCAGTCTAAGTTTTTCTGAGGATGGCAAGTGGTCCAGAAATATGTCCTCCTAACATCAGTGTTGATGGTTGGAATCCAGTTCAGGCATTGGGTACTTCCCTGTAAGTGAACAGTGCTGCAGATACATATTTGTCACACCTGTCTGGCTTTTCGTGGATTACTCTTCTCAGGAGTGATACCAAGTGCCCATTAAATCCTCATTCTGGCCAGTCGCTTGGGGTCGGTATGGACAGATAATGATGTGATGAGATTTGATTACTCGAAATACTTCTTCCATTAGCTTTCCTCTGAGCTGTGATCAACTATCAGACAGTATTTGTTGAGGAAATCACACACGAGTGAAGATGCTCTTCAATGACTATGACACACTCTTGCTGTCTATTTTGTAAAGTGGTGTAGCCGTACAACAATCTACAAGGGTCAGAACATAAGCATTCTTCTTCTTTGGGAAGAGAAGTGGTCCGACTAGACCAACCGCCACCCTCTCGAAAGGGGTGGAGGTGGCGGAAGTTTCTCCCAATCCAAATTGTGCGTTCCAGCCCTTTCGATGCTACTATTTGGCATTCAGGACATGATTTGACAACGCGCTTGATATCTGCTGTTTTACCCGACAAAAGTAATGACAAGCAATGTCTTGTGAGATGGCGATGATTCCCATATGGATACTTTATGCAATAGTGCTCCCCATTTGCAGCATATCTTGCTTATAAGGTTGAGGTACAACCAACTGGTTATGTTCAGTATATTTATCACCTCCCACACGGTAAAATATCTTACTTTGTTGTTGTTGTTGTTGTTGTTGTTGTCGTCGTTGTTAAAGTAGTCATTTTTCTTTTGAAGATTATAACTATCGGGTACTTTCCTAAAACAAGCCTTAAAAGTAGGGTCATTGCTTTGGGCTTTGGGCTTTAATCAGTCATGAGATTTACCTGAGTGTGATTCTCAGATGAACTTTTATGTTGTGCTCTGGTGGTCACGGCAGAATATGCTCCTAACTGTTAAAATTAAGGAAGATGTACAGTTTTCTAGGACTGTTGCATCAATCACCCCAGAGATACTAGATGTGACCTCTATTTTAGCAATGGACACATTCAAGGGTTGAGCATCCACAGTAGCACGTTGGGGCTAAAAAAAACTTACCTGTATAGTGATCAGGCCTTAAGATATCCGGGGTACACACCGCTGAAAAGCTCAGTCTCGAGTCATATAAACACACAAGTTGTCTTCCGTTTGTCCAGACCCTCTCTACCATGACAGGAAGCAGGAGACAGTATCCTTGTCCAGGCTGGTGGACATGGAAGAGCAGCCTCGAGCAGTCTGCCATGAACATTTCCCCAGGACACCAGGCGCCTCATTAATCAACACAGAAAACGGTATCAGTCATTGTACTCTGTGGAGCTAACGAGGAAGAAATCGGAGTACCTATGGATATATCCGAAGTGGTGTGGGGATTGTCCTCACTAATCATAGCATAACATGATGACGGATTTACAGTCACCACATTTGTGATGAAAAACTATAAAGGTCTGCAACAGACAGTGTATAATCTGGCACGTATAAATGCATTCTGGAATCATGGGTTCTACGACTGAGCTGGCCCCAGTATTAACTCAGGTAATTCGGGTAATGGCAAGGTGTTCCGGGAAAAGAAAATCCAAGAATGCTGTGGACCAGGAAGAAGAAAAACGCCCACATCATGATCTGAAAGTCTAGGAGACTGGCTCATAAACAGCATCTTGTCCCGAAAGATAGGATATTTTGGCAGCCTATAAAAAATGGTGATAGAGGGCACAGCTTCTGAAAAACGAGGCCCAGGTCGACCACTGCCTAAAACACACAAAACATTGAAGTATTACGAGCTATGAAAGCACATAGGGCTGGTCCTGTTTTTGCATCTGTAAAGACAAGATGAGGCATGGGGTGGGGGACAAATAAATTAGGGGTACAGGGATAAAAAGGGTAAAGAGAAAGAGGGAGTACATGTGATGAAAAGAGGGTAAAAGAAAGAAAAAGGAGGAGAGGATTTCGTTTCGTTAAAAAAAAAGCCCTGCATATTCATATCTCTCCCCCCTCCTCCCCCCTTTCCCTGTTATCTTATTATTGAGTTTTTCCAGTCGCAGTTTGTGCTGTATTTAGTTTTTTCTTTGATAAAGGCATTGGACGAAACGTTCGGTTGTGTTTGTGTGCGTCTTTTCCACTCGTTCCGTTGAGCTTTGTAGTCACATTTTGTGTTCTGTTCAGAATCTGTTCAATGTTCTATACAACTCTATTTGCATTGAATGTCTCTAGTCAAATATTGGATCTGTTTACTGCATAGCGTGGATGTCAGATCTAGGACTGTAAGACGGTAATGGATCGTGAAAGGAGACAATAGCATTATGTTATCGTCTGGCGAGGTGAGAGACACAAAATGTTTCTTCAAAGACATGAAAGTCGATGTTATAGCATGACTATTTATCACAATTCTTCCTTTCTCTTTTTGTAGGCCAAGAGCGACACACGATGCACGAAGTTTTGTGGCACAAGCAGCTCGCTGGAACTTCACATGAGATACGAGCAATCAGAAATTGAAAACATTTACTTGACTTTAGATGACAGCGAGCCAATAAAGGTAGTTTGTCATGGACAGGAACCATTGAAACACAGGCGAGAAATCCATAGTCACTCTGACGTATACTCCATGATTTGTCTCTAAAGAAACTGGCTTACGAAGAGGACATGATTTTTTTTCGACATCATAAGGAGACATTCTAACGTCTTTGATTATGTCAAGAGGGAAAAAAAAAAACTGGTGTACATCGTGACAATAGGAAAGCTGGAGGAGAAAAGAAGCAGTGGGAAACCGAGAGAGAAGAGGCTAGATAGTCTGATATCATGGTATGGAAGACCATCTGTGTCAGTTAATGAGTGTATGTATGAGTGTGCATGTTTGTGTATATACGTATTTATGTAATTTTATATCTGCGTGTGTCAGACCCGTGAGATACTTGGACTTGTAGATTATTAAACCGCAATATCACCTCCCAGCCTCAAACTGGTTCACATTTCAAATCAAACATTTATCTAGAAAAAACAATCACAGTTGGATTATATGAATCTTGATTTTATTGAACGCTTGCTGTTTACCTGTAGATATTATGACACAAAATTGTAATTGTTGTATTTTCCTTTTTAAAGGGAATCACAATAAAACTAGAAAATTTCTGGAAATATGGACATACAAAAGAATAGGTCGTATATAAATGAAACACATTTAAAAAATACTAAGGTTCTAGAATAAATGCAACTGAAACAGAATTATAAGAATTGTAAAAAAAAATTAAAAAAAAACAGCTGAAATAGTTTGGTCACATTAAAAGACATAACAGTCTTTTTCGAAAACCACACTAAAGGAAAAATTCGAGGGCTAGAAAGCATGAAGAAGACAAAGATGCAGGTTTGAGGACAAGGTCAAGAGATGAACGAACAGCAGTCTGAGAAAGTGTACGACTCGAGAAGAGATAGAGCATATTGGAGAACCATTACAGACAAGCTTCACTTATGAAACGGCAACTGACTTATGACAAAACGAGGCCTGGTTCAGATCGCCTACAGTCAACTTTACCACAGTTGCTGTCCTCTGTTTCACGTCCCTTCTTCTGCGTTACTCTGATCCGCAAATAAGTTTGGCATAACTGCGAGACAGATAGAAATATTACAGATTAATTGAATCAAAGTCTATAGTGGAAGAACATGAACTGTAAACCGCAATCCACATACAATATATTATCATTACGAATTCATTTATTCTTCTTCCTCTTTTTCTTCTCCTTGTTCTTGTTGTTGTTCTTCTTTTTACTTGTTCTTTTTCTTGTTTCTTGTCTTGTT
>CAJHNH020003229.1:33451-38451 GCA_905116865.2 Candidula unifasciata
AACTCATGAGAAAGATTGGTGGGGCACATGATGATGATGATGAATAGACAAGAGCTATTCAACTGGCAGCTGCATGCCACACCGACCCGAAAAGGCTTGCCAAGTGGCCCACGAATATTCGCCAGTTGTATTCTAATAATTTTTCTATGTTAGGAATCAGGCATCTGGCCCTTGACTATCTCCATTGTCAACTCTTTGTCCCTTGCGTAAACTCAGTAGAATACCCCTGGTATACATCCGTCTTTACTGTGATAGACACTTGAGGACAGGAGACGGACGAGAGGCGTCTTCCGACCAAGACCACAGTTAACAGAAAAGATATATTTGCGAGAGTTCCAAGAGAGTGATCATGGCTCCCTGAAGACGTTACCGTATGTATATCTTCTCTTTCGGTGCTAAGCGACGCTCAGAAGCGTAAATCAGTTTCTTCTCTTGACGCATATTACTGACATATTGCAACGGACCACTCTTTAATTATATGTGATTCTATATGTCTGTGTCCATAACTAAAGCAGGGTCCATTTGTGTCATATGCTAAAAAAGGCTTTTTTGTCAGCAACGTTCATTTAGTTCAAGCTGACTGATTCAGCTTCTCGTTTCGATTGACAATTGGTTTTTAAATGCCACCTAAAAATTGCGTTGATTTCTACGGGGTTGATTTTCTAACATACTATATAGGATCAAAGGATACGCAACAAACTACGTGATTAACTAACTAGCCCTGAAGTGTGTCACCACAGAAACTACAAGAATCTTATTCCTGGTGATAAACCTACAGGGTAAGTTCTTGTAAATTGTAACTGGGATGTCCCGAATCGATATATCAAGCACTGCTAGGTGTACCCTGCAGTCTTGTGGGCATTAGATAACGGATTAACACCGTGTGAGTTTTGGGGCTCCATTATGGGTTTGGAAAAAAAAGAGGAGGGGGAAGGGAGAAGGGTTCCCAAACAAGCAGTCCGTAATATGCGGCTAATCTATAGAGTTTACTCTGCAGCGGGACACAAAACTGAACTTTTGAAATCAGACCAAAATACGGCAGTGGACGAGCAACCAGAATATTTCGCTGGATATTACAGACTGCGAACGGTAAGAATAAAAAAGGTAAGATGACCGTTTCTACCGTTGGTAATAGATTTTAAGCAGCAATCTGATGAGTTTTCCTGTTGCTATATTTAATCTAGATCGTTACTTGTAGCTGGAACCTAAAACACACAACAGACAATACAAACCTCTGGAAGAACCTTTCTCTGCAATACAGCACTCAATCAGCAGTATGGTGTCTATTTTATTGTTTGCTCTATTTATAGCGATATTCTGACTTCAATAATGAAAGATATAATACACAATGAAATGCATTTATTCTGAAAGTAACAATAGTTTGTGCTGATGATTGTTATAAATTTTCACTTGAATTAATGCACGCTCATTAAAGAGGGTGTATGTTTGCATCACTGTAGATTCGATAGCACTGATGTAAATATCACGTTACAATGAAAGTGTTGAAATAGTTGAATGTTTACCTGTATGGTCGTCCTGGGTAACATAGCGCGATAAACATTATTGTATGAGCCACAACCTGTCGCAATAATTAGTAGAATGTTGTTGTTATTTTTGAAGTGGTCAGAAAAAGGTCAGTCCCTGTTTTATAGCCAATGCCATCTTCTAAACGCATGTTGACAACAGTATATCTCCAATACTTTTTGTCTCCTGCGTAAATTTCCAGGCCATGTTAGAATTGTTGCTGATTAGGCTCGCAATGTTATTCTCCTGCTTATGTCGATTTCTATTTCTCGTTCGCCTAGCATGAACGTTTATCTCCCATCTTTACTGCTTGTGTTAACATTTATAAATCTGTACAGGACCACGGAAAAGTGGGGGGGGGGGGGGGGGGGGGGGGGGGGTGGGAAGAGGAGAATCGATGGGGCATTGAGCCTAACGTTGTAAGGCCTAGTGGCCAGTGCAATTGCCATGAACTGTGCTCGATAAGATGTTTAATTTTGCACTTGACTTGAAGAATACTCTCCATTTCTTACCGAAGATCGAACCTGGGTCTCCCGCATGAGATCCCAGTGCCCTAGCCATTGGGCAGTTAATAAAATGGGCAGTACGAAGATATGCTAGTTAACTCATACTAGCTACGTTAAGGACAGGTTAAACATCCACACTGAATAGATTATATCTGCTGGAAACAATACTTTCTATTGGTTCATACTAGTTCATGACTGAACGATATTAATACTGGTGGCTAAAATCAACATATTTTCACAGAGATTGATTAAAAATGTCATATTTTATGCGGAAAATAGACAAATGTCTACTCAACATTTACCAAGATATTTCAAAAACTAAAAGAAAAAAAAAATGGCTTAATGAAAATTTGCACATAAATTTAGCATGATATGTCAAACTCTATAAACTAAAAACTATTAACTTAAAGTTATGGTTAAAGAGCTATGTTTATTTATGTGGTACTTAACTGTTGTTTTTTGTTTCAAAAAAATACAGGTATGGGTTATCATAAATGACAAAAATTCATAGAGTATTCAAGCTGCTGAATTCATTCTAGTGCAATCTGTTGCTATGTTATTTTCCAAAGTGTGTGCCAAGTTTGGAGACAATATGTTAATAACTTGTTGATATATTGGGTGCACAACGCAGTTAAAAAAAAAAGTTAATTTGAGAAAATCGCGAACAAGTAACCCACCAAACTGGCTTTCACAAACATCCTGTACCTAATAAGTCCCTGTTGCTTTTCAGTCATCATTGGGGTTTTCCTCGCCTGTCTGAATGTTGTGTTGCAAACACCGCCATTGAGTGGGTGATGAAAAAATGTTGTGTTGCAAACACCGCCATTGAGTGGGTGATGAAAAAATTTTGTGTTGCAAACATCGCCATTGAGTGGGTGATGAAAAAAATGTTGTGTTGCAAACACCTCCATTGAGTGGGTGATGAAAAAATGTTGTGTTGCAAACACCGCCATTGAGTGGGTGATGAAAAAATGTTGTGTTGCAAACATCGCCATTGAGTGGGTGATTAAAAAAATGTTGTGTTGCAAACACCTCCATTAAGTGGGTGATGAAAAAATGTTGTGTTGCAAACACCGCCATTGAGTGGGTGATGAAAAAATGTTGTGTTGCAAACACCGCCATTGAGTGGGTGATGAAAAAATGTTGTGTTGCAAACACCGCCATTGAGTGGGTGATGAAAAAATTTTGTGTTGCAAACACCGCCATTGAGTGGGTGATGAAAAAATGTTGTGTTGCAAACACCGCCATTGAGTGGGTGGAGAACACAGCTGATGATATTGTTCTGCAAGGTAAAACCAGCCATGAGTTGCAAAGAAAAAAGATGATATAGCAAACATAGCATTGAGGGTTGGATTACTAATAAGTTAAGAAATGACAAATTCATTCAAGACGCCAACAACAGATCAAGGGGATGTGATATTATTAGACACAACAGTAATTAAAGCAACAGATGATCTTACTTATTTAGTTTGTAGTTTTGATAGTAAAGGAAATACAAAGAAAGAAATTATGACACGCAATAGCAAAACATAAGCAGCTTTTCATAGCCTGAAAACAAAATAATATGGAATTCTAAGTTGTATAGTTTCAAAACCAAGTTACGTATTTGTATTTCTAATGTAATTCAATAACACATGTCAATATAAAGGAGAGAACCAAAAATATATAGAAAGAAAGAAGTTACACGCAATTAAAAACAAATGCCCGAGAAAAAATTATTAAAATAACATTGGCTGAGTACAAAATGCGTGAAGAAATAGAAGAAATTTCTGCTCAATGACTGGTGTCAACAATTAGATGACAGAGAAGATGGCGCTATATTGGACAATGACGAACATCTTGAGAAGAAAGCAGCAGAGAATCACTAAACAGGCATTTATTTCATTTGAAAATAGAGGGATTGAGGATGAGTAGACACCGTAAACAAACACCGACGACTGCGCTCTAAACTCCAGCACATCATCAATAGATTTTCTGAAACCTGTACCAACTTCAGGCTAATATCAACACTGATAAAACAGTTTTTATCTGTCAACCGGATCCCAGAAAAAAAAAAATTACTGCGATCACACTATAACCGTATATGATCAAAAGCTAAATGTAGTCAATATAAACTCTTATCTTGGCAGTACCCTATCTCAGAGAGTCAACATCCACGATGAGCTCAATGTCAGAATCTCAAAGACCAGTAGCAGAAGTGGTATCTCTCTACATAGGAGTCTGCTGCACAGAAAAGGCCTGGATAAAGTACATCCTTTAGGCATAGTGCATCAGCCTGCAAGGTAGCAGAGGTTGCACACACACACACACAAAAAACGGAGGCAGACTATTAGAAGAAACTCCACAGGGGAGCATGTACAACAGGAGTCTACCAATCATCAGTACAAGTGATCCTCGTCAACAAATGTTTCTGCTCACGAGCTCCTAGACATTTTCGGAGGGTGGGCCAACCTGAGTTCATAAACTCAGGGTTGATTTGCTCCTTTTGCACGTATTACCGGTGTAGTGAACACTTTTCTCCTCGATAAGTTATGTTACAGAAAAAAACATCAGGTAATAAATAAGAATGAGATATTTAAATGTAACGAGTGCAAAGCAGAGATACAAGGAGAAAATGTTATCCAAATGAAACCCGTGTGATTCCGAGAACACGAAAAAGTCGTATGGGGTATAATTATAATGTGGGCGGTAGAAGATTATATAATGCCTTAGAAAGAGAATTGTGGACAGTCTCGTTTTGGCCAAAAAAATGTATGCACAGAGAGAGAAGAAGTATGTGTCTGCGTCTGAATGTATTTATTTCTAACGCCTTACCTGGCCAGGGAGCAAGGACCGACGGAAATCCCCTACCAGCTGATTGTGTTCGTCACCGTCATGAAGAACAGTTGGTTTTGTTTCAATCGCTATTGTGTAATGGAAGCTTTTTCGGCTAAAAGGTAAAGTCGATCCGTATCTTTGTATATTTGAGTA
>CAJHNH020003229.1:43451-70951 GCA_905116865.2 Candidula unifasciata
GTATGTATGTATGTATGTATGTATGTATGTATGTATGTATGTATGTATGTATGTATGTATGTATGTATGTATGTATGTACGTATGTATGTATGTATGTATGTATGTATGTATGTATGTATGTATGTATGTATGTATGTATGTATGTATGTATGTATGTATGTATGTATGTATGTATGTATGTATGTATGTATGTATGTATGTATGTATGTATGTATGTATGTATGTATGTATGTATGTATGTACGTAAGTATGTATGTATGTATGTATGTATGTATGTATGTATGTATGTATGTATGTATGTATGTATGTATGTATGTATGTATGTATGTATGTATGTATGTATGTATGTATGTATGTATGTATGTATGTATGTATGTATGTATGTATGTATGTATGTATGTATGTATGTATGTATGTATGTATGTATGTATGTATGTATGTATGTATGTATGTATGTATGTACGTAAGTATGTATGTATGTATGTACGTAAGTATGTATGTATGTATGTATGTATGTATGTATGTATGTATGTATGTATGCCACACGTAACATGTGAAGCGTTGACATGTAGACAGGTCCCAACCTCAGACACGCCTACAGATTCACTAATGGAACAATTTATTGTCATGAAGACACAACACACATCGATACTGATGAACCTGATCTTTTATTAATTTGCTGGTAAATACATTCACAAGTCAGTACATAGTGTTATACATCGTTCAGTTTCACGTCAGCTTTTCTCAAGTTCATTCCATGAATTGTCTCCGCCATGTGTGTGTTAGACATTTCCACAAGCCACATCGACGTACCTGAAAACAACAAACATATTGTATATAAAGTAAAACACAACAAAGGGCCATTTCCCACACCTTCAGGCCTCCTGGCATATATGGCCAGAACTATACCATATAGACCAACTGGCACTCTTTGGGTGATGTGGTCGACATCAAGGCGACAGACTTTACTTCCCAGGACTGTACCAGGTACCCATTTAAGGCAGGGTCGACCTGGGAACCAAGATCCTTTTATTTAAGTTGAACCAAGACTTTCCGATCTACATGCGAACACCTAGCCTCTTCACCACGGGGCTCTTAAAACATATTGTGCTGTTTAGGCTCCAGATGCGACAGACTTTACTTCCCAGGACTGTACCAGGTACCCATTTAAAGCTGGGTCGACCTAAGAAGCAAGATTTTTTTATTTACCTGGAACCACGACTTTCTGATCCGCATGCGAACACCTAGCCACTACACCACGGGGCTCCTAAAACATATTGTGCTGTTTAGGCCCCAGATGCAAAATAACTTGCTAAAATGACACCCTAAGCTGTTGACAATTTGAAACTTTTCACTCATTTTAAATGTCAAAATTATAACTAAATGATTTTCCTTAATGCGGCATTTGATTGTAGTTAGTAAAAATTATAATATAGACGAGTTAACATGAGTTGGTTGAGACCCTATGCTCTATGCCTATTAAGCATCAACGTTATAGCACTTGGGACACTCCCATAAGCGCTCCGTCCACATCTTCAGCAGCAAACAAAGAGTTCCAGTTCCGATAGTACAAGTAACTGTCTGACTGCATATCGATCTCGCCTTTCCGTTGACTGTTGAGCGTCTGCCAGATTCCATGGCAACTCCACGCAGCGTCATCCTCCTAAGACCATAATGATCTATCTGTGCCTCCACACAGTTCACTCGCTTCCAAACTGGAACTCTTTGTTTGCTGCTGAAGATGTGTACCCATAAATGCTCCGTTCTTCTTCTAACTCAAATTTGAGTACGAAGAAGCTCAGCCCAGTACGCAGGCTCTGTAGAATCGGCGAGGATCCTGAAATACTTTCGGTAGATTTTTAAAATGTGAAAAAATATAGCCTTTACCGGGGATTGAACCTGGAACCTCTAGCATTCGAGGCGGACAATATGCCTCAAGACCACGCAGCCCCAATCCAACTTACTTCTGAAACTCCTCTGGTGAGATGCGGTCATTCGTGTCTGAATCAAACTGTTTGAAACCTTCAACAATATCGTTTAAAGAGATCTGTCCATCCCTGTCAACGTCGGAAAAATCAATGATCTCCTGTTCTCTCCCTGGTCATGATACAAACAAAAAGACACAATCATGAACAGTAAAACCGTGCTTACATACATTCTAGGGGATCTCAAATCAATAGTGCATGTGTAAACGGGCACTAATGTATGCTTTTTCTTCTTCTTCTTCTTCTTCTTCTTCTTCTTCTTCTTCTTCTTCTTCTTCTTCTTCTTTTTCTTCTTCTTCTTCTTCTTCTTCTTCTTCTTCTTCTTCTTCTTCTTCTTCTTCTTCTTCTTCTTCTTCTTCTTCTTCTTCTTCTTCTTCTTCTTCTTCTTCTTCTTCTTCTTCTTCTTCTTCTTCTTCTTCTTCTTCTTCTTCTTCTTTTTCTTCTTCTTCTCCTTTTTCTTCTTTTTTTTCTTATTCTTCTTCTTTTTCTCTTTCTTCTTCTTCTTCTTCTTCTTCTTCTTCTTCTTCTTCTTCTTCTTCTTCTTCTTCTTCTTCTTCTTCTTCTTCTTCTTCTTCTTCTTCTTCTTCTTCTTCTTCTTCTTCTTCTTCTTCTTCTTCTTCTTCTTCTTCTTCTTCTTCTTCTTCTTCTTCTTCTTCTTCTTCTTCTTCTTCTTCTTCTTCTTCTTCTTCTTCTTCTTCTTTTCTTCTTCTTCTTCTTCTTCTTCTTCTTCTTCTTCTTCTTCTTCTTCTTTTCTTCTTCTTCTTCTTCTTCTTCTTCTTCTTCTTCTTCTTCTTCTTCTTCTTCTTCTTCTTCTTCTTCTTCTTCTTCTTCTTCTTCTTCTTCTTCTTCTTCTTCTTCTTCTTCTTCTTCTTCTTCTTCTTCTTTTTCTTCTTCTTCTTCTTCTTCTTCGTCTTCTTCTTCTTATCTTCTTCTTTTTCTTCTTTTTCTTCTTTTTCTTCTTTTCCTTTTTCTTCTTCTTCTTCTTCTTCTTCTTCTTCTTCTTCTTCTTCTTCTTCTTCTTCTTCTTCTTCTTCTTCTTCTTCTTCTTCTTCTTCTTCTTCTTCTTCTTCTTCTTCTTCTTCTTCTTCTTCTTCTTCTTCTTCTTCTTCTTCTTCTTCTTCTTCTTCTCCTTTTCTCTTTTCTTTATAGCATCAAAATAGCAACACGGCAGGATATTCTAGTTTTCCGTCCACTTCTAGAACTTAGTCCTATTCCAGAACTTAAATTTTTCGTCTACATCAGATTAGATTATTTATATGCAGACTGTTTGTTCCTCTCTTCTCGGGTAGATAAGCTGTGACTGCATTAGTGAAATCCCTAAATAACAGCCGGCTACGACGCTCTTTATAGGAATTCAATCAATTAACTTCTGAAAACATTCTCTATATCCTAGATACAGCATCGCTTTCTGGTGTTTGTATTCGTTTTTAGACTTATGCTTGGTTAATATAAATTTATGTAGCCCATGGTGCTATTTCAATGGTTTGAAACGAATTATGTGAGTGTTCCCTAATTAGGGATTCTTGCTTGATATACCTGGCTTGCGATGACATATTTTTTGGGAAGTTTAGTAGCAATGCGTGTTGGTACACTTGTTTCTGCGGCGGGGCGCCTTCGTCAGTGGTGACAGGTTGGATTCCCAGCATGTTAAATACTGCCGTTGATTTTTACGTTATTCGGTGTGTCCTCTGATCTCTCTACTTCTCTCTATGAGTGCCAATCAGTTCTTGTATATTTATTTATTATGGGGAGTCATTAGATATATCCCACCCCAACCCAACACTCCACGGTGTTGGGATTGAATCCATTTTAACCAGATGTTCGTCTTAAGCGAGTTCTTCTTAACAGAGGTTTTGGCGTACCTAAGTTTCACCAAAATTTTTGGTGGTGGTGGGGGGTGGATGGTGGGGAGGAGGAGGCGTCATCAACATCCCCTTGTACCACCCCGTATCTTCATACAAGTTGTTTTCGAATTTGAATTAAGAATTGACACCCCAGCACTCAAGACACTTCTATAAACGCTTTGTCCCCATCTTTAGCAGCAAGTAGTATTAACCAAACGCTGATAAGACATACATCCTTCATTGGTTGGAACTTGAATTCTTCTTCCTTTGAAATTTACCACTTCGGGTTTCAACGGAGAAACAAGTTTCTGCTTCTCGTTTTTCTGCTCGCTACGACCATAGAAACACAGCACAGCTGTGGAGATTCTCTGATATTATAAATTGGTAGTAGAACGGGTACAAAAAAACCTTATTACAAAATTTTGATAATCGGTTTATGATGAAATATCTCAACCTACTAACATTGAAACAGTGCAAAAGTAGAGCCAAAAACAACAAATAAATTCATCACATTTGAATTTTAACGTCCGAACGCAAAAGAGCTGAATTGGGGTAGAGTACAAGGCAGACCAAGATAGTGACTGAGACATAACAATTAGTTTGAGCTAAAAACACTTGCAGTCACCAACTGGATGTAGAAAGCCAGCCACTGAGATGGGTGGAGGCGTGTGAAATCTGCAGCAAACTGAATACTATATAAAAGGAAGACGGTAAAAAGATTGAGAAAAAGAAAAGAAAACAACAAAAACAGACAGACAGAAAGACAGACAGACCAGACAGACAGACAGACAGACCAGACAGACAGACCAGACAGACAGACCAGACAGACAGACCAGACAGACAGACCAGACAGACAGACAGACAGACAGACAGACAGACAGACAGACAGACAGACAGACAGACAGACAGACAGACAGACAGACAGACAGACAGACAGACAGACAGACAGACAGACAGACAGACAGACAGACAGACAGACAGACAGACAGACAGACAGACAGACAGACACACAGACAGACAGACACACAGGCACACAGACGGGCAGAGAAGCAGACAGACAGACACACAGACACACAGACAGACACCCAAACACACAGACACACAAACAGGCAGACACGACTCTATACATATTGTATTTACTATTTCGGGAGAAGAGGACAAGAATTACAAAACAGGTACCGAAATATAAAACAAATAGGTGGCAGCGAAAACATAATAAAGAACGCTGATGAGAGAAGTCATCGGTGTAAGACTGGGTTCGATCCAGGACAAAAGCGACTGCAACGACATAACAGAATGTAGAATACAATGTGATTTATCTGGGAAATATAGGCGGCAGGAACAGATTATAATGATGACCACAACGACGATGTTGATGATGACGTGGTTTTAAATAAACTAAATGTGGATATTGCACTGTAACTGAACAATCAAGACCACCAGTATCGACAGTTAGAAAGAGTTATGAGACAGAGAATATGAAACTAAATTGGACAAATCCTAAAAAGGAATGAGCAGAGAAGCACCAAACATGCTCTGAAAATGGAAGAAGAAAAAAAAGAGGGGGGGGGGTATTGAGATAGATCTAAGAAACTTCTACGAAAAACATTAAAACGAACTTTGATGAGAGAAGTCAAAGACGCTGGATTGGTTTCCATCCATACTTACAAGAGTATTAGGGTCGAGTGCAATGGAGGAACAGACTGTGATTCCAGCGAGGCATATAATGGCGCAGTAAGATAATAATGGCGATGAAATACTGCACCAGAACTCACCTGCTAACTCAGGAACATATTCTGGAATTTTCTTTTGGGCTTCCTCAAGAGTAACTATTCCATCCCTATTAACATCGACTCCCTGGCAATAGTTTCAAATAAAACACAAAAGTCATCATTTCCCCCTGGACATCAAAACAGCGAGCAACATCACAAATAATTTTTGGTGCTTTTCTAATATCCTACCTCAAACAGGGGAAATCCACAGGTCAAGGGACAGTCTAATATTTCAGGGGGTGGTAGATAGGCTGCTTGCAGTCGTGGGACCCGCACACAACCGTTCTTTAATCTACCTCTCTGTATAAGCTGATGCGAATTAGTCATTAGAACTAGCGAATTCAAGTCACATATTTCGACAGAGCTACAGAAACGAAACAGGGACCACCGTCGTGAAGCAGCTAGACGCTAATTTCCGGATCCAACGGTCAAATCCCAACAAAGCCAGACTGTATTATTTTTTTTTCTCCAAAAAACTACCTTGTCTTACAGGTCGACTCAAGTGTACATGAGTACGAGGTAAATTTTATGGAAGTAATGGAGGCCGGCATGAAATTGATCACAATACCTATCTAATGCCTATTGGTTTCTAAAGTTTAGGTCTAGCACTAAATGTCCAATGAGCCTAATTTGTGGAAGGGGGCCTTTCTTTTACCAACAGATATGCATACTGTTGTGGGTATGTCTTCTTTGTCTGCCTTTTATCTCCCAAAAAAGATAGGTCCATGAAGCGAACCACTCCGGCTATCTCCGCACAGTGTCATTATTCCTCTGTTAGAAGAGCCTCGGCTCATCTTGGCTGGCTGGGTTTTTTTTCTTGTTTCGCTGGCATTTTTCTTGTTTCTCTTTCCATGGTTGGCTGGGGGGGGGGGGGGGGTGTTCTTGTTTCTCTTTCCATGGTTGGCTGGTTTTTTTTTTTATATTTGGTTTTTTTTCCATGGTTGGCTGAGTTTTTTACTGTTTCTCTTTCCATGGTTGGCTGGGTTTTTTTTTTCCTTTGGGGGGGGGGGGGGGGGTGGCTATTATTTCTACAGGGTGAGTAGCCGGTCCCAAGCCCAACCCTACACTTTGTTGCCATTTACGACATGCCTTGTTGGTATTTGATTAGGCGTTTTTGAAGTAGATACAAACGAGTAAAACTACATCTATTTTTGAAGGCATTGACTTTTACATGTTAAACGTAGCTATCTTTGAATCAGTGTAATTATAATACATATGTAAGCAGATATGTAGTTTGCTGGTTTTTGATAGGCATTATATGAGTAGATAAATGCGTGTAAAAGATAGCCATTTACAAAAGCGTAGAATTCTTCATATTCAACATAGCTCTTTTGTGTTTGAATTATTGTTATCTAATGACGTATGTAAGGAGATTTGTAGATGTTTGCTGGTCTTTGAGTAGGCATAATGTAAGTAGATATACAAGTATAGAAGTCTTGCTATTTACGTTGACGAAGGCATTGGCTTCCGAGCGTTCAACGTAGCCGTCTCCGTTTGAGTCAATGGAATCAAAATACACACTTGGTGCGTTGGTCTTGCACAAGCACATGACAGCAGCAGGCAGCAGAATAAGAAGCACGTACCGGAACATGGTCAACAGTTGATTGAAGGTTCTCCTGAGGATGTAATAGAACGTTAGTTGGCTGACCCTGCCCATTTTTTTTTTTTTTTTAAATGGTCAAATAAAACAAGCATCCACTAAAGTTTATAATTGTAACTATGGTTATGTATGCTTTATAAAATTTCTTAGCCACGCTTGACACCAAGTAGCCCTAAACAGAGCTGCGGAAGCTTTTACTTTCGTACAAATATGGTACTATTTCACCCTTTCCTAGCAAACAAGTAATTTTAGTACCACGCCCGATATTTTGTTACGTCTGGGTTTTCTGTCGGCTTAACAATATTAGGAAGAAGAAAATCTCTCTTTGAAAACTTTAACAATAAGTGTATTAATGAGATCAAAGTAATAGTATTTTTTTTTTCCTCTTTCTTTCTCTCCAGGACAGTAATTGCACCAGCTGAAGGCTGCCACAAAAATTTGGTAACAAAAAAATGAGGGAGCAGGAAGCTGGTACAGTAATGGTGTAACGGACAAAGAATTTAATTTCTGATATTTTGATCAAATATAGGTTAATACAGTTTTACACAGACACAAATGTATACATGTGTGTATGTGTGTTAAAAACGTTTTAACGGTGTTCTTTTTTTTTTTTTAGAGTTTAACATGTTTGTCTTTTAGTGTGTTAAGAAAAAGAAGTTGTATTATTGTAAATGTATCTCGTAAAAAGCGTTAAGTTGGGAGTGCGTTCTTTAACGCTGGAAAGTCTGTCTGTCTGACACTAGAGGAACTATAAGTCTGCATAAAATATGTCAGATGTACAAAGACGGATGTGAACTCGAAACTCAAGTTCTGGAAAAAGAAAAAAGTGTAGAAGTTTAAGAATAACCTGATCTTTCGGCACGAGTTTACCGCCAGTGGACAAAGAAAAAAGTTCTAATTCTGATTATTTATATCATTATCCTTCAGTCAGTTGTGGAAGCAGCTTCCATTATTGCTGTCGTTAGGGTCTCAGCTGCTGTCGCGACCTTGATCAGGCATCAGCACCGTTCTCTGTATGCTGTCTTCATGCATATCGCCATACCAACTGTTCCAGGTCGTTATTTTAGTACTTGCGTGAAATATTTCCAAACTAAGGGCTAGCACAAACAACGAACAGTACAAACCTGTGAGAGAATTTACCTCTATCTGTAAAACAGCAGACACAACGAATAGTACAAACCTGTGAGAGAACTTACCTCTATCTGTAGAACAGAACACACAATGAACAGAACAAACCTGTGAGAGAATTTACCTCTGTCTGCAGAACAGCTCACACAATGAACAGAACAAACCAGTGAGAGAACTTACCTTCATCTGTAAAACAAGCAATGAACAGAACAACCCTGGGAGTGAACTTACCTCTATCTGTAAAACAGCACTCAGGTGGTTGTGTCACGTCTGCATCAATCTTTACACTATTTATAGGAATCTTGCTAATTGTATTACTGATGCTGTAATGCTTACTGTAATTACATAGTGTAAAACGAAGATAATTTGTGCTGACAAGTCTGTTTAGAATTATCAAATTTCAGATAAGTCAACTGCACTTATGTGAGCAGGTAAATAATTGTCTCCTTTTCAAGTTGATCAAAATGCAGCACTGAATATCGTGTTACTGAGGTTGTGGCGTGATGTTGATTACCGTTCAGTCTTATCAGGAATCATACACCAGGTGACACAAAGTGCCACCGTTCAGATGAGGATCATCCCGGGACAGGTCCTAGAAACCCCGTTCAAGTCATAGGTTGGGTTTTAATAGGACCCAGCTCCGTTGGGGCTTGAAAAAAAACACACATTCCGTCCGACATTGGGACGCGGTATTATTATTATTATTATTATTATTATTATTATTATTATTATTATTATTATTATTATTATTATTATTATTATTATTATTACTATTATTTACGTGTTGTTGACGGGGAAACTAGTAGTAGTACATTTTACCAAACTAGTACAACACACAAGCGATAAACACTCGATGACACATAGTGCCACCATGTGGATGAGGATCCCCCGTGGAGAGGTTACGGAAACCGTGTTCAGGGATAAGGCCATATTTATGGCCTGGCTATATTGCGGCCCCTGGCAAGATCCAGGGTGGGGCTTCAAAATAACGAAAAATTAAATCTCGCAAAGAGATGACAAGGTTATAACAATAACGAAAAATTGCATCTCACAAAGGAATTTTTTTGTACATCAATAAACCACAATCCAGTCTTATTCATAGAATAAGGAATAAAAAGCCCCTTTAACCATGAAGAGATTTTGTATAAAAATTGTCCCCTCCCCCCCCCCCCCCCCTCTTCTTCTAAGAATGCAGTGGGTAGGGTTAACATCTCAGGGATGCGAATGAAATCAGATTTAAATCTTCGAAACTCCCGTTCAGCTATAAACGAACATACAGCAGTCATACTGGGACACCTCAAAACAATTACGTCGGTTACGGCCCTTGTGCGGCATTTTTATTGTGACACGAAGAGAATGTAAAAAAACAATTGTTACTTCTAAAAGGTAGCAGAGTGATAGGAGAAAAAAGAGTGATTTTGCTAGAGAAGGAACGAGTTACAGAGTCAGAGAGAGTGAGAGAGAGAGAGAGAGAGAGAGAGAGAGAGAGAGAGAGAGAGAGAGAGAGAGAGAGAGAAAGAGAGAGAGAGAGAGAGAGAAAGAGAGAGAGAGAGAGAGAGAGAGTGAGATAAAGAGAGAGAGAGAGAGAGTGAGAGAAGAAGGGAAAGAGGATAAGTGAATGCTCTGCATACATGCATGTCCTTTCAATCGAATGCAATTTGTGCAGCATTCGCTATATCATGTAACTCTGAAATATGTCAGAGGTTTTTGACTCTAAAGTAAAATTTTGAAACAGAAAAAAATGTTACGAACCAATCTAAAAAGAGAAAATTCCTGTAAATTTTTTTTTAAGGACTGGACTCCACTCTCTTTGGTGTGATGGTCATTGGTGCTAGGACCTACATCGTCATACCCCATCTGGTAATGAGGGATGGACTGCGTCGTTGGCATCATCGGTGGGACTGATCCAGAGAACCAGGGACAGAGATCTGTGGAGATGCATGAAAGCTTACGCCTGTCGGCAGGGCAGATAATGATGATGACCATCTGGCACTCGGTGAGTGACGTGGCCGACGTCTCGCCTGCTGCCTTTACTTTCCATGACTTTACCTGCTGCCTTTACTTTCCATGACTTTACCTGCTGCCTTTACTTTCCATGACTTTACCTGCTGCCTTTACTTTCCATGACTTTACCTGCTGTCTTTACTTTCCATGACTTTACCTGCTGCCTTTACTTTCCATGACTTTACCTGCTGCCCATTTGACCGGGCCGGTCGACATAGAACCCCAAGTCATTTTTGTAGAAATTCTGCTCACACCCTTACGGATCCAAATGATGATGATGTTTAACCCCACAAGGACAACAAATCAAGCGATAAACACCCGGTGAAACAAAGTACCAATATTCAGATGAAGATTACCCGTGACAGATACCAGAAACCCGTTCAACCCATGACTGTGTTATATTAGGGCTCCCACAACAGCCGGGGGTGGGGGGGGGGGTTGCTTTAGAACAACAACAAAATCGAGTCACATATTGGGAAGTACGCTTTACGGGAGCGTCTAGATCCCTATAGACTGCATATACTCCAAGTATATTATAACATTTTGCCATTCAGCAAATTGAAAGCATAATAATAGTAATAACAATGAAAGTAATAATGAAAAAAATTATAGTAATAATTTGTTGAATGGCAAAACATGTAATAATACATGTGAAAGAATATGAAATATACAAACAAATACCTTTTTTTCTGATTTGCTCCCCTCTTCGCCCCAATTTAGCACTGGCAAACCAAGCATCCCCCCCCCCCCATCCCCCGGCCCCTAGTTGGCGTGGAGACTCACCCCCATGATTTCTATGTGTCGGCGTGCCCGCCATCGAGTCCAATTGTTCTAAAAACATGTGCTTCTATCATCATGTATCGGGTACGTGAATGGCATGTGAAGTATCTCGTGGGTGTTACATTACTCTAGCGAGTATCCTTTATAACATTCCTGAATATTTAGTAATACTATCCACAGAGTGGCGGTCGGGGCTGGCTAAGATAGGTTTTCGGGATACGCAAGGGTGCAAGTATATGAGCAAGCAGAAAAGCTTGCAGGTAATGCTACTGTGGAGGACGAAAGAGCCATGAACCAGGCATAAATGCTCTACGAGAAGTAAGACGTTTGCACACACACACAAAAACTACGTGATGACTGTGAATCTGCAACCATGACTAAACTGCAAGAGCAACATGGTAAAAGAGGTGTGGCCAGACAAGTGCATTATGCAGGAAGCCAAAGAAGAATAAGAAACCAGAACAGAATTGGTGTCGTCAGCCGCTACTCGCTGCGAGACTTAACAAGGAGGGGATTCGAACACTTATGGGCTGAATGGTTCGATATGCAATGAGAATAATCTGTGAACTAACTAGCTATCTAAGTAACTAACGGAGACACATGGCAAATCAGTTATCAAGGAAACGCAGATCCAGCTTATAGCAAATGAGTCATACCACAGTTGCTTCCTTCCTGCGTCAACGAAAATCATACAGACTATCCATCACTGTCGCTTGTAAAAAAAGAATTACTACAGACTGCAGTCTTAGCAAATCTAACAACATACACAGGCATTAAATGCAGAAGGCAGTTATTAGAAGTGCCAATACAGCCGTTCTGACTCTAGAAATGCAGTTTGTCGTTGACAGAAGCATAACTTACAACAGATTATTAGTTGTACTGACAATTTTATCGCATTAGGTAAATCTGAGTTTCTCTGTAGCAGATCACTAGCCATTTTCTTATTCTGCAATCCATGCAAAACCACGTTCAGCACAGTCGTAATGAAATCCACAACTCACAATGTCGCTTTATACACTCAACTCTGTAGCTGGGCGACGGAACGAATATCAGATATATCGCGAAGATGACATAGAGGCAAGTGGTTTAATTTCATTCTCTTTTTTGTTTTAACGTTAAATTATTCTTGTTAGTTTACAAATAGTCTCTGCACAACGATGGTGGCAAGGGTGTATTTGGCGTTAACAATTCACTTGCATCATTGTCTACCCCGTACTTGAATGCCTTTAGCTCAGCCGTTGTTAACCTGTTTAGAGGCACGAATAGATGATATACAGAGGCATAACTTAGCTCACGCTCACATAACTAATGAATGATACCTTGGAGTAGATGCTCTGTTTATTAGCATGACACATGATGATGATGATGTAACATGTTAACATTCTTTACTTTGAAAAACCTAAAAAAAGAATATATATATATATATATATATTCACACACAAGGTCTGACAATTAAGTAATGAGACTAATTCCATAAAATAAGTATATATATATATATATATATATATATATATATATATATATATATATATATATAATATATATATATATATATATATATATATATATATATAAGGTCTGACAATTAAGTAATGAGACTAATTCCATAAAATAAGTATATATATATATATATATATATATATATATATATATATATATATATATATATATATATATATATATATATATATATAAGGTCTGACAATTAAGTAATGAGACTAATTCCAAAAGCATACGTATATATTTATGTACTGAAGGTCTGACAATTAGGTAATGAGACCAGTTCCCTAAAACATGTATATATATATATATATATATATATATATATATAATATATATATATATATATATATATATATATATATATATATATATATATACACACACACACACACACACACAAACACACACACAAGGTCTGACAATTAAGTAATGAGACTAATTCCATAAAATCTAAAATAATCAACAGCTGAAGATTTAATCTTTATCTGATTAAAAGTGAGCCCTTGTGCATTGATACAGCAAGTGGCACTATCTAACAAACGACCTCCGTAGTTATATTGTTATGGCCCTTAAAGTCGATGTTACGGCCCTTAAAATGTCATCAAAATCGGTAAAGAAGCGTCCTTTCAATATTATATTTAATTTTGGGAAAAGAAAATAATAACAGGGGGACAAATCTGAGGATTAGGATGGATGGTTGAGAACGCACACTTGTTTTGGGGCCCAAAATTCTTGTTTTGATGATGTTTCTTGGGTACTTCCCCGCTGATGTTTTTGGTCATCAGACAACGAATGTGGTACAAACCAGCAAGCAACTTCTGTCCTGTCTATTTCTTGCACTTAAATGTTATAAATGGTATCTCTATTAAAACCAGATAAATCTGCCATCATCCTCACAGTAAAACAATGGTCTTGATGTATCCGTTCTCTGACTTTTGCAATGAGTTCATCATTAGGAACAGAAATTTGGCGTCCATGTCTAATTGCATTAGTAATCATTTCCACACCACTTTTGAAACGTGTAAACCACCTGAAAATTTGTGCACGAGATAAACAATTATCCCCACAAACTTGTTGCATCAATTCAACTGTTTCAATTGCGCTTTTTTTTTTTCAGATTTAAAAAAAAAAATGTAATGTTTGGTTTTTGCCCAGTGCTGATTACAAAACAATGCACCTCTGAGTAGGTCAACAGAATAACGGCTTGTTTGTTGTCTGCTTATCGACGGCGATGAAAAGTTACCAAATCATAGATGAATGATACCTCTTTAGATTCCACGCTTTGCTTCATAGATGACATTGTTTGTCTTGGTCATAATAAAATCAGTCTCATTACTTAATTGTCGGACCTTGTGTGTGTGTGTGTGTGTGTGTGTGTGTGTGTGTGTGTGTGTGTGTGTGTGTGTGTGTGTAATTTGTAGCTGTGATGAACATAACCAAAACTTGATAATTTTGCTTACACACCATTTACAGATTTTGAGAAAAGACAGAGAGAGTAAGAGAGAGACATAGAGAGTCAGAGAGAGAGAGAGAGAGAGAGAGAGAGAGAGAGAGAGAGAGAGAGAGAGAGAGAGAGAGAGATTTCACATTTTCCTTTTTAGATTGGCAGGAATTGTGATTCAGCCAGACTTCAAAACACAATGTGACACCTGCTGCAGTACAATTCGATTGGCCCAAAATTGTCCACTACCTAGCTGCGCAAGTGGCGGGGACAAAGCTGAAAGAAGAAAACGTATTATGGTGTATTTACTGGCTTGTTCCTAATCTTCAGTATCACCATATTTATGGTCACCAGTATCAGGTCCTTCGATTCAAATCTTCAGGAAGATTTGAATCGAAGGACCTGATACTGGTGACCATAAATATGGTGATACTGTTGACGATGATGATGATAATGATAAGGAGGAGGAGGAGGAGAACGAGGATGATCGCAATGTTTATAAAGACGGTGGTGAAGGGAACGAAGAAGGTGGGAGATAATGATGTTGATGATGATGATGATGATAGTCAAGATAATGAGGATTAGGACGACGTCAATAAAGCCATGACGATGGCAACAATGATGATCATAATGAAAAGGATGAAAATTATAATAATTATGATGGTGAAGATTATGAGGATACGATGATGATGTTTATGATTGCCAGGATGATGATGCTAATGATGGTGATGATAAAGATGATACGGATGATAATTATGATCATGAAGAAGAAGATGATGATGATATAATGGATGAAAATTTTGATAATTATGGTGACGAATATTGTGAATTTGATAATGATGATGATGATGATGATGATAATGACCGTGATGATGCTGATGATAAAAATAATGATGATAATTATGATAATGAACATGGTGGTTATAATGACGATGTTCATGTTGATGATGATGATGATGTTGATGATGATGATGATGATGATGATGATGATGATGATGATGATGATAAAGATGTTAATGATTATGATGTTGACGATGATAGGCAGACAGACATCACAGAATGCCTTACGTGACATACTCCTTTTAAGAGCAACGTCCATCCTTGTCTCTATCAAACTGTCTGTCGATCTCATCAATGTCAGCGTTAGTTGTGACCCCATTGTTATCGAAGTCGAACAGATCCATCAGCTCCTGTTCTCTCCATGCACATTGATGCCAAGGAAACAGAAACATTTGGACTTCTGTAAATCCTGTCGTGGTTCCTTGTTGTTCCTTGTGGTTCCTCTTCATGTTAATATTCTTATTGCGTTTCTTTCTGGCTTGGTGTAACGATACGCAGGCATAGCACCTTTGAAGTATTTTTTTTTTTCTAGCGATGCTTTTATCGAAGGTTTTTGGTGAGTACTGGCATATTTATTTTTCTAGTAAAATGGCCTCCTTCATCCTCCTCTTGGTCTGTGTTCGTTCATGAAATTTTTATTGGAACTTAGTTTTGTGGTTTACAGCTGGAGGATGATATATGTGTTCGAAGACTCAGATTTCACTAAATCTTTAGTTAATCAATTACCCACAGGCTTTTTAAGCGACGATGAGTCAATTCATCTGAACCCTCCCCCCCCCCCCCCCCCGCCCGTTTCCCCATCCCCCAACAAATGTGACCGTGAAACATACAAGGAAAGGCATGACAACTTCGGAAGTATTACATTTGACACTACTTTAGATTTTCAAAAATGCAAACAACGGGGAATGGAGCGTAGGAAGCAACAAAGGAAATTCATTATCTGTTTAAATCAGTTTGCATTACTTGCATCTTGAGGGCTAATAGACTGAAATGGCTGGGGTATACTGAGTGAATATCCGATGACAGAGAGCTGATAACGCTATATACAAGAGTCTTGTATGGTCGTAGACCAAGAAGACAATAGAGAGATAATATCCCAACATACCTAAAACACTTGACGTCACCAACTGGAAAAAGAAAGCCAAGCAGAAAAAGAGATGAATGGATGCGGAGGGAAATCTGCAGCAAGGAACTTCAAGAGCTCCCAACAATTTTTTTCGGTTTTTACTTACGAAATTATAACAGCTAGATAAAGATTAAAATTACAAATCCAATGGTACATAATTTAAGCCTGTAAGTCGATTCTAAGCGGAGATATTAACTTTTTAGTGGCGGATACCACCACAGAAAAATTATAATGGAATGCATAAAACATGGTTTCTCGGCTGCGACCCAGTAAGATGAAATGACTCAATGTTTGCATTTTACGGCAATAATGTTTTTGTTTCTGAACGAATCCCTTAGCAACCATATATTGCTAGAATCGGGACAGTGAGATCTAACCGTTTATGCATGTCTCAATTACATACACTAAGATATGCGCTTATTTATTATATGAAAATGTCTGCAGGCTGATTATTTTTCATCTAAAACATTATACATTTACAGTTGTCTGCCAACGAGCCTGGCTTAATACATATCATATTGTGTGTCCTGGCAAGGCAAACATAAAGATCATATAAATGTGCCAATGTCAGTTGACGTGAACTAATTAACAAATACCTGACACCCCCCCCCCCTACCCCACGACCCTCCCAACAGCGATGTCACCCGGAGTTGTCGTATCTCCGCACAGTAATGACACCCGGGGTGGTTGCATTCCCCTCCTTCCCCCCCCCCCCCCGCCGGACAGTGATGATACCGGGATGGCCGCACCCCCCTTCCTGCTACCTTCTTCCCCTGGTAACTCTCCTCTTCTTTCTTTCTTTTTCCTTTCCTTTCTTTTTCCCCATGTCACAGTGTTGACTTTTTCTTAGTCTCTTTTTTTTTCTTCCTCTCTCCTCCTCCTGCTCCCTCTCTTTCTCAACTTTCTCTCAATCTTCTACTTCCCCCTCCCCCAACTCTCCGTTCTGTATGGTAGAAGAAAACATGAAATGAGCCACTGGTAGTACACGTCCTGTTTTTATAATGGGTCAGTGACAGTGTTAACAACAGGGCAAACACAACACGTGTGTTAATTTCTGGGAATCAGGTCAGGTTGCATTTTATTTTCTTTCAAAAATGACCTTGTCTCCCATGTCCACCCAGCATTGAATGTAAGAAATAGATCTATAGCAGCCACACGCGGACAGCCAAGCTTGGGAGGGTTGCCAATGGGATTTTTGTCAAACCCGAAGCTAAGCTTATGTCACGTAGTGAATCAACCAAACCCTGCACAGTAGACTCGTCGTGACGTTGACGCCCCTAACGGGCAGGTCACATTTCAAATTTAAACCCGTCTGGTGGGTATATAGTCCCTCATATTGATATATACCTCTATCTGGTGAAATAGATATTTCTCCACCCTCTAGTTGTTTTGAAAAGTCTACATTTTCAAACTTACAACTGTGGGATAGATATTTTCTGGAATAATATTTCGAATTCCTGGAAACCTTTTCACTCCTTGGTGTACTTATACGGGACTTTTTTTTTTCTAGAGACGCAACACAATCTGGTACTCGTCTCTTGTCCCTGTTACTGACTGAACAACAGAGATGATATTTAGAGACTTATGCTGTCTCATTATCATGAGAGCTGTCCACTGATTGATTACTAATGTGGATGTTAATAAACTGAGCTTGACATGTAACCCCCGAGATGACTGCTAATTATGAGTTCCTTCTTGATACAGGATGAAATCTTCTTGGAGGCCAGGCAGTGAATCGGCGGTCCACAAAACCACCAACAAGGAAGTCACCTATGTCCATGCCAGTGGTGGGCATCCAATTGTAAACCAAACTTTTGTCATCTATTAAGGAAATCCTCCAGTTGGTCTACAGACAACATTATGAGTGTTGTACCTTCACCATCATTTATCCGGAAGCTTGTTTGTGCCTCAAGTGATTGACTTAGTACCCGAGAACCTCTCCAGGAGCTTGGGTGTATCTCCAGTGTTCGAGTGTCTAGTGTAGGACTGTCGTCAACGTAACAACAGAGTGACTGAACATCCAGCAAGTTCAAGAAACCAGGCATTCAGATAAGTGTGGTCAATTGGTTTATTGCCGGGCTTCACTGTTAATCGTCCACATGATCATGATGATGATCTAGGCGGACCTTGGGAATCTCTTACACATTCAGTCAGATCTATATTTAAGTTTTTGACCTTCCTATCACTCTGGGTTCTTGAAGTTCTTTGCTGATTCTTTTATAATGTATGTGTTACATTTATTACATGTTCAGAAAGTTTCATTATTGACTTGAGTGTCCATCATTTACTGTTCAAACTGTCTAGCTGTTATGTTTGTGTGATTAGTAAGTGTAATCTGTGTTAACATGGCTGTGATAGTACACTATCATAGCCTGGGTGCTATCTTTTTATAGTAGTGGGGGTGTCCAGCCAAGTTGCGCCTAGGATTGTTAGATATTCTGTAGTGCCAGAACTTGAGTTGCCCTACTCCTGAAATAAGTATATTGGCCACGGGATATCCCTTAGACCAATACGAGTCGACCCCTCAACATTATTTTATTTCAGAGTGCTGTTGGTTCTTAAGGAGAAATCCTTAAATCAGGCGGTATGTGACAGCTTACTAAAAACCCAAGCAATATATAAGGGAGAAAAAAAATGATAAATAGTACCTATTTTATAGTTAATTTTATAGTTACGAAATAAAACAATTACCCACTTTTATATAAGGATATATATGTTGAAAAATAAAAAATAAAAAACTAGATTCCAAAATCTTAACCCAAAGTGTCGTATAAAAACCCAGTTCTTGGGGGAAAGCCCAAGTACTGGCAGGCCTGATGGATGGGAACGCTTTCAGCGCTGCTGTTGTTTCTCGACCACTTAGATTTACCAATTCCGACAGAAAATTCCGTGGATTCTAAATAATAACAGACGCATAAAAAATGCAAAATACCTCAAGAGTTGTAGATGTTTAAAAAGTAGCCCACTTAACATTATTAATTTACTAAGTATCTGAAGTTAATTACTAAAGAATCATCTTTGAAAATGCGCAATGATGGCCGAAATTAATTATCCGGATTTGGGGGTGATCAGGAAAAAAATATCCAACAGAGAATACGAAGGGCTCTAAATAATGACAGATGCATGAACAAATGCTACAATGGTTGTGGATTTTATTTAAATGATTAAAATAATAATGATTAGTTAATTTAATAATTATTTTAAGTTAATTATAAAGCTAGAAATTACTTACCGTTATTGGATTTAAAGCAAAAACAGTGATGCCACTAAACAATTTTTTTAAACATCTGCGCTATTGCCAATCTTTGTAAAATTTCCCACACTTGTATAAAAATTAACGCAAAATTCAAAAATACAACACACATTGCGGTAATCTGGCTTATTAAAAAGACTTTTACAAAATTACTTACCGTTATTGGATTTAAAGCGAAAACAGTGATGCCACTAAACAATTTTGTTAAACATCTGCGCATTTGCCAATGTTTGTGAAATTTCATACACTTATATAAAATTTAACGCAGAATTCAAAAATACAAAACACATTGCGGTAATCTGGCTAATTAAGAAGATATTTAAATTACTAACTGTTAATTCACTGCGTGCTGCCACAAAAAAATCGATTTATTTTATTCGCGTCAAAACCATCTTAGGTCAAAACCTGGCATCTCTCCAAAAATTCCTAATAAATGTTCCGATTTTATCTTTCACGTAAAGAGCACAGAAAAATAATTTCTCAATAACAGACAATTGGTTTTGCATTTTCGGATCGCAATCGCGTCTATAGTTACCGACGAAAATGTATAGCAAAATAAACGAAAGAAAACGATCCATTGCTATACCTATAATTACTATCAGCATAATTGCCAGGATAGTGAGACAAAGTCTTATTCTCCCGTTCTCCACCTCATCTAGGTCTTTACTATTTCCCTATATGCAGCCCTAGAGGTAATAGGGGTTTAACTAAAACCCTATATTTACAATTTCATCTTCGACTTTATCGTTCTCTCCCCCGCTACCGTATCTTTAGTCATTGCCCCTAAGTGCACCGAGGCATTTCCTGTAATACTAATGTCAGTAGTAAACAATTTATGAGACAGACAAATGTATTTTCTCGAAAAAACATAGATATGTAGTTACAAGAAAGATAACCTTGAAATATAATTGTGTTGTGGGGGCATTAAATAAGTAGACTTGCAGATATATTCAAAGAATAATGTGGAGGCATCTGTAATTATAGAGGTTAATGTATACTCATTTGTATAGATACGTGAGTAGATAGGTTGATATGTGTAGAATTATGTGTCTAAAGATATTATTGGGGTTGATTAATATGTAGGCATTCTTTTTCTTCTTTTCTTCTTAGCGTTCACCAGCTGTAAACTCTGGTAGAAAGTTCTGGTTGTTCATCCACTTCTGACTGTTGCGTGTGCATCCATTTTACAGATCTGACTCATTCGAATGCAGTGTGGTGTTTCCTTGCCTCTCAGGCAGATGCATTCCGTCTTCTAAGTAAGCTCCCAATTAGTCGACTCTTACGACATGCTTATTGGCAAGTAGTGGCTCTCTTTTTGATTTATCCACAAGAGGGCCTCGGAACTCACACGGGGTGTAGGCATTAAGTGAGTTGATAGGTCGATGTGTATAGAATCGTGTGTAGGCATTAAGTGAGTAGATAGGACGATGTGTATAGAATAGTGTGTAGGCATTGGGTGAGTAAATAGGTCAATGTGTATAGAATAGTGTGTAGGCATTAGGTGAGTAGATAGATAGATGTGTATAGAATAGTGTAAGACATAAAGTGAGGAGGTAGGTAGATGTGTATAGAATAGTGTGTAGGCATTACGTGAGTAGATAGATAGATGTGTATTGAAAAGTGTATAGGCATTAAGTGAGTAGATGGGTAGATGTGTATAGAATAGTGTGTAGGCATTAAGTGAGTAGATAGGTAGATGTGTATAGACAAGTGTGTAGGCATCGAGTGAGTAGATAGATAGATGTGTATAGACAAGTGTGTAGGCATCGAGTGAGTAGATAGATGGATGTGTATAGAATAGTGTGTAGGCACTAAGTGAGTTGATAAGAAGATGTGTATAAAATATTGTGTGTAGGCATTAAGTGAGTAGATAGGTAGATGTGTATAGAACAGTGTGTAGGCATTAAGTGAGTAGATAGGTAGATGTGTATAGAATAATGTGTAGGCATTAGGTGAGTAGATAGATATATGTGTATAGACATAATGTATAGGCATTAAGAGAGTTGATAGGTAGATCTGTATAGAATAGTGTGTAGGCATTAAGTGAGTAGATATGTTTAAGTGTAAAGAATAGTGTGTAGGCATTAAGTGAGTTGATATGTAGATGTGCGTAGATTATTGTGTAGACACTGCGCTATTATAGGGTAGATATTATGCAGCGCTAGGTATATAAATATGTAGATGTTTGTATGTTCACAATAGATTTTGCCTTGGCTTTTATCTTTTGATGGAAAATAAAGGTGCCAGTATTCGCCTCTAAGGGTCCTTAAAAGGGTACTACAGAGTGGCGCTAAAAAGAAAATGATAACTTAAAAAGTACCAGAAGAAAAGAAAAAATCTCTGGGTATTGGGTAAGTAGATGGGCGACATAATCGTCTTTGTTTGAAGCCGACGGTATAGAAAAACACCAAAGGTACCGCTTGGTTGCAGAATGCCAGAGCATCAGTGGGCATCAGGATGAGCAACGCGAGCAGTAACATCATCTGGAGCAGTTTCTGTCTGGGAAGTTGCAGAGACATCACTTGTTCATGAATTCGTAGCTAGATACAGCTGAAGACTGAGGGATTTGAGAATATGACAATAGACGGTTGACAGACTGTTGGTTACTTTCCTGCCATCCTACTGTGGAGTAAACGTTGATCTAATCTTGATTTCCTGGAAACCCCGTAGGAAACTTGTTCCTATTGTAACCATGTAAGCCTCTTCCTATCATGACCCAGTAAATTGGTAGATTGGTTTTGGCCATTCTGAGCCGTAGTCCTTATGCACCAGTAAGCTTTGTTGTTAGTCATCGCAGTCTACACATTTTGAGACATTAAGGTTTATTACTGACTATACTGGAGTGCAGCGCCAATTGTAAAAGTAAGTAAAGTCAGGTACCTTTTCAAGCCTTTAGTCGCGTCTGGTATATGAGAAGAACAATCGGTACTAGGTGGG
The DNA here is from genome assembly GCA_905116865.2 of Candidula unifasciata. NCBI lineage: Eukaryota > Metazoa > Mollusca > Gastropoda > Stylommatophora > Geomitridae > Candidula > Candidula unifasciata. The sequence goes on from CAJHNH020003229.1 coordinate 65,666, forward strand.
TAATGTGGTCAATATTACGCCGGCGGTGCTTACTTTCCCAGGACATAAATCCTGTTACCCTATTTAGGCTGTGTCGACCTGCGACGCTCCATACCATGATAAAAATCCACTCAGGCAGTAGTAGGGTTTCGATCGTGGTACGTATGAATTACGAGTCGGACTGGCAACGCTAAAGCCATGGACTCCGCTCAACGATAGTTGCAGTCTGTTAAATGGACGCCCAAAGGAAACAATTACATTACCCAAGATAAGAGAGAGGGACCCTAAAGGGTATCTTCCAATAAAATGGGAGAGAGGGACCTTAAAGGGTATCTTCCATTAAAATGGGCTACAAGTGTGGGGAGTGGGTGGACCTTAAGGTACCTGAACCACAAGGTTCCATCTTCCACTTTTCCAATCAAACAGAAATGAAGAGCAAATTGATTGCCACAATGTATGTCAACAAATATAACTGGCGAGACTTCTAAGTTTGACTTCGTCCCCCAACATCGCACTCACACTCACACATATTCGTAGTTTTTGCGTTCCTTCTGTCCATCACAAAAGCATCGATTTCCGTTATCTCTCGGAAGTTATAATTTAGTTACACTTTGTTAAGATTCTCTTAAAAAGTTTGGAAATAAAAAAATTCGAGGAGAACGCTTTAAAAATTGAAAGTCATCACCCAAGATTGCAACGATGATGTGATACAACATAAATCTGGTCTGAAGATAGATATTGATGACAGGGAACGATGCAAGTACATCATCAGATAGCTTCAGTAGCAGACTCTCATCAAAGAACATAGTTATGACACGCACTGGCAAGACATTAGCAGCTTTTAGAGGCTTGAAAAAGACATAATTCTTAATTATATACTCGTAGAATAAAGTTACATATTTGAAATTATAATGTTATTTCTGTTTTAACACATGCCAAAGAAAGTTGGAGAATGTATAAATTATAAAACGAAAGTTAAATATTTTTGAAAACAAATATCTGCAGAAAATGAGGAACATAAAATGAGATAAATTTAAGAGAAGTAAAGTTATGATAGACATATCTTTGCAGCCACCAGTATCAACACTTATGAGACAGAGAAGATGTGCGTGTGCTGTCCATCAAGATGATGATGACCACTCTTTTTCATCGTATGAGTAGGAAGATAACTGATGAGGCCGATGCGGGCCCGAAAAGTTCTTGGACAGTGAGGACAGGGAATGAGTGTTGTGCCAGGGAAGGAATCTCCTGCAGTCGCCTTTCTGTCCATCCTTTACTTAAGGATTTTTATTTTTTATTTTTATTTTTTCAAAAATATCACTTTTTCACTGTGTTCGTTTTTGTAAAGTTCGACATTCGTAGAATAGATTACATACAAGATTTATGTCTTTTGTAAACAATATAGCGTTGAAAAGTTGATACTAAAGACACCACCCCATGTATTTTTTAAGGATAAAATAAATCTTGTCTTGCTGTTCTGTTTTCTTCACATGTAGCCGCGCCCTTGTGTAGAGTTGCACGCCATGCATTTCGGTTTTGAGAGGCAACCTCTATATTGGTGTCATTCATCCCAACAACAGTTATAAGATAGAAAAGATGTCGCTACACTGGACACATCCTGAGAAGACACGAAAGCAGAGCCAAAAAACAGACACTGAAATGGGAAATAGTGTTGTTGAGGAAACGAGAACTGCAAGGCGAAAGTTGGTGAAAAAAGCTAAATGTACAAGACTAAATTTTATCCACGGTATCCAAGTTGTTGTATATGATAGAACGGAATGAAGAAAAAAGCTGCGAGCTCAATGCGGCACATAATGTCACAGCCGGATAGTAAATGAGATCTACATTCACAGACAATGCAAATAACCAGTGCTACCCTTCGAACAGTGGGCTGCAGTTTGTTCCTTTCCACGGAGCAGATATGAACAGGCTTCAGTCCACTGTAACAATGGAAGTTCTTGATGAGGCTAACGAGGACGATGATGATGATGATGATGATTTTTGATCAGGTTTTGGGAAATATGACGCCCTAATAATATAAGAAATAGCAGGAAAGCTGTTGCTACTAGGACTAAAATACGGAAACGCAATCCCTGGTAGATGTAAGCTGGAACAAACAACAGACGATTCGAATCTGTGAGAAAACCTACCTCTGCCTGTGAAACAGACCTCGAGCACCAGTTTCACGTCAGCGTTAGTCTATTCTGTACTTATAGCCATTTTCTACATTGACAATTAGTGTAGTAATATTTTTTTGAATGAAATGTCATTCTAAAGGGGGAAATAAAAGTTGTTAAAGTCGGTTTTGTATTATCAACTTTCACATCAAAATATTGTTTACGTGTGTGTGTAGAATGTTAGTTATGTCCCCTATCATATACCTAAGTTTCGGCAATATTATTAAATACTAGCTTACCCAGCCACGCGTTACTGTGGTCCAGATTGGTAAAATAGAGAGGAAAGAAATTAGCTCCCAGCTTACAGTGTCTGTCATACCCCCCCCCCCACCCTCCTCGTCTCCCCTCGACGCAGTCATATCTCCCTCTCCGAAGGATTGAAAAATCATCCATGGCGAAATCATTAAAATAGAAATAGTTGAGAAATAGGAACTTTAAAATAAAATTTTAAGCTCTCTCAGCTAACTGTGTTTGGCACAACACCCCCTCCCCTTTCCACCAATCATATGTCCCTCTCCGTAGGATTGAAAAATCATCACCTGGCGAAATTTTTAAAATATAAATAGTTAAGAAATGAGAACATTAAAATAATATGTTAAGCGCTTTCAGCTAACAGTGTCTGACATAACCCCCCCCCCCCCCTCCCGCTCCCCCAATCATATCTTCCTCCCCCAAAGACCTGGAGAAAAATCATCCATGGCGAAATTATTAAAATAGAAATAGTTAAGAAATGAGAACTTTGAAATAATAATTTAAGCTGCCTCAGCTAACTGTGTCCGGCATTACCCCCCCCCCCCCCCCACTTTTTTCCCCTAATCATATCATCTTCTCCGAAGGATGGGAAAGTCACCGTGTAACGAAATATTGTAACTAAATTGAGCTTGGCATCCGTGTCCACCCAGACTTAAATAGGTAGCATTAACCTGTACAGAGAAGTAAATGTGGCCAGTGTAACAGCTGCCACATCACCCATCCAGTACCAGTACTATTGCAACCACAATCACCACCACCATCACAACAGTAACAACAACAACAACTGTCACTACAGTCTGTGTAGGTCGGTGTAGAAAAGAGGAGTTAGCGCCGCATGCTGTCGCCACGGACTATTTAGTTTCATTTTGCCCCGGACATAGAAAAAAAAAAACTTCCTCGCGTAACCAGTGATGGAACCCACAGTGAAAAGTACACTATTCTCACGAATAGCGGATAGAAATACCCCGCACCCGTCATCTCTCCCTCTCCGAGGGAGCGATTTTTAACTGACCTTGGCATCCGTGTCCACCCAAATTAAACTGGACTGTAAGCCGTCTTAGTTAACAGTTTCTGTCATCGCCGAATAGTTTTTGATCCAGAAGCGTCGCGGGGAGGGTAATTAGGACTTAAATTAATGTTTTTGGGCAAAAGGCGCAGATATCGCAGCCTAGCTGTAACCACAACACAACGTGGCAACCACCCTTTTCAGGAAAAAGAACAATTTTCACCCAGCGGGAAATCTAACACCGGTCATCCGCGTAAAGGATGACATACCTCCAAGCAAATGGTGAAAATGAAATTATATAATAATGCTAAGTTCAATAAGAGCTCAGCAGTCAAATATGGCCAATGAACTTAAAAAAACATCCGGGCCGGCAACGAAACAAATAGTGATTTTACCATTGCTGAAGTTACGTCGTTCGTGGTTTGTGCGATTTTCTGACAAAAAAATCACGCTTGGAGTCAAAGGCAACGTTGTGTGTAACTTTGAATGTAATCAGTTTAGTTTCCAAGTTTTTGGCTAACAACATCAGGAAAAAAAAACATTTTTTTTATTATAGATAGTATGCATGGACAGTGATAAAAATTCCTCCATACTTGCCTACATTATGATAGAACTGTTGTGTAAATATCTATCTATAGTGTCAACAATGATGTGTTTAATAACCAGCCGTGGTATTATAATTTCTGAAATAAAGAATAGTCTAGGCAGTCTATCTTTTGTCTAGCTTGGAGAGGGAGGGAGAGAGAGATAATGAGAGAGAGAGAGAGCGCGAGAGAGAGAGAGAGAGAGAGAGAGAGAGAGAGAGAGAGAGAGAGAGAGAGAGAGAGAGAGAGAGAGAGTTACTAGGAGCCCAATCTTGACTCACGAAAGTAAAGTTTTAGGGAGAAAAAAAAGTAAATATCCTTTTTTATGCTATAGGTGCATCAGGCATATGAGAAGAGCACCCATATTTTAACAGACTAATTGGCACTAGGTGGGTAACGTGATCAGCATTACGCTGGCCGTCTACTTTCCCAAGACATACATCCTGGTACTCATTTTAGGCTGGGTCGACCTGCGACGCCCCATACCATGATAAAAATCCTCGCAGCCTAAAGTGTTTTGATTGCGGTACGATGGAATTAAAAGCCGGACTCGCAACGCCTGAGCCACGGACACCGCTGACACACGAGAGTGGATTACTGAGAGTCAGTGGATTAGGGAAAATGTCCGGCCAGGCGATGTCAATATCTATACAGCTGGCTCAGGGTTGAGATACAGAAAAAGTGTTGTGTGGATGACTGCAATTTTCACATTCAATGAAAACTGGATAGAGACATTAGCTCGAAATGTGCCAAAGCTAATCAAGTAATGGGGCAACATTTGTGTAAGCTATAACTTCGTGACCTCTTGCAGAAAAGCGGTGCTGTTACCGGAAAACGAGGCGGATGGTTACCAGATGTTGAGGATGAAGATCATTAAAACAGATAAGGCAGGAGAACTGGTTGATACAGAGAGACCCACAGACGTGCTGTGACGAGAGCGACGTTCTGAAGAGGACCTGTTGATTGATGAATCAGATAATTTGGACATAGACAGTCATGAATTCAGAATTCGTTGTCCGTGTTAAAATGATAACAGAAGTGATATTTAATAACATATGACAATTTGTTGGAACTGAAAAAAAATACAAATTCTTAGGTGTCCTAACCACATAGTATAGGTGAATATTGGCCTCCCTTCATAAGCATGGCGTACCAGTATGGTGTTGACATAATTACGCAAGTAAATTAACAACACAATTATATAAAGTAAGTAAGGGAGATCCTTTTTCACGCCTTTAAGCACATTGGGCACAGGGAAAGAGCTACCTATAATTTTACATACCAATCG
>CAJHNH020003229.1:75951-77982 GCA_905116865.2 Candidula unifasciata
TTAGTAATATCACTATCAATATCTACCTCGTACTGTCCATCTTGGGACACGTCTGGGTGTCTTACACGCGTGGTCATCAGTTCTAAAATAGACCGCAGTTGTTTAGATATAACTACCTGAGCCCCGGGTTCATCAAGTTTAAGAACGGCCATGTTAATATACTTATTGTAGTGGATTCTCAGTGTGGTATTATAAATAACCTCCTCCTCCATTTTTAGAAATAGCAGATTCAAGGCATCAATAAAAGTTTCACCTGATTTATAGACACCGGCTGGCAACGTCATTTTCGTACTTTGTTTGCGTGTATTTGAAGGCGGAGTGTAGTCGACCCAGATGTCATCTTCCAGGATATTAAAATAACTGTGGGGAAACTGAATCTCTGCTAGTCCGATTTCGTACTGTGAACTCAATTCGATGGTCTGTGGTAGTTTGACAAATTAGTGACCTGGTTTGTTGTTTGGAAATATTGTGAGTGAGGCGTTGCTGGGTAGCGTCACGTAAAAACTAATGGTTGCTTTAAGACCTTCTCTATTTTCGGATTTGGTAATAGGTAACCCAAACAACTAGACAAAAGCACGATCCACAATTTTCCCTCTGTCGCCGAGCCGTACGTTAGATTGAATAGTGATACACTGATGACGATGTACATAATCAACATCTGAGAGATGAAAACAGCCTCAGGTCGCGGACGTAGTTTACTGAACCACGGTCGTTTACCGTCAGCTTCTGTTTCTGTTGCAAAGACGGTAATTTCATCCACTTCATCTACGTCTTCCATAACACTAATTTTCGTACCACTCTAGTTGTTGGTCTGCTATCCAGCTGTTGAATGATGTCGGATAACCAAAACACTTGACTAAATATTCTTTACCACCACGGGCACCTCGTCGTTCTTGTAAAATCTGCTCGATTCGATAAGTTTCTTTGTTGCCAACTTTCTCTATTTCTTTCTTATAAAACGACCTCACCCGAATCGTCTCTTAGCACATAAGTTACCGGGCTGGTTCTGTAGACGCGGCTGACAAAAACAACTCTTCGGTCCAGGAAGCCATATAACCTTTCTTGAATGTCTGCCTGGCTTGCGCGAGTCTCACACGATCATCTTCTTTAAACACAGGTATGCTGGGGCTGTCGACACTGGAATACAAAGTACGCCATACTTGCTCTTGATTTCTGCGGTTAACGTCAACGGGGGCCATACGAATGCTGCGGTGATATGAATGATTGTAATTTCGCAAAAGACTACCCAACACATCGATATAACGTTGTTTGTTGGTTTTAGTGAAATAACGCCACATTTTTTCTTTCAAGGTATGGTTAAATCTTTCGACTACCGCCGCTTTCACATCTTCGTTTTCTGTCGTGAAAAAATGCACCCCCTCGTCTTTAAGAAACTTTAAGAACGTCCGATAAAGGAACTCGGACCCTTTGTCATTTTGCAATTTCATTGGCAACCGCTCGGTAAATATTTTACTGAACGCCTCCACTAAAGCTTTTCCAGTTTTGTTTTTTTATGGGAATGGCCCAGGCATATTTACTGAACACATCAATACAAGTAACCAAGTTCGCCATACCGTCGTTGTCTTTTCGTAAAGATCTCATATCTATTAGATCAGCTTGGAATTGTTGGTTGAGTCCACTGGTTATAATCGGACGTATAGGTTTATGTAAGGTATATGTATCTTTGTGACTGAGCCAATCTTTGAACTGTTTATTTGGCACTTGTGTGTGTCGTTTTAAAGCCAGAGCGCCACTATACGCCCCCGGTTGTTTCGGATCATAGAAAAATTTTCTTCGTTGCGCGGCCATTGCTCCCACTTTGGCGTAGGTATTTTAGATTTTTTGTTTCTTTGTCTCAGTTTTTACGACGAGACCGGTGGTGTCTCCGTGTCTATTCTGTGTAACTCCTGCTTACTTTCTGCAAATGGGTCATGTATCATTGTACACTAGTTTCCATAGTGAGGCGCAGACTCCATTTAGCTGTAACACGTTAGATTATATTAACAACATCTTTCGATTTTCATGTTGTCT
>CAJHNH020003230.1:0-77979 GCA_905116865.2 Candidula unifasciata
CAGGATGATGGTTTATATTGTAAGATCTTTACACAAGTAGACCGAATGAATATTTTCTGGAAAGATGACAGAGGAAGGAAGGTTCGCTATTGCATAGTCCTAACGGTGAATAGTAACTTTAAGAACGTCATAATAGGTAAGGACTAGTGAATTGTCCAACGGACAAGTATCAAGGTTGATGAAGTCACGGAATATTTATACAATGGTAGAATATAGAATAGTAGGATCTCAATAAAATATTTTAGGATACAGCTAAGGCTTATAGGGGATCTCAGCTACTCCCTACCATTATAAATCTCACCTGAAATCGTATATGGTATTATTATTGTGGGTGTTAGGCCGATGGTATGGCTGGCAATTGTTCTGTGTTGTGACGAAATTAGATCTCCTAGTAACACCACAAAACGTCATAAATTATGTGCGCCTTCGTACCTTTTTATTCTTTTAGCGTCTATGTTTAAATATATTTATTTTACGTGCGCAATTCTTTTAACTAAAACTTGCAATTAACTCTTGCCGGACCGAAATTATCCTCCGTTTTGTCACAACAACTAGCAAGACTGATAGAAAGAGAGGCAAGAGGACAGTGGAGATAAATACCTGGATGGTCGTGGGCAGGACAAGAACATTTATCTGATCTGGGATTCAGGTGATTGGATGAGATGACAAAAACATGACAGTGTACGTTTACTGGCATGGCACATGATGATGTTGATTAAAGTCTACATTAGGATAATGTACTTTTGTGAATGAGACAGCTGTGGCTTCAGTTTGTATGTGATTGTTTTGCCAGAGAATCTATGTTGCTATGGATGAGCCTGATGGAGTTTTGGGAGCTGCAGCTGTCCGAGTTTCTCAGCCCACTCTCATGCAACAGATTCTAACTCATGAAAGCTTAGGTAAGAGCTACCATTAAACTGAAGTATAAATGAGGAAATTTCTTATACTGTAGATGTATTTAGTACTTATTTGTTGCTTGAATTTGTTTATACTTTTAACTACTTCGATACCCTGCTAACAGCAAATGGAAGATGTATTCGAGAAGTTAAATGAAGACAAGTAACAAGTTTTTCCTATCTTGACACAGTGGCAGAAGTAAAACAGAAATCAAAAAGAGAATAGGAATAAAACTATCTGAATAAGATGCACAAATTATTGACATCTAGAGAAATAAACACCTTAGAAATGAGAATAGTCAAATATTATATATACTCAGCCCTACTGTATGGTACAGAAACTTGGAAATTGGACAAGCAGCTAGAAAATTGAACTGAGTCTGTGGAGATGTGGGTATACAGAAAAATAGATTGTGTTTCATGGAAATGGAAACAGTCCAATACAGAGGTTCTGAAAAAACTATAAATGAAAATAGAATTACTGAAAGAAATACAACAGAGACAATTAAATACTTTGGCCACATTAAAAGACATAACACACTTTTGAAAACTATCCTGGAGGGAAAAGTTGAGGGCAAGAGAGCAAGAAGTAGACAGAGAAGATACAAGTGGGAGGACAACATTAAGAGATAGACGAACAGCAGTCTGAGAGAGTGTAAAACAAAGACAAGCGATATAGTGTATTGGAGATCCATTGCAGCCAACCTTCAATGTGGAGATGGCACCGGATGGATGATGAGCTCCAGCAGACGCAGCATTTTACAAAATGAAGAATATCTTATGTCATCTTTCTTTGCCAGTTGAGGTGAGAAGGAGAATTCTCAAAATTGTGTATGTAAGTACCTGGGTTCCCTGATAACAGCAGATGGAAGATGTCTTAGAGAGGTTAAATGTAGAATATTTCAAGCAGTGGCAGAATTTTTTACAAAATGAAGACTATTTTATGCAGTTTTTCTTTGCCAGTTAAGGTAAGAAGGAGAATTCTCATAGCTGTTTAAATTCTATTCTGATATATGGACATGAATCATGGACAGTTTTCCTATAAGTAAGAATTATGAGGAAATATCAAAGATGTGGTTTTATAGAAGAATGATGAGAACACCCTGGATGCATAAAAATATTAATAAAGATATCTTCAAAGAAATTGACCGACAATGAGACCTGATTGCTCATATTAGAAGGAAAAAAATCTACATTCTTTGGTCATATCACGAGAAGGAGAAAACTGAAGTACAGTGACGGTGGGAAAGTTGGAGAGGAAAAGAGGCAGAAGGAGACCAAGAGAGAAGATGCTACACAGTTTGACATCATGGCATGGAAGATCATCTGTGTCAGATTAGAAAGTACATGAGTCAGAAGATTGTAGATAGTTATGAATACCAACGCCACACGACATGGACTAGGATTTTATTTGTGAAAGATAAATTGTTTTTAAAAATTGCTGCTAATTATATTTTGTGATCAGTTGAAAAATTATACAAATCCAATTAAAGTGGTTTACATTGGATTTGTGGACTTTGAAAAGGCCTGTGACAGAATAGAGGAAATATATGGTATAACATAATCACTAATGTGGAGTTTTAGGAGAGAACTAGACAAATTCTAGTAAATCAAGAGGTTAAGAAAAGATGCTCACATTGGATAGGACATAAATTGGGAAAACCTGAGAACAGTATAACTCGCATGTCTTTACACTGGAACCCACAGGGGCATAGAAATAAAGGCAGACCAAAAAGCATATGGAGAAGAGAGCTAAAGAGTGAGGTGAACAAAATGGAGAGGAGGTTGGTTGAGCTGCATGCAGTGGCAGTGAATAAGACCACTTGGCTTGAGTTAGTTGAGAGCCTGTGCTTCACTTGATAGAAGCGCAAAAATCAAAAATAAAAAAGGAAAAAAATTATGCATATTTGTTGTTGCCTAATTTTATGTTTGATAGATTTAAAAAAAAAATTAATATTTTTTTTTGCTGCCCATTAATATTATGATTGATAACAGATACATATTTTTTGGTGCCAGATTATATTTATGATAGATTAAAAATATATATAGAAATATTGATTATTTTTACAGGCCAGCAACAAGATGCTCAAGCTTGCTATGAACGAGCAATACAAATGGAGCCAGATAAGATTTCCCATCATCATGGTCTTTTGAGAAGTTTGATGGATCTAGCCCAGCCTAATAAAGCTCTGTTTCACACAGCTGGAATTTTGGCTGAAAGGTATAGAAGTTAGGTTCAGCTTCTCTGGGTGTGTCATATACTGGTTTTCAATAGTTGGATCCCCCACAAAATTTGTGTGTGTGTGCATATCATTAATTTGTTGGCTGTTTGTGGTATTTTTTTAAACCAATTTAAAGCTAAATAGTTGGCTATTCATCATCATCATCATGTAGCAGGTCATTTGCAAAATGTCACTCTCATCTCGATCTATCTTAAAAAAAAATAAAAGATACACGGTCTTTTGCCAGCTATCCTGTCTTGTGCACTTTCCTACCCAAGACGTCACTTATATCCCTTCCTTACCCATCTTCCTGCAGGTCGGTCCCTGCCGATCTTTCCTGGTACCATGCCTTCTGCTATTATTTAAAGAAAATCTAACTTGGGGTTGATATGGCCAAAATATTTTGTTTTCCAAGTGAAGATGTTGTTTACTGGCCAATCATCTGTGATGTTCAGACTTTTTAGGATGTCTGTATTTATTGTCTTCTTTGTCCATTGTAATCTGAGAGTATTTTTATAGCTTTTCAGCTCAAAAACCCATATTTTCTTCCATAAGGAAAGTTCAAACAAACAAAAAAGTGGCAGGAACCCTTGGGAATTCCCCCCAAAATTCCTTAAAAATAAAAACCCTCTAACAGTGAGGCTTTGTGAAATTATGACATCACAATACCTTTAGAAAGTTGTTTTTAGTAAATATATTTATATCAGGACTTCTTAAGTGCAAGTAGAACCAGTGGCAATTAATAAGGCTTTGTGAGAAGTGACCATTGCAAAAATGAAGACAGTGTGGCATTTACAGGGATATGTCAAAAAATGGGAGTGACAAGATATCTGCTGCTTAGGGCGAAAGGATTAAATCACCATTAAACATAGTCATCATTTGGACTTACAAAAAAAAAAATGGCAGTTAATAGAGACATAAAAACTGTACACCAAATAGCTGATTGGGAGTAGACCCTGAGGCAGGAAACAAGACTGGAGAAATTCGGGCAGACCTACAAACATTTGCAGTCACAAACTGAAAAAAGAAGGCTAGTCACAGAACGAACAAACATACTATTTTTTTTTCAAAGGGTCACAAATTTGTCATGCAGGCCTATCTTACATTCTTGCAGACACTGCGATTGCTGTGGCTGGTCTGGTACTGGAAAACAAATGTTATCAATGCCATGTGCAGCACTTATCGTGACGATGAGCGCGCCAAAGGGCATTACTCCATATCTCTGTCTAGGCTGATGGACATGGGGGGTGCAGCCTGGAACTGTAAGAAATTAATATTTCACTAAGAGGACAAGACGTGTCACTAATCAACACAGAACAGGCCTCATCAGTCGTTTTACACTGATAAAGCTTTTGAGGAGGAGATCGGAGCACCTGTAAATCTGTCCAGACTGCTGTGGTGATAATCCCTCCCAGTCACTTGATAACTCATTAATACAAATATTCAAGGCCTATGTTACTAAGGAACCTCAAACAACTATCATACCTTTCTCATAGTGGTAAGAGACAGTAGTTTCTGCTCTGTGTCATGGTTCCACAGGGAAGAAAAGGTGGTATTAGTAGACCAACAGGCGAATCATTGAGGATTTGCTGAAATCAGATGTGTTGTGTCAAAAGGTGCAAATATCACAGCCTAGCTGTACACCGTTCTTCCAAGGGCAGATGCAGAAGAAAAAGTATTAGTGGTGGCTAACGACATTTTAAGCTGCACGAGATAAACATATATCTATAAACAGAAGTGATCTATTGTTATTCCTATTTTCAGGCGACATTGGACACCTCAGGTAAACTCTTACCGTATCGAAGCGGCATGGAAGCTGGGAAGCTGGGATGAACTGGATAAAGCTCTGAAAGCTGTGAGTTTTCTTTATTAACTCAGTATCACCTGATCATCATCATCATGTAACAAATCCTTTGCGGAACGTCACTCTCATCATGATCTGCCTGAAAGTAACTCAATCCACCATTGTGCCTGATATGACCATAATATTTTAGCTTCCTAACAGCAGAGGGTACATCTCTTCACATCTCCCTATCGCTCTTGGCACTATGTTTGTTGCTAGGCTAGCACTTGTCCATCTTTCCAGGTGATAGTGTTTTGTTGTGCTAAAGGGAGGCATGGGAATCATGGCCTATAGTGTTAGAGAGGGTGACTGGCAAGACTCGCTTGTACTAAGAAAAGTCTTTCATAATTAGAGTAGGGATTTCAAGGCCATTGATGCCATTCCGTGTATTTAACATGTTTCTTCTCAAATGCTCAGCCTTTTGCCTGTCTTCTATCATTTGCTCCTTTATCCCTATTCCCTTCCAGATTCCCCCTCCCCTTTCTATCCAATACAGTGATTGGCATCCTGTTACCATGAATTTTTTTCAGTATATGTATCATTCATGTCCCACTTACTCACCTCTTTATGAGGAAGTAGAGTAGTGGTTCTCAGCCTTCCTAATGCCGCAACCCTTTAATACATTTCCTCATGTTCTGATGACCCCCAGCCCCAAAATAATTTTCGTTGCTGCAAAATACTTCAGTGAATAGGTTTTCCAGTGGTCTTAGGCAACCCATATGAAAGGGTCGTTGGACTCCCAAAATGGTCGCGACCCATAGGTTGAGAACCACTGTAGTAGAGACTGACCTTAACACCTTCATGTTTCTTCTCAGATGCTCAGCTCTTAACCTGTCTCTGATCAATTTCTCCTTTATCCCTATTCCCTTCTAGATTTTCCCCCTCTGTGCAACACAGTGATTGGCATCCTGTTTCCATGAATTTTTCTCAATATCTATATCATTCATGTCCCACTTACCCACATCTTTATGATGTAGTAGAAACTGACCTTAACATCTTCTACCATCTAAAATTCATCATGAAGGATATCAGGAACATCCTTCATCTTCCAAGTGAATTCTAGCCATTTGAGCCTTCAAGACTAAGCATTGAGAAAACTTTGGAAATAGAGTGGCAGAGCACACACCCAAATGGCTACATACACAGCTCAGTGATTCTTCAAGGGTGTCGAGACCAGTCAAGAGGAAAGAACCCATTTCTTCCATAGGACGTCATCTACTTAATTCTGGACACTTAATTGACACAGACAGCGCTTTCGGTGTGGTTTATCACAGTCCGAACAGGCGACTGTTGAGATTGGGTAAAGCTTTAACAATTAAAATCATCAACCCCCTTCTTTGTAAGCAGACGGAATTGATAGTAAATTTGAAGTTACCCTGATCAGTCTTTGCGACTACGGTGAGCTTCCGGTGGTCAAAACACACACGATGTGTTGAAAGAAACTATTCACATTTCAGTTGGATTTATTCAGTTTTGTGCTTAATTTTATGTTGATTTAACTCTGTGGTAATGCACCTGGCGAGATTCAGCGAAATATGCCTGGCAGTAAATTTTGCAATGCATTGTTTGTGTCCGCATTATTTAAATTAAGAAAATTGTTGTGATTCTTACTCTTTCTACTACCTCAGGGAATGTGATTTTGTCTTACCACTTATAGCCAAGTATTCTTTGTAGACATCACATGTGAAAGCTGTTTAGCTGTTTCTCCTGGTTTGCTACCATTAAGAAGAGTGCTAAAATTATGTAACTGTCAGTTTAAAAACACTGCAATAAAATTTGTAGGGTAAAAGTCATTATAGTTTGTTAATACAGGCATCGGCTATCCTCCGAATAACGGTCCCAAATTATTGCGGTTAAGAAATTACCCTAACAGGGCCTCAGTGTTTGTGACTGTGCTGCCAGGAAACTGCATTAAATATTCAGTAAACCATGCGATCTCACGTCCGCGTAAGTTCCATCCATAACCATTCAATCGATAGTGTTTCGGCTCCACTGTTGTGACAGATTCTATTGGCGGGGTCGTAACTGCAATACTTCTTGCCCTAACCCTAACCCTAAACCTAGGACCCATGGAAGAAGTTAAACATAGGACCCAGGGGAGAAGTTAAACCTATCACTCAGTGTCAGCGCTGTTGACACCCTTGATGATTTGGGACCTTTATTTGGAGGAGTGTTTCCCACAGTATTGCGGTATATTTGCTGGAAAGAAGTCTGCAATTTACATATGATTGAGGCCCTGTTAAGTATTTTCTTAGCCTTGATAATTTGGGACTGTTATTTAGAGGATAGCCCAAAGATCATTTGTGTAAGTAAAAATATTTATCAGTTTTTCTTTGGTATGTACTTTGACATATCTATTACCTGTAGTGAAAACATCACCTATTTCAACCTAATATCAGCCAGTTTGTACTGCTGAATCATGATATGGTTACTTCATAATATGCCTTTTCACTGATGTGAAGTTCCATTCCTGGTCTTGCACCCTCCAATGGTTACTGAACTTGGAGAGGGAAAAAAATTACTCTGTCTCACAGTTCCCATGAAGAGGTTTCTTCAGTACCAAGTTACAAGGATAGTCCCCCATCAACTTTCCTCTGATAAATGCCAGTCCTTTGTAGGACTCAAATTACCTGAAGCACTTGGAAGCACTTTAGAAGCAAGTGAACAATCTGGAAGAACAAATAGATCATCACGGTTTGGAGAGAATGGTGCAGCTGGGATTGACCAGGGCATCTGTCTGACGCTCAGCACTCAAGAGTAATTGCAAGATGGAGATCTAATTCAGACTATTGCTGGTACCATAGGAAAGTGAACTCTGCACTGGCTGCTGAAGATGGGGATTGAGCACTTAGTGAAATTCCAGAGTGCTGTCATATGGTTTCATTACTCAGCTCAACTTAACACAACACAACATTAGACTTGATAAATTCAGTCTTCCAGAAGATTCACCAGTGAGCCAGTCAGCGTCAATTTTTTGACATTTAGGACTAAACTATGCATAGTTTTTATAAAAGAAATAGCCTGCTATTTTATTCAACGTTTGTGTAGCGAGAGGATTCATTGTATCAGTTTATCAAGATAAAACAAGAGGGTTTGGGCGTCTTATGAGCGTGAAGCATCAATAGCTGCTATTTGGTACTTACAATCAAAGAAGCTGTAGAATCTAGAGGAAGACCAAGAATTAGATGGATCTCTACTATCAAGTGGAAGCAGCTGGACGCTCGCCTGTGGATCAGAAGGTCATGGGTTCAAATCTGAATGCAGCCAGACTTGTGTTTTAAATCACCTTGGTTCCCAGGTCAGCCCAGCCTTAAATAGGTACCAGGTAATGTTCTGGGAAGTAAAGGTGACCAGCGTGATGTTGATCACATCAACCACTTAGTGTCAGTTGGTCTATAAAATGTAGGTCTATAACTATTTGTCCAACACACCTGAAAGTGTGGAAACAGGTCCTTTTTACTTCTATCAAGTAAGTGTACTCTCTATTACAAAAACTCTAGCATTCCATCAAATCCAGACAAGAAACAGAGAGCTAGTTGTCTTCAGAGAGAGTTGTGTAGTGCATGAAATTCCATAGATAAGCCCAGGGACAAACTCACAAGGTCTTCTGAAAAGCATGTACTCATGAACTGAGTAACAATCCAAATATGAGTGCACAACCTTCATGGCATGTGGCAAAAAACTTAACCATTTACCATTTAGATTCCCAGCTGACTCATTTCGCTCAAGATAAAAAAAAACTTCTAAGATCCCTCATGCTTAAAGGCAAATGTGGATCATAAAGGTTAGAGATATAGACTGACAGAATGGGTGAAGTCGCAGTACTCTGTAGGTAAATTGACAGGCAGAAGGGCCTCGGAATATCTGTCCTTGAATTTAAATTTTAAGTTAACTCTTTGAGTCCCAGGGGGTTTAGCATCAGAGGCCCAAGGGGTAGTCAAAAGATATGTAAAATTGGCACATCTTGCGTTCATTGGGCCTCTAGTGGGGAACCTATGAATGTATCATGTGTTCCTTGGGACTCAAAGAGTTAATGTTGATATGATTTTACACCATAGTTGTCTGTTTAAAAAAAAAAAATACATTTCCATGTGGTTAGTCTGTCATGTTTTTTAAATTTAAATACATTTTTAGGAGCAGCAGTCAAATTGTAACTGGCCTGTTCTTGTGGGCAGGATGCTGTTGGCTTACAAGCAGGGGGTAAGTATATTTATATTAAATGCTTTCAGTCAGGAGGATGAGGTTCTAGTCATGATAAGACAAATGTTTGTTATTTGTTGCAGGTGAAAAAAAATATATAAGCCAGAACACTGTAGAAAATGCTGTAGGGTGAGGACCTGTAACCCCCAATGTGTTAAAAAATTAAAAAAAATTTCTTTTGCAGCATCAGAAATGATTCGAACATGATGATAGTTATTTAAAAATGGTGTCATTCCTGTGATGAAATATATATTGCTGCCACATTTTACACCTGGAAGGCTAACCTGGTCAACAAAAGCCTGCAGAAGTCAAATGTGTTGGCCAAAAGGCTCAAATATGGTTGACATGTGCTGATTAGTGCCTCTGAATTTATTTATAATTATTTCTTTGACCTCCATAAATCCTCAATGACAGTTTGTACTTTTAAGTTCATCATAATTAATATATACCTCCGGACTACTATAGATTTTCCATATACAAAGTAACTTGTCCGTTAACATATATTCTACAACCCACCTAGATCTAGCAAAAAATGCCAATATGCCTTCATACTCGAAACTTTTAAAATTTTTTCACTTATTGATCTATGATTTCTCAGAATTGTTGCTGAAAGTTGGCATTTCAATTTCAGCGGGAGACAAATTTTATTGAACAGCTAGAAATTGCCAGGAAAGAGCAGATGGGTCCATTATCAGCAGCCAGCATGGAGATTGGATCGTACCACAGAGGATATGAAAATATTCTCAGGTTATTTTGTTTATTTGTTTTGGTTTGTATTCACTGTACAACCCTTTCCCATAGGGGACAGTATTTTGAGCATCCAATTTGATTTAAGTTCGCAATAACAGATTTATTCTGTAGCTATCACTAACCTATGATTGTGGCCTTTAAATTAAGGGGATTCCTAAGTAATCATCGTCATCATGTACCTTGCCAGATTTTATAGGTGTTCATGTCTTTCAGATCCCAGTCTTAATTGTTCTGAAACAGTTCTGTTGATGGCATTCCTTCTTATCATAGTCTTAGACAAACCAGAAAGAGATAAGTTTGATGAGAAGAAAGGAGTTGGGGAACATTGTTATCAAAGCACTATTTTCCTGTTGTGAATTTGAACAGAGAAGACAAAGTCAACAAAGTGCACAATTTATTGCCTGGCATATTTCCAAAATACAAAATACTAAGAAGAAGAAGAATATCAACAAAATCCAACAGCAACAAATCCTCTGACTTGTCAAAAAGACCAACCGTCATCCATTGCATGCCATGTTGTTAACAAGGATGATGCATTCTGAATTCTGCATACATCAACCAACCCCAGACTTTTGTGATTCATGGAAGGTAAGGCTATAAACTGGTTCAGTCCAGACGTATGCAGACAAAACGACATGGTCGTCAACTCGCGGTTGCCCTGGTGAAACAGGCAGTTACTTGTGAACATAGTTGATTCTGTGTTTCATTTAGTAGAATTCCTTTATCTGATTTTAAAAAAAAATCAATTGTTGCTGTAGTGTGCACCTGACAAGATACAGCACAATATGCCAGGCAATAAATTGTGCAATCTTTTTTGTTTGTGTTTTCTTTGTTGGAACATTGTTATGCCTGAAAAGATCAGCCGTAGAAGGGGACGATAGAGGCTAAGAGAAATTATAAGGACAATTTGAGTAGGTGGCTTAGACGCATTTAATCTATAGAATTGTCAAGCTTACTAAATAATGAGATGTACGGAAAGTTATGAGCATGGGATACATAAAAATGATGAGTTGTATACAAATAATTCTACCAACATCATTAGGATGAAACAGTGCAAACAAATTTTTCCTTAAATTACTGTTACAGTTTGAGCAGTTTAAGGAACTTATTTCATATTTCAGTTTTACTTTAGTTGACAGGATTGATGAGCATCGGGCAGAGTATATAGAATCCCAGACTCACATTTGGAAGACGGGTTCAAATCCTTAGTGAGGTGATGGAAATGTTTTTGCTGGGAGCGAAAAAAATAAAATGCACTAATCTTGCAGCTGAACATCCTCAGGCTAAAGGTCCACTGTACATCATTGTACCAAAACGATGTTTGAAAAAAGGCAGTTACAACAGTTTTTTGTTGTTGTTGGTGGTTTTGTTATACAAACAGAAGCAGAAAATAATCCCAGCACTTTTAACACACTCACTCACTCACACTCTCGCACGCACACACACTCTCTCATACACGCGTGCACGTGTGTGGGTGCACACACACACACAACTCTTAAAGTCCTAGATGTTTTTGAATAAAACATCTCTGCTAATGTTTTTGTAACCTAGCCCAGTAAGTTTTTAGTCTTATAGAGCTGAAAATTACATGTTTTGGAGAGAAGGTGTTCTAGTAACAGCAGTAAAATGAGGGATCAGCATAACAGAAGAATGGGATAGGAAAGGTACAGAAATATGTACAACGTACATTGTAACCAACGAAAGTATGATGAGTTTCTTGGTACTGAAAGAGTTAAAAAAAAAAACTTTTAGTTATCCTCTGGTGCTTTTCTGTTCAAAGAAAAGTAACTCATAGTCTTCTGATAGGACATTCTAATAAGGTTGATGGGAGAGCCCAAATGCCTGAAATCTATTGATAACCCGCATGCAAAAGAACTGTCAATTGATTGATTGAATCCCAAGGTATTCTTGTATGCAGTTTGAACACTTTCGTTCAATAAATTACAAAGACTTTGAATGTGAAAATTATGTATGTTTTGGTAGCTGAGCATTTTTTCTTTTCTTTTTATAGTAGTAAAACAGATAACTATTAATTTTTTTGTTTTGGTTTGTTTTGTTTGTTGAACAGTATTTGTAAAGGCTTTTTTTGTGTTAATATAATATCAAAATGTTTTTCATCTATTTTTGTTTAGACTGCATATGATCAGCGAGATAGAGGAATTTTTCCATGTTCTTGTAGACTTCCCAGAATCAAAAGACAGCTCAAATGATATCATTATGCTTCCTTCAGCCTCGGATCTTCTCAACCATTGGCAAGCACGCATTCAGATGGCTCAGGTAGGCAGCAGGTTTTCTCAATGCTTAGTTATCTTGCTTCTCATTGTCATTATGTGTCCTGCAGATAAGCACAGCCTGTCATGTTTTGCCATCACTCATGATCATCAGAATCATGGATCTGGTCACATCACACATTATCCTTGTGGCTAAGCCATCCAGGTATTTATCTCTTTGCCTTCCCCTTGCTCTCTTTTCAGTGATCTTACCAGTCATTACCCAGTTTTCGAGTCCATTCCTTCTTGCAACATGTCTGAAAACACTGATTGTTCATGTCTAATTTTTCTAGTAAGTCTCAGACTTGAATCTTTCTCAAGAAGGACTGTCTCATTTGTTTTTCTATCAGTCCATGTCACTCTTGGCATTCTTCTCAAAACCACATCTCCGCGGCCAGTAAATGTTTTCTATATATAGACAGACACAACAAAGGATTCGTAAACCGAAATAAGCCCATGTGTAATAGCTCTTCCTGTTCCAGGCCCAATTTTAAACAAAGCCTTGTCCATGTGGCATGTAGGCCTTATGACCAGAAATAAGCCCATGTCACTTCCTGTCCCAGGCCTAGTTTTAAACAAATCATTGTCCACCGGCATGTAGGCTAATGACAAGATATAAGCCCATATGCAATAGCTCTTTCCTTCCCAGGCCCAATTTTAAACAAATCCTTGTCCACGTGACATGTAAGCCTAATGACAAGATATAAGCCCATGTGCAATAGCTCTTTCCGTCCCTGGCCCAATTTTAAACAAGTCCTTGTCCATGTGGCATGTAGGCCTAAAGACAAGATATAAGCCCATGTGCAGTCGCTTTTTCTGTCCCAGGCCCAATTTTAAACAAATCCTTGTCCACGTGACATGTAAGCCTAATGACAAGATATAAGCCCATGTGCAATAGCTCTTTCCGTCCCAGGCCCAATTTTAAACAAGTCCTTGTCCATGTGGCATGTAGGCCTAAAGACAAGATATAAGCCCATGTGCAATAGCTCTTTCCTTCCCAGGCCCAATTTTAAACAATTCCCTGTCCATGTGGCATGTAAGCCTAAAGACAAGATATAAGCCCATGTGCAGTCGCTTTTTCTGTCCCAGGCCAAATTTTTAACAAATCCTTGTCCACGTGGCATGTAGGTCTAATGACAAGATAAAAGTCCATGTGCCCTAGCTCTTTCTGTCCCAGGCTCAATTTTAAACATATTACTGTCCACGTGGCATGTAGTGAACAGACCTTCAGTAAAGTTGGCTAGCCATTGCTCTACTACGGCTCCTGATTGCTGTTTATAAAGAATGTTAATTTCTAAATTGTATTCTAACATGATTCCTGTAATCTGCAGTCTTCCTTCCGCACCCAAGAGCCAATTCTAACCCTGCGGCGAACACTGCTGTCCATGGTGCACAGTGACAGACATCCAAATCTGGACATACAAATTGGCAAATGGTGGCTATGGAGTGCAAAAGTTGCAAGAAAGTAGGTGATTTAATGACTTGAATACATACTTTACAAGCTTTTTATGTTTGAAGATTCATTAACAAGTTCAAAAATTTTAATAACTAGAAAGTTATTCTCAGAAGATGAGTAAATAGATAGGAAATAGAAACAAGATGTTAACTAGCCTGTGCACTTATGTAACCAAATGACGCTGTTATTAAGATATCTAAGCATATGTTTTACTATCAGGAAACAAGTTTTGGTCAGCATGTTTATACCAGTGCCAAACTTGGACATTATCAAAGGCCAGCATACGTGAAATTAACATCTGTGAAATTAGATGCCTGAGGAAAACTGCCAACTGAACCATCTGAGACAAAGTGAGAAATGATGCTATGTGACGGTGGAAATGACACCATGTACCACATTCATCAAGAAACTGAAGATCAAATGGTTTGGTAATCATGTTAGAATATAGCCACAAAAATAGCAATGCAGGCACTACACATAAAAAGATCTGATGTGAAAGCAAGAGGTTGCTCTAGGAGAATATGGACTGATGACATTAAAAACTTTCTACATTGACGTGAAATAGCCATTGCTAACTGTCAGGCAGTGGATCACAAGCTTTCCTCCTTATGACAGTTTATGGCAAAAATGAAAATTGATAATGAAGTATTCATTTTTGCATATTTTTTGCGACATATTTTAACTGACCTACCAAAATTTATCCGCAGATAGTTTAAGATATTTCTGAAAATTGTCCATCGAACATCTTTTGGGACTGAGCCAATCCATATATAGTAAATAGTATGAGAACCTGCATCTATGCTTTAGCAACCTTTTGATTTCATATACACTGAGAAATAAACATGAGATTGGTTAAATTTAAAAAACAAAATCTCAGTGTAACTTGGACCAAGAGGAGCTACATTTAAGATACTCTACAATATCTGAACATTGAAGAAAGCTGACTCATAAAGATTATCATGTCTTGGAACTAAATAGTTTTGTTTATTTTAGGGCAGGCTACTTGCAGTCAGCTTATGGTTGTCTTCTCCAAGCAAGTTCTTACAATCTGCCAGAGTTTTATGTTGAAAAGGCCAAATGGTTATATGAAAAGGTTTGTTCTTTTATAGTTTTGTAATTTTGTTTTATTTGTTTTTTTTAACTTAGATATATGATAAACATTGTGCACATTATCTTCTCAGCCCATTGTGCATCTTAATTTCTTAACTCTTTATGTCCCAAGAAACACACCGTGTATGATTGGATGATATTAATATGCACAATTCGGCATGCTGTAAATGTCTTCTCCCATCTTCTTATTCTTAGTGTTCATTGGCAGTAAACTCTGGCTGTTTGTCCACTTCTGGACAGATCATGTTCCAAACTTTGAGTTTTAGAGATCTGGATTATTTATTAGCAAACTGTTGATTCTGTCGACTTTGAAGGAAACACCCCTTATTAGTCATTTCCTATAACATGCTTGTTGGGAAGTCAGTGTGTCTCCTCATCCTCCTCTCGCCCCTTTGTATACACCAAAATTGGCACTCAGTGAATGATGTTGTCCATATCACACCTGTAGCTCTCCCTTCCACCCAAAAAAGAGCCCCAGAACCTACACGAGGAATGAATGCATTTAAATATAATGTCTAGTCATAAACTCAGAACAACTCGGACAACACTTTTATTTCTCAAGAGGCTGTGTTTGTGGCCTTTATGGGTGTATGACACCTATGTGTTTGTTGTCGCCATTATTGACTCGCTTGGACTTCAATAAGGACCCCCTGGGATTGAGACAATTAAGACAGTATTTGCCACGTTTAATTTTTATGTGTGTCAGACTTATGTATGTCAGACTTATTTTTCTCAGACTTATGTGTGTCAGTCTTATGTGTGTCAGTCTTATGTGTGTCAGTCTTATGTATGTCAGACTTATGTGTGTCAGTCTTATGTGTGTCAGTCTTATGTGTGTCAGTCTTATGTGTGTCAGTCTTATGTGTGTCAGTCTTATGTGTGTCAGTCTTATGTGTGTCAGTTTTATGTATGTCAGACTTATTTTTCTCAGACTTATGTATGTCAGACTTATTTTTCTCAGACTTATGTGTGTCAGTCTTATGTGTGTCAGACTTATGTGTGTCAGTCTTATGTGTGTCAGACTTATGTATGTCAGACTTATTTTTCTCAGGCTTATGTGTGTCAGACTTATGTGTGTCAGTCTTATGTGTGTCAGACTTATGTATGTCAGACTTATTTTTCTCAGACTTATGTGTGTCAGACTTATGTGTGTCAGACTTATGTGTGTCAGACTTATGTGTGTCAGTCTTATGTGTGTCAGACTTATGTGTGTCAGTCTTATGTGTGTCAGTCTTATGTGTGTCAGTCTTATGTGTGTCAGTCTTATGTGTGTCAGTCTTATGTGTGTCGGTCTTATGTGTGTCGGTCTTATGTGTGTCAGTCTTATGTGTGTCAGTCTTATGTGTGTCAGTCTTATGTGTGTCAGTCTTATGTGTGTCAGTCTTATGTGTGTCAGTCTTATGTGTGTCAGTCTTATGTGTGTCGGTCTTATGTGTGTCGGTCTTATGTGTGTCGGACTTATGTGTGTCAGTCTTATGTGTGTCAGTCTTATGTGTGTCAGTCTTATGTGTGTCAGTCTTATGTGTGTCAGTCTTATGTGTGTCAGTCTTATGTGTGTCAGTCTTATGTGTGTCAGTCTTATGTGTGTCAGTCTTATGTGTGTCAGTCTTATGTGTGTCGGTCTTATGTGTGTGTCGGTCTTATGTGTGTCGGACTTATGTGTGTCAGTCTTATGTGTGTCAGTCTTATGTGTGTCAGTCTTATGTGTGTCAGTCTTATGTGTGTCAGTCTTATGTGTGTCAGTCTTATGTGTGTCGGACTTATGTGTGTCAGTCTTATGTGTGTCAGTCTTATGTGTGTCAGTCTTATGTGTGTCAGTCTTATGTGTGTCAGTCTTATGTGTGTCAGTCTTATGTGTGTCGGTCTTATGTGTGTCGGACTTATGCGTGTCAGTCTTATGTGTGTCAGTCTTATGTGTGTCAGTCTTATGTGTGTCAGTCTTATGTGTGTCAGTCTTATGTGTGTCAGTCTTATGTGTGTCAGTCTTATGTGTGTCAGTCTTCAGAAACCTAAAATGTGAACAAGCAACTAGAAAATTGAATTGAATCTCTGGAAATGAGCATACACATAGAAATAGGCCTGTTTCATGGAAACAAAACGAGTTCAGTACAGAGGTTCTGGAAAGACTTCCAGTGAAAAGAGAATTATTGAAAGAAATAAGAGAGAGACAATTGAAATATTTTGACCACATTAAAAGACATAATATTCTTTCAAAAACCATACTGGAGGGAAAGGTCGGTGGCAAGAGAGCAAGAGCAAGACAACATTACAAGTGGGAGGACAATATCAAGAGATGGACAGACAGCAGTCTTAGAGAGTGTTAAACCAAGACAATAGAGCATGTTGGGAGATCCATTGCAGCCAACTTTCATTGTGGAGACTAGGGCTGTACCGAATAGTGATTTTCACTATTCGGCCGAATACGAATAGCGGGATCAACTATTCGGCCGAATACAAATACGAATAGTGTACAAAATATATTTAAATTTAAAAAAAAAAACGCAATCATAATGTCAAATGTACGCTGAAATTTAACTTCACATAAAGTAGCACAGAATAGTCATCTTCTTCTTTAGCATTCTGAGCCCTTGTGGTTTACTGCTGCAGATATCACTCGTCTCCATTCATCTCTCTGGCTGGTCTTATCCTCACAATTTGTGACACCAATTGTTTGCAGGTCTGGCTGGACATTATCTCTCAAACTTCTTTTGTTTCTGCCTTGTGGTCTACGCTCATTCCTCTCTCAGGTGTATACAGTTTTTACCTCTCTGTCATCTGACATTCTTTCAATATGCCCCAACCATTTTAGTGTGTTAGCTCTCATGATGCCAGTGATCAATGGTGATTTAAACAGATTATGTGTTACGTTGTTGCTTTTCACTCTCCATTCCTCGCCGTTAGAATCTTTGATGGGTCCAAAGATTTGTCGTAAGACTGTTTTTATAATCTGTAATAAGGCCTCATCTCTTTTTTTTCTGCTTCAAGTTTCAGAGCCATATAAAACGACTGGTCTTATTAACGTTTTATATATTTTGATCTTGGTCTTGCGAGACAGACACTTTGACTTTAGCAGATGTTGAAGGGCAAAGTATACTTTATTTCTAGTTTGTATTATAGATAGTATTTCTTCTCTCAGCTTGTTGGAGCAGTTGAAGTTTGCACCCAAGTACTTATATGTTTTCGTTCGTTTGATTTTCATTATCGACTTGGATGTGGCCGGAGTTTATATTCTTTCCATGTCTAGTTAGTATTCGTACAGAATAGTAAACATTTAAAAGCATTTTATGTTTTGCATACTTCAGTCAGTCTGTGGTAACTAATAACTAGGAATGAAAGAATCCTAAGTATTATAACAAGTAACTAAACTTGGAAATTGTCACTGACAGCTTAGTTAATGCAGGAAAACTGCATTAGCTTCGAACAAAACCAATCGCTCCATGTTGTCAGCATTAGGGCAGTGTATGCAGAAACGGATGTGAGGTAACAACTATTCGTATTCGGCCCGACCGCAACTATTCGGCCGAATACTGAATAGTCAATAGGTCTACTATTCGGCCCCGAAGCGAATACGAAGCGAATATTCGGTACAGCCCTAGTGGAGATGGCACCTGACTGATTGATTGATTCTGTAATGTTGAATTGTGTAAACAAGTATGCTTAGTCAACGACAACAAGGTTAGCTGTGGCGGAAAAGTCCTGGTTCTTTGTCCATTTGGACTTTGACTTTGTGCCAGGGCCTGATTTTTGCGTGTGTGTCTGTTTTACTGGCTTATTCATGTGCGGTTGGTTGTTCCTTGCCACTTGGGCAGAGGCATTCTGACTTCGAAGGAAGTCCCCAATTTGTTAGCTCCTTGCATTATCATGTTGAAAGTTTTATAATAACATGGCTCTCAAAACTTTGTAAAGAAAAATCATTTTGTACTGTCATGCTGTGTGCTACAGTGATTGTTCTGATACAAAATATGATATGAAATTGTTGAAAAAATATTTTAGGGAGAAGCAGATGCAGCAATTACATGCTTAGAAAAAGGGATCAGTGAACACTTTAGTGATATGACTCAACCAGGCAAAAAGGAAAAGCTAAACAGTACCCTGAAACAAGTTTATGCTCAGGTGAGATTTCCATGTGTTTGTATTTTTGTCATTGAAGACAGGTCTTTTGATGGTTCACACACTGTTTTTTTAAGGCGATGCTTACCTTTTGAAACTAATTTATTTACTATTTATTTCTACGTTCTGGTATGGTATAGGGTTTCATAATGAAGACCTCAGATAAAAAAAAAATACTGTCAAACTGACTTTTCTCTCAATGGTTGCTATGGAAACCAAGATAAACAACTGTCAAGTTGGATTTCTTCAGATAGGTCTAAAACCACCATTTTTGTATGAATAGGCTAAATTCTTTTGTGTTTATACTTTCATAGCTCCTTTACACAAATACAGAATGTTTTTATTTCACTTTTCTTTTCACTGAAGGGACTCAGAAGTTTTGTAACATTTTAATTTTGTCTGTAATTGGTTTGTAGCAGCTTTCAGTCCATTATGGCTGATAGGCTAGCAACCTGTTAAAGTCTAGCAGTGTTGTTTGCTCGTGGTCACGGTTTTCTAGTGTTGTATCCACATTTGGACTGGAGTTAATGCCCCACTCCAAGCTAGTGACTTGGGTGTTTGGTGCAACATTGTGACCTGTGTGTTTTGCATGTAATGCATTTTGTCTATGCCTGCACCAATTTATGTTATAATTCTATTCAGAAAATGGCAAGTGGCCAGTTTTTGTTCTGGCTAGCTTCTTCTTCTCCTTCTTATTCTCCATTCACCATCTTTAAGCTCTGGTGGAAAGTCCTCATGCGCTCATGCATGTTTCTGGATTATGATGGGGCTGATTGTTCGTTAACTTGTTTTTAAATAGAACAGTAGGTTAGCTCAGTGGTCTCGGGAAATAGTGTACACCTCGAGTGCTAGGATTTTTTCACATGGACTTCTATTAATTTCCTCTGGCCTCTGGGTAGTAAGATCGGATGCTCGTGTGTATTGTTGCGCATGTAAAAATCCCTTGTCAGTTGGAAGTAGAAAAAAGTATGTGCACTGCCCGGACAAAATTTGGAGTTAAAAATCTACTCAAAGTATTTGCAGGATCCTTGCTGGTGCTACGGAGTTCGTGCATTGCCCTGAGATTCTTCGGACTCAGGCTTGAGTTGAAAGTAGAGCTTAGCACTTATGGGTTACTAGCCGTGTACCTAAATGTTGATCCATTGTTTAAACCTAAACAGAACAGTAAAGGGTAGTTTATCTGATTTATGGTGGCAGAGGAATAAAATCACTCATGAGGTTGTCCATTTGTATTGAAGTTGAAACCTTGACTACCAACCATAGACTATTATTGTGGTTATAATTTTGGATAAGAAGGAAAGACAATTTTATTGATCACAATTTAACATTATTTATGGATTAAATAGTTACTGCATTAATCTTTTCCTCAGTCTCAGCTGCTGTATGGAAAGTACAGTGAGGAAAGGTCAAACCTGGAAATTAATGCCATTGTCAAACAGTACAAGGATGTCATTGAAATTTGTCCAGAATGGGAAGATGGCTATTTCCACCTGGCCAAGTACTATGACAAGGTCATGAACAACATGGAGAAAGACAAAATTGAAAAACAAGGGTAAAATACTTCAATCAGTGTGCCTGTCTATTAGCTTGGCATATGTTGAAAATCTTTTGTTATGATACCAGTATAAAGAATTTTAATACAAAACAATGGCAGTATTTTTAAATCTGAGTACTTACAATAAAATATCAAATCAAACTAAGTCATTGAGGGTAGGAGTTCAAATTTAGAAATATCAACTGCTCAGTATAAGCTTATCATACAGTTTTTCCAGGGGCAGGAAACATTATTATTAGTGCCCATCTCCACATGTGCGTTCCATCGCAGGCTAGATATAAACCAGATTTAAGAGTGAATGCAAAAGAAGAAGATGAAAAAAGTTTTAATCTACTCTCCAACTATCACTGCTAACACTGTCAGTTATACTTCAGCTCTTACTGATTTGAGAATCAACATCATAGCATATCAAGCATGCCCATAGATGCTTAGTCTCCTGCTGCAAGTATCACAAGCTATAGATGCTAATGGTTCCAGTTCTAGCCCGGTTTTTGTTTTGCTTTTTTGTGCAATAATTTTAAACAACCCAAACAAGGGAAATCCTGGAAACTGCAATCAAAGGGACTATACTAGAGGTGTTATGTGTTTTGTTGTTGTCAGTGTTTATGACATCATCGATCTCAGTGTGTGTGTTTTTACCTCATCATTCTCAGTGTGTTTTTTTATTTAGTGAGTCCTACAGTGATCAGAACACCCAATACCACTGTGGAGATTGATGAGAGCCTGTTCTCAAAGTGCACAAATCAGGTGGGACAAATTTTCCCACAACAGTGGGTATTTGGTGGGGACATATGTCGTAAGTCAGGCCAGTGCTTCATGTTCTATGTCCAGACAGAACAACAGAGATGCTTTTGCAGCTAATTAAAAGCACATACATTCAGGCTGGCACAATGATAGTCTTTGACAACGGAATCGACAGTATTCCAGTATTGACGCATCTCGGAGCCAACCACTCCCAGAACTTTGTTGAGGACCCCACCACAGGCGCACATATGCAGTGCGTCAAGCACCTATAGAGAACGGTAAAGGAGAGAAACAAAAGACAGAATTGGATGCACAGACATCTCATAGATTCCTACCTGTGGGAGTTTATGTGGCGTAGACGCACTAATTGTGCTGGCCTACTCGACACGTTTGAAACCATTCTTGCAGAGGACATTGCTGCCACCTCAACAATAATGGTTGGTGTTTAACAAGCAGGCACATGTTTTAAATTCTATGATGATGTAAATGACATTCTGCAGTTGTCTTCAACTGCCTGTATTTACAACTTTTGCTGTGCAGACAGGGGTTTTTTTTAGCCTGAGGAATTAGGGCCACAGACCGTACATTTTTGTCTTCTTTTTTTGCTCTTTATTCACCTGTGGAGCATAGACTTCCAAAGAATTCACCTCAAGCCGTCCTATCCTTTGCTGTTGTATGCAGCTCATCACATATCCTCCCTATCTTTTTAACTTCATGCTCTGAACTGTGCAGGTTATGATTTTGTTGGCGCTCCCAAAAAATCAAGCATGGCAATTCTGACCTAACAATGAAAATTCCTTGGACAGATTAAAAGCCTAGTGAAGATATTATTTTAAAAAATTCAACTCCCAGAGGAAAGTAGAAAATCTACATTCGTTTGGCGTGTTGTGAGAATGAGAAAACTGGAGTATGTTGTAGCAGTGGTAAGGTTAGATGGGAAAAGAGGTAGAATTAGACCAAGAGAAAAGATTTTGGGCAATTAGGCATCATGGCATGGAAGAACATGTGTCTAAGAAATAATGGACAGTACACAAGACAAGCAACTGTGAACAGAAATGATTATCAATGCCCATGGTATCGGCCAAGAAAAGAAGAAGATCAGTGTCAGTTTGTAGTCAACAGATTCAGTAATCATAGCCTAATTTCATTTCATGTTTCATTATAACTGATTTTCTCAAAATGATTGATTGTAGTCAGTTTTCTTTTCAAGTTGTTTCACCATCATTTTAGAATTTGACATATGTATTATTTCAAACAATAGATTAAAAAAAAAATATTCTTAGAATACTGTGGACCAAGAAGTAGACAAATATCGACAACCTGAGAGACCAGAACATCAAGGAGAATTGGCTCATAAACAGCATCCTCTCTCGAAAGCTCAGGTATTTTGGACATGTCAAGCACCATGGTAGTCTTGAGAGAATAGTGAGGGAGAGTGCAGTTTCTGGAAAACGACGCAGAGGTTGACCACTGTCTTGTTGGATACAGGACATTCAAGATGCATTATCTATGAAAGCACATGGGGCTGGAGAATAAGCTAGAGAAAGAAAGACTTCCTTGTGTGCCATGAAGAGAGCTACATTCTGTAAAGGACAGGCTGGTTGATTATCTCAAATAGTGAACACAAAATAATGCATAATTTGTTGCATGCCATAAGTGTAAAGGACTCTTCACACTTTGGCACATTAGGCATATAATGATAGACCTGCTATTTTAAATGGTTGCGAAAGGATGAGAGATGTACGTCTGAGAAGAAACCGACTAAACACAAATGTTGACAACAACGGTCCCGAAATCCCATGCTAGAATTGTGGAAGACTTTTCTTAACGCTGGCAGGTATTGCTAGTCACACTCGCCATTGCCAAGGGCTGTGAGTCCCATGCCTGCTCAAAGCGCAGTATAATACTGTCATCTGGAAATATGGAAAGGTGCCAGTAATATCATTGCTATTTTGGGCCAGTTGAGCACTTGATGGGCCAGTTGAGCACTTGATGGGCGTTGTCAATATCATTTTGGCTGCCATTACTTTCCAGAACATTATTTGGGACTTGTTTGTGGCTAAGATTCATGGTCAATGCGGTTTTGAATCTTAGACGCAAAACACTTTTTAAAAAAATATATTAATGTCATTAATTATTTAATATACTTATTTCATTAGGGAGTTTATCATCTTAGTTGTGAGAAACTTTGGCATCTCACTGAAGTATGGAAATCAACACATCTACCAGTCTCTGCCTCGGCTCTTGAGTCTCTGGTTAGATTACGGTGCTGTAGCTGCTGATATAGAGAGACGTGAATCCAGCAAACAGCAGCAAACCCAGAGAATGGTTCTAATGAAAATTAATGGGGTAATCTTACCTTGTGCTTATTTTTGAAACGTTGTCAGTCTATAGTCATTTTCCTCTTCACTCACACTTCTCCTCCTCCTCCTGCTTTTTTATCTCACTGAAGCATAGTACCCCTCCTACCAGCTCTTTCCAGACCCTTTGTACACTTGTTTATTATCATCATCATTTTATTAAAATTCTTTTTGTTTTGTTTTGATTTTTTAATGTGCTTCAGTAACTAAAAAATAAACAAAATAAAAATGTAAACTTCTGCGATGGGGTTTTACACCATATCAACTATCTCTGTTAATATTATATTTGAACTTGGTTATAAAAGTAGTCTTCTTCTTTTTCTTTTTTCATTCACCTTTCCATGGCGTGTGTGCGTGGCATCCTATTGCTGTGGTGCGCCTCCTGGCTGGTTGCCTCCGACTTCAGCACCTTGTTTTGCAAGGGTAGACTGTGGTCATACTCGAGGAGAGTGGGCTCATCCCTTCGTCTTTCGCCTTTACCTCGTTTGTTGTCCCATCCAGTTTCCCGCTGGGGGTTGAAACCCCACCCTTCAACTGGATTGCTGGGAAGAACAGAGTCCACCACGTGAAGGTGTGGTAGGCTTGGGCAAGAGAGGCTAATAGACATTAGGAGTCTTGTATTGCGCATCATTGCTCCATTTGGACCCCATAAAAGTAGTTAATATGCATATACTAAAGTTGCAAATGATAAAGAAAATAAAAGACTGCAGTACAGTTTCTGATCAAAATGAAATTATGTACACCCACGACAACAACAACAACAAAAGAATGCAGAATTATGTGAAGTATGTGATACTTTACCACTGCAAATCTGGAACTATTTAAGATTCAGAATGCTTAAACAACACAAAATTAATGGTATTCTGCTCAATAATACGTCCACCACCACCACACTCACATCCCCACACACGTACACACGTGGGATTGCACACACACACACACACATATGTTTACATATTTTGATATCTCAGTGTGGTTGCTTAGTAGATAGGTGCTTTTCTGGGGAAAAATGCGCCACGTTTAGCCAGCATCACCGAAGGATGATTGTTAGGTTATAATTGTGACTAGGTTATTTGCACGCCACCAGAAGCCCTGAAAAGGACTCCTGAATTGTTGATGCAGTCGTAGGTGATAGACCCAAATACTGTCCCAACCATTGGCAAATTCATCTAGTGGCCAGCCAGTGAGTGACCTGGTCGCTGATGTGTTGCTTCAGCGTAATTTCTTTCATTATGTTTTTTTTTTTGCTTCTCATTTTGCAGATGAAGACTTCTCGTTACAGTGTCCATTGCTTAATATTATTTTGTAAAGCTGACCTATATTTAACAGTTTGTCAGGAAACAGATATCAGGGCCTCAAATTAGATAACAGAGAGACAAAAACTGCATACACAGAAGAGTCTTATGTTAGTATTTAGTCACTGTTCCAACATCACTGCATACAGGTCACCCCAAAAACTGCTCATGTCCTTCACAGTGAAAATCACACAAACTGTCCTTGACTGTCCTATTTGAAGACTAGTGAAAAACATGTCAGTCGCAGCAAAATCCTGAAGCTTGCGCCTTCAAAGTTAAAAAAAAAATATACATAAGGCAGTTGTTAGATGTTACAGTACTAATAGTCCCACACCAGAATTGCAGGTAACAGTTGGCTTAAACCATTAATCACAAAAGCCGGCATTACACCTGTAATAATACACGCCATTCTGAAAGTAATTATCCACTGGCCATTTTATTACAGTTAACAATATGCCAACGGCGCAGCAGAAAAAAACCCATTCGACATTAAATCCACAGCTAACAGTGTCGCACCAAGCAGTTCAGAAGCTAGGTGATGGAGCCTTTGGACTTCTAGTCCAGAAATGGGGAGTTCGCATCAGCATAGCTAACTGGAAACAACTTTTCAGGGCGTCAGCGGGAAATTTGGTCGGAAGTCCACAAGAGTTGGAAAATAGTAGACCATGAGGCAGACCCAGAAGACCGTGGAGAGATAATATATAGGCAAAATAACAAACACTTGGAGTCACCAAGTGGAAAAAGTGGGCAAATCACAGAGGTGAATATCAGACAATATTTATCAGTGAACCTCAAGGGCTTGGAATACTTAAGATGAAGATGAGAATACCTATATTTTATGTTTTCTAACTGTTTATGAAATCATAACAACTATTTAGTTTTTACTGCTGATTTTCCCACCCATTTGTTGTTGTAGTTAGACTGTTTTAAATTTGTTATTTTACTGCGTAATCATGAAGAATCTTTGATGTTCGCTGCTATTGGTTCTCTTCTAGACTATTGAGCAGCTTAATAAGCAGTTAGCACCTTACCAGATGTTCACAGCATTCTCTCAACTCATTTCTCGAATCTGCCACGCACAATCAGAGATATTTCAGCAGCTTCAGGTATGGTTCATGTTTTTTGCACAAACTTTGGGAATCATTTTATTTATAAAGTTTACATTTTATAAGGTGTAGTGGTAAGGCCCCTGGCTTTTAAACACAGCTGTAGCCCTTCAGTTGAATGTAGTCCACATGCAGTCCCCGGGCTCTGTTTTTTTCTTTGATTAGGAGAATGTTTAGACCTACTGCTTTTATTTCAGTACCAAATGACTCGCTATGTTTTTCCTGTTTTACATGATAAACTTTTCTTACCTCCTTGTGACTCACCGAGTTCTTATATTACCATAGCATACCTCCAGTTATTTCTTCATCTTTTTTTGTCTTGTCTGTTATTATTTGAACCAATTTAGGCTTGAACATTTATCTTCTAAACAACAGCAGTTTATTATGACTTAATACGAATACGTGTCTGGTACTGAAAGTGTTAACAAGTATGTTTTCCACCTGAGTTTACCGCCTGTTAAATTCCCACGGAAAGTTCTAGTTGTTCATCCACCTCTGGACTTTACTCTTGTTCCAGAACCTAAGATCTGACATATTTGTATTCACGTTATTGGTTCCTTGCCTCTCAGGCAGATGCACCCCAACTTCAAAGGAAATCCCCACTTGGTCGACTCTTACAACATCTTTGTCGTGGAGGCAGTGGGTCAGTTCTTGTTTTCCCCACAATGGGGCCCCAAAACCTATACACGGGGAAAGCATGTTGTAAAATTAAATGCTTGTTTAAATTAGATATGTTGGGTCAAAAAGCACAGATATTGCAGCCTAACTGTAAACTACAACACAATGTGCCAGTCGCCCTTGTTAAGGGCATATAGTGACAGGAATTATTTCCTCAACCTCCATGGGCTTTATTCAGCCTCATAAAATGGGTGAAGTGAAGTAAAAAGGTTAATATTTATTTGTGGATTCTGATGCCATTGTGGGATGGAAGAAGGGAAGATATGTGTGTTGTACTAGTATAAAAAGACTTGCACTGGGATAATGGGTAATATATTCATTTGTCGGTTAATATATTCATTTGTCGGTTAATATATTCATTTGTCAAGTCAGATAATTGCAGAGACACCATTTTTTAAATAGAATCTTACTGACATACATAGTAAAAAACAGAAAGAAGGAAGTTAAGGTTGCTAGTTCAAGCTAATAATAATGTTTTTCATTTCAGGAAATAATTTCTGGACTTCTGGTTGCTTATCCCCATCAGGCTATGTGGATGATGATGGCAGTATCAAAGGTATGAAAATAAACTAACAGATTTTGTATAATGCGTTCCACCTGTGGGTTCTGGGGCTTCTAGAGAAGAAAGAATAGACCCACTGCCCCTCTTTCCCTTAAAAAAAAACCCCCAAAAAACGTTGAAAAATTAAATGAGTCCCTTCGAAGTCAGAGTGCATCTGCCTGATTGGCGAGGCCAGTAGTCTGCCTACAAATACGCCAGATCTGTAAAATGGATGTGCAGATAAAACTAAAGTTTTGGAACTAGGCCAAAGTGCAGAAGTGGATGAACAACCAGAACCATCTCGCCATAGTTCTGTTTGCTGTAGAATGTAACTATTGCCATGTGGTTAAGTGAAAATTGTGACTGCTAATTTGAGTGTTTTCTATTGTTAGCTAAATGACAGATCTGCACCAAGAGTATAATGTCCATATGGGGATGGGTCATTTTCCCATCATGTTACCTAGTAATTAACTTGAACTGAAGTTTCTGAAGATTCTAGTGTTATGTCATCTGGCTAAAGAATATAAATTTTTTTTATGGTACATTTTAATCTTAGAGCTGACATATATTCTCTCATAGTGTTTACAAATTTATACTGACATTTATAATCCTTCAAGACTAAGCTCATACATTTTATAAAACACGTGGGGAAAAATATACATGGAAGTTAATTAGCCCAAAGAAGGGCTGCCATTTTTGCCTGGGGCGGCCTGGAACGGGAATGGATGGAGTCTCTTCGTGGCATCCAGCCAGCACTGAGATGGGAATAGGATATAAGAGACACCTTGGGTGGAAAAGTGCACAAGGTGGGATGGCTGGCAAGAGACCAAGTTTTCTTCAGATGGGCTGTGGTGAGAGTGTGTTCTGTGAAGGACTTGCGTGACGATGACGCCGCTGCCGCCACCAACGATGATGATGATGACCACTTACTGGGTTGTTGGCACCTTTTCATCTTTCTAAATGATAGTGTTATATTGTGCTTTATGGAGGCATTGAATTCACAGCCCATGGCGACTAGCAACACATGCTCATCTTAAGAAAATTCTTCCAAAATTAGAGCACAGGTTTTCAGAACTATTGTTGTGATTGCCATCACATGCTTCTTATCTGCGCCACTTACAAGCTTGTCATAAAAGCCGACTTAATAGGGGTGTTTTCCTCGAAGTCAGAGTGCAACTGTCAGAAAGGCAAGGAACCAACAGTCTGCAAATGTGCAACTCAAGTTCTGGAACAAGATCAAAGTCTAGAGGTGGACAAACAACTATAACTTTTTGCTTAAAAAAAACAAAAGATGTCAGAAAGTAGAACCTGTCGGCACTTATTTAAACTCACTGGGCTATCTAATTAATATAACACCAGTTTTGTTTAATTCACAGAATAAATATAATACTTTATAATATTTTCAGTAAGTAAACTTTACTTGTAATTGATTACATTATTTCTCTCCTCCAGTCATCTCATCAGATGCGAGTCACAAGGTGTAACAGTATCTTTGCAAAAGCTATGTAAGTTGCTCTATGAAACATCATCTTCATTTTTAACCCTCTCACACTGAGACCATAAATCTAGATACTTCCGGCTGTGGTACAGTAACAGATGATCAAGTGCTCATTCATAATTGGAAGAAAAAGCAAGTTATGGAAATATCAAACTACTGGGTGTGTTGGGAAATGAACTGGCTCTGCACAACTTAGTGGAATACTGATGCATGATGTGGCAGGCATGGTTAAGGCCTTATTGGCGCACTTGTACAATTTGGAACATAAAAATTGATCATCACAGTCTTTTGATGATGATGCATCGAGGAGTGATGGGGCAGTCTGGGCCGACTCAGCGCAGAGGAAAGACAAGAGGGGCATATAATCAGTCTGTCACTGCCACCATTAGTATTAGAACTCTCTGTTGGCTGCTGAGAATGGAGATGGATCACTGATAGGAATGCCCTGAGTGCTGTGATGTCGGTTCTTGAATTAACTCAACTAAAAAAATATTGGGGCTGCTCAGGTTGCAAGACCAGGACCAGATCGCAGATTGGATGAAACTTAAGCGGTCATCTACACAGAACACACTATCCACAAACAGGGTTCTCAATCTGGCAGAACTTTTCTGTGAAAAGTCTCAGTACAGATGTGATGTTTCCGGTCTTTAGACCTGGTTAGTGTTTGAGCTTATAGAAAGGAATGGATGCTCTGTAACACAGTCCCTGTGCAAATGTATTTTAGAGACTGGATCAGGAGGAAAGTCTTTACACTATCTTTATTGTGATTGATGCAAGTTATTTTTTTTAAAAACTGGTGTCTCATGCAGGCCTGTTTGATTCAAGGTATAGACCGTGCAGACTTTAACAAATAAGTAGAGGATGATATACTCATCTCTGATCATAGGGTATTATATGAACTTTAAGCCCTCATGAACAACAGATTCTTTGGCAGTTGGAAATCAAAAAGAGTGGATCAGATAGCCAGCTGCCCAGTGAGTTTCAAAAATAGAAAACCAACCCTCAAATGAACACTTAACCCTACCAGACCGCTAGCCCGATTTTTGGGGAATTTCTTAACCTGGCGCTATACCGCGGTCCCTAATTTTCGGCTATATGTGTAGTGTGTAAAAAAGATGCGTCACAGACTAAAAATAACTAGCCAATCGTTATCAGACCTCCTGGATAGTCTTCCTAGATGCCCGCCCGCATGTGTTTGGATTAGATTTGTGTTGTTTTACGTGAAAGAATTCTGAAAATTCACAATAAAACGAGTGGCTGATGAACCAAGCACTTCGACAGGCAAGTAAAAGTAGGTCTAGAATTTTTTTAATACAAGGTGATCGATACTTTGGTTTATTCAGACTGCGGAGTCATAATTTCACGAAGAATATGTTTACGGTTGAAGTGAGAGAGCTCAAATCATGAGGAGAATCTTGAAAATTAAAAATCTAGAAATAGATCGATAGTAGGAGAAGGGGGCGTGTCCCTCAAAAAGAAACATCTGGTATTCACTTTGTGAAACAAGGCTGATCCTGCTGAGTGGATAAGCACACAAAGGTGAAATATTGGTGCTAGATGAAAGGTTAACCTATTTTCTACAATGTCTCCAAGTTTCAACTTATTCTCACCTCTTTATTTGCATGTAATTTATATTTTTGTATATCGTTGATTTTTTCATGTTAATGACCAGGAGCTCAGGTATAGGGGGGCAGTTAGGTTCAAGCCTCAGGTCTGGTAGGGTTAAAACGTGTGATTATTTTATACAAACAGTTGAATTTTTGCCAGTTCTGGCACTCTGCTGAAATTCTTCATTAAAATTAAAGGCTAGAGTCGAGATGATCGACTTTATTGCATTGCACCAAGTTTTTTCCTATGTGACCTAGTCTCTCTTCACAGAGCAGCTAGCACCAGCACAAAGCATGAACACCATAACTCCAGCAAAAACTCCCAGGGGTCTCTGTAAAAAAAAAAAACCACTCATGAAATGCACCTAGGACATTCAGAGCGTGAAGCAAATGGCTTGACCACTTATGGAGACCCTCCTGGAGATTCTTCACATGTGATCTGTGAAAAAACTCAAAAAAAAAAACTAGAGGACCTGGGATAAATTAGTTTACAGTAAATGTGAATCTTTAACCAATACATAAGAAACACAACTTTTTTGAATTGTTTGTACACCGCTTCATAATGACAGTTTTCCACTTTACTGCTGAAGTAGTAATTTATTGCATGTAGTTGATTGCTGACTGGACTCTTATCATGACATTTATCTACTGAATCTGTTTGCAGTGAGAAAGATGGAAGTTTGAACAAGTTTATTCAGGTTAGTTTTATGTTTCAGATGCTTTTAAATAACTTATGTACAGTGTGTGCACACAGGCGCATACACACATTTACATGCACAGATGTGCTCCCATGTGCCACAGACAGAGACACATGTATGCACACACACACATGCGCGCACACACACACAATGAATGCTCCAGATATAAGTACAATATTGCATAGTATATAATTCAGGAATATAAATTAATAAAGGTTAGAGTGAAAGAATAAAAGTCAAGTTTCAGAAATGCACTGGGACTTGCAAAGCAAAAGATGGAAATGGAAACCAAAAGAATAGACAAAAAGAGAATTAGAAACGGGTAAAAAAGATTAACATGACACGATGAGAGGTGCATAAGTTGGCCAAAGATAGGATGGCTTGTGAGGGTATAATTGTTTAAAATCATTTTTCAAATTGACCACTGGGAAAATCCACTGTTGTATTACAGTAGGATCAAATTTGTTTAACAGAAGATCCAGAGTACAGATAAATGGACTTAAGAGTAAGGAAGTTTTGCTGCGCCATGGCGTACCACAAGGAAGTGTCCTGTCCCCCACACTCTTCCTAGTCTATATCAATGACCTGCTTTCTGAACTAGCCCATGGAATTAAAGCTGCAATGTATGCTGATGACTTGGTACTCTGGTGAACAAATGAACATGCAACAGTGGCCAGCAGACTACTACAAAGAGCCATAGATGCAACGACTAAATGGGCCGACATATGGTGTGTCAGCATCAACATAGGCAAATGCAGCACCACCCTCTTTACCCTTTCTCCTAAACAAAAATCAGGCATCATACACATAAATGGAGTACCCCTGAGAGAGGATAAGGAGCCCACATACCTCGGAGTAACGTTTGATGATAGGTTAACATGGAGAAAACACATCAACAGGGCAACAACCAAAGCCAGAAGGAGGGTAGCCATTCTGAGAAAACTAAGTGGAACCACATGGGGTGCTAGCGGGAAAATACTTGGGAAAGTTTACCAACAAAGTGTTCAACCACATCTTGAATACGGATCAACAGCATGGAGTTCGGCATCAAAAACCACATTGCAAGAATTAGACAAAGTGCAAAATCAAGCACTCAGAGTTACCACAGGCAGTATGAAATCAATACCTATAGCTGTGATGGAGAAAATGGGTATGACCCAAGCACTGAGTGAACGCAGAGACACCAAGATGCTTTTACAAGCAGAAAAGTTTCTTAGTATGCCCAGTCACCCCATGAATGAAAGATTCCAAAGTTTGGCTTTGGGATGACTAAAGAGAAGTAGTTTTATCCACCAGGCCAAACGGCTCGGCAGACAAACCACTGATTTGCCTGCAACTGATAGATCCTTAAATGCTGTCCCAGAACGGACCCCTGGAGAGAGGAGTATAAGTTTCCTATCAAGACTGAAGTGAAAGGGGTATTTGACAAGGAAGAACAAAACAGTGTGCAGCGCAAAACAGCCACCCTCAGTCTACTTGTTGATGAATACCCACATAATCTTTGGGTCCGTGTTTACAGAAAGCGCAGTCAGAAACGGAGGTGCAGGAGTGTACATTGAGTATCCTAATAATACCAGGGATACAGCCAAAATACCAACAGGAAAGCACTGTCACAACTATGATGCAGAAGTTCAAGCCATCAAGATAGCGGCTGAGAAACTACTAAATACAGGGTATTTTTCACAACCAGTAGTATTCCTGACAGATGCAAAAGCGGTACTTCAGTCACTCCAGTCTTTAAAATTACCAAGCATACAGACACTATTATCCGAACTAGGCAACCGTTGTAATTTAGTAATGCAGTGGATACCTTCCCACTGTGGAGTTCCCGGAAATGAAAGAGCTGATAAACTAGCTAAGGAAGGTGCAACTGAAGAACAACCTGACATACCAGTCTCTTATCAACAGAAGAAGAGAATGATCAAATCAATCAGAATGCCAACGAAACTGGCACAAGACGATTACCATATTATGGACAGACCAGAGCAAGTCATTATCCTTCGCCTTAGAACAGGGCACAATCGACGTCGCTGCCACATGTACAACAAATTTAAGATTGGCCAATCAGCCATGTGTATTTGTGGACTGGCACCTGAAACAACAGATTACATCCTTCAAGACTGTCCCAGATTCAACGCTTTCAGGCAAAACCTTTGGCCAAAAGAGACACTTGTGGAAGTCAAACTTTACGGGCCGCTTAGTGAATTACAAAAGACAGTGAAATTCATACAAGAGACAGCATTGCAGATATAGATAATTTATTTCATGCGAACGAAAGAAGAAGTAGGATCAAATGTAAAAAGTAAGAAAATATGCAGCTGTTGAGATTGAAGGAAAGAGTCCATCACATTTGTGATGCATTTGACTGAAACAGCTAAAATCAATGACAACAGCAGTTCATCTTTTGGTATTTACAGTTAGGAGAAATAAGGACATTAAAGTAAACTCATAAAGTAGATACATAAGAGACAGTAATTTTTGCTGTAAAGAGATATGGAACAAGCTTTTGAAGCTTTGTAACTTTCCTTTACCACCCTCCCCTTTCTTGTTTAACCCCCCCCCCCCTCCCCCCCCATTCCTCAATGGATCATAGGCCCTCAACCAACTCACCAGTCATCCTGTACAATCACATACAGCTAATTACCATACAACACCCTCTCCATCCCCGCAACCCTCATGTCTTCCTCATTTTTGTCTAGTTCGCGTCTCCTTGTGCACGTATGTGTTTTTATTCCTTTGACCTTGTGGCTTTCAGTGCAAAGACATTCTAGTTATATTGTTGTCAGAATTTTTCAGTGTGTGCCATAACTGACAGCAGCGTCTGTTCCTTTATTCTCTTTGTAACTTTACATTATGCAACGTGTTACCATGGATAATATAACATATGTACTGATACTTGAAACTGTTACTTTGTTAGGATTGCAGAAAACTGACAGATCGTTTACTGGAGTTGTGTGAGAAAGATTTTGGAACCAATTTAGTTGTCAACCTCAGTCAGTCTTTTAAACCGTTGAAACGTCTTCTGGAAGACAGGTTTGAATTTATATTTTTAAGAGTTGTCCTTGTGGTAGGACATCACATTTTGTTAAACTTGTTGGTATTTTCGTTTGTCCATACATTGCACATAATACCTCTGTCATGTAATGATGATAATCTTTCATTTTTTAAACTCAAACTCCATGCAAAAAAATAAATAAAATAAAGACAACTTGAAAACTGTTTATTTTTACACTGACACTTTCTCTTTATTTTTCAACATAATTTCTACCAACATTGATTTACTTGTTCCATCGTTTTATCAGTCCTCCCAAACCTGCTGCTTAGAACTGCATGCACTGTTTTCTAAACCCCATTTTCATTTCACATTCAACTTTCTGCGTCATTCGCAGAATGTTTTCCACCAAGGTGGGTTTTCAGTGGACCAGTAAATGTGGAAATCGCTAGGGGTTAAGTCGGGACTATAAGGTGGATGTTTCATAAGTTTCCACCCTAGATGTTTAATTTTCTCTGAGTTAACCGAGCCGTATGTGGTTTGGCATTGCTGTGCAATCTCAACAAGATGACCAGATCTGACTTCATCAACAATTACAGATATAGATAATAAATAGCATAAACAGAAAGAATTTGCTTAGCTTATGAATGTCCTTTGCAGGCAGCCCTTTTGCCTTAAAAATTATTGCTCTAAAGCACGTTTTTCTTTGAGGGTACACTCCCTACAGTCGCCATTTTGTTTCTGTGTTGCGAATGCACATGCAACATCTAGCGCCACCTAGCAAACGGCATAAAGTTTGATGTTACTGTCACCTAATGACACCATAAGAAACCACCAACTACATTTTCCTGCCATCCCGTAACCATTTGTAACTTACTTATTGACTTTTTTCGGCTCTACTGGCAAATCCGGACGAAGAATAAACAACCTTGGACGACTTAGTCAGAGTTCTCTCCCGTGTGCGCACTCCAAACAGTGATCGGAAAAGCCATAACGAAACAAAGACGACAGTCACGTCGACATCAGGGCTGCCAATGCTTGGTTGTTTCCCCCAGATGTGGTTTTTTTTTTTCGACGCTGCAGGACAATTCTGGGTGGTTTTTTTTTTGGTGTGTTTTGTTTGTTGGTGTTTGCCGAATTGTATGCTTTAATGATCGATAAATTTGCGTGGTTAGGGGGTAGGGGTTAGGGTTAGGGAGTAGGATTAGGATTAGGGTTAGCGGTAGGGTTAGGTTTAGCGTTAGATTTGACAATTTTGACGCCGGAGTTCCCTATAATCGCGCACAGTCCCATACACACACACAAACAATCGAGGGCCTCTGGATGCTGGTCAAACGCACAATTCGCCAGCGATTGGGGGCACCAGCCGCACGCTATTGGCGTCATATTTGGCAGAGCTTCAGTGGCGCCACTCCCACAAACATCAGATTGTCGGCCAGTATTTCGAAATCCTACGTCAAAATTGTCACATCTAACCCTACCCCTACCCCTAACCCTACCCCTAACCCTACCCCTAACCCTACCCCTAACCCTAACCCTAACCCTACCCCTAACCCTACCCCTAACCCTACCCCTAACTCTAATCCATCAACCGCATGATGATGACTACACAACCATTCACAATGCCTCACGCAACCGTACGCAACCCTGCATGCAACCATATGATGATGCCACGATGCCTCACGCAACCGTACGCAGCCCTACACGCAACCGCAGGA
Source organism: Candidula unifasciata (assembly GCA_905116865.2). Taxonomy (NCBI): domain Eukaryota; kingdom Metazoa; phylum Mollusca; class Gastropoda; order Stylommatophora; family Geomitridae; genus Candidula; species Candidula unifasciata. Next base: position 35,650 of record CAJHNH020003230.1, read on the forward strand.
TGATAGCTAAGTGTGTCGTTTGTTTCGTTTGTTTTCCGATCACTGTTTGGAGTGCGCACACGGGAGAGAACTCTGACTAAGTCGTCCAAGGCTGTTTAGTCTTCGTCCGGATTTGCCAGTAGAGCCCTTTTTTCATAATTAGGGGTCTTCTTCTTCTTCTTTTATTCGCTTGAAATTTATTGTCTATATCTGCAGTGTTGTCTCTAGTATGAACTACACAGTCTTTTGTAATTCACTCAGCGGCCCATAAAGTTAATTAAAGGTGTTTTCTTCTAAGTCATTGTGCATTTGCCTGAAAAGCTAGTAACTAACATTGCTCAAAAGGATAAGAAAGATCTGGGGAAAAGAAAAAATGCATATGTGCACACAGAACTCAAATCTGGAATGAGACAAAGTAAAGAACTGTATGAACAACCAGCACTTTCTAACAGAGTTCACAGCTAGTGAATGCTGAGGAGGAGGAGAAGTAGAAAGCTCAGACTGACATTTAATGAAAAAATATATAATATATGTGATTGTTAACACTGTATTTCCTACATCTATTTCTGTTAATGTAGCTTTATTTAACCTTTAAATGTATTTCTTGATTTATTTTTGTTTTTATACTTCATGTTATCAGAGGCATCTCCCTTCTAAGCCACGTAGGAAAAATGTTTGCCAAAATTCTGGAACAACGAATTAGATCCGTTGTAGAACCGATCCTGAGCCCATCACAGGTCGGATTTAGGAAAGGAAGAGGGTGTACTGACGCTATTTTTGCTTTAAGACAAGTTAGCGAAAAGACAATAGAACACAGACATCAAATGAACATCGCTTTCATAGATCAAGAAAAAGCTTTCGATAGAGTAAACAGAAATTTATTATGGAAAGTTCTTGAAAACTACGGTATAAATGGAACAATTTTAGATTGTGTTAGGGCTATTTATAGACAAAGTGAAAGCGCCATTAGAACAAGAGCTGGCATCACAGACTGGTTCCCAGTAACATCAGGAGTAAGACAAGGTTGTGTATTATCACCTTTACTTTTCATAATATTTATGGACAATATTAATAAAATAGACATAACACCAACAGATGTCGATAAACAGGAGGACTTCAATGAGCTGCTCTTTGCCGACGATCAATGCATATTTCACAGTGATAGTAAACAGCTGCAAGACCACATAAACCTACTAAACGACAGTTGCCTCAAGCATCATATGAAGATCAATACTGAAAAGACAGAAGTCATGAGCATAAGTAGAGAGCAACAGACCATCGACATAAAGATTCTAGATCACAGCCTAAAACAAGTGCAAGAATTTAAATACCTGGGAAGTATCTTTACATCCAATGGTAAAATAGACAGAGAGATCGAAGCAAGAATCCAACAAGCCAACAATGTCGCATACCAGCTTGCCCCAATTTTAAAACACCCTGCTGTCCCAGCTGAGATAAAAAGACAAATTATAAATACAATCTTTATACCGACATTAGGTTATCAATGTCAGACTTGGACATTAACAAAAGAACACGAGAGAAGACTAACCACCTGTGAAATGAGATGTTTGAGAATGGCTGCGAATAAAACCAGAAGAGATCGAGTGAGAAACGATGTGATTACAAGAACTATTAAAACCATACCCATCGTTAAATTTATTGAGAAGCAAAGAATGAAATGGTTTGGTCACCTAATGAGAATGGAACCAACGATGCCAGCATCAAGAGCATACAACATGAAAATCGAAACAACAAGAGGCAGGGGAAGACCAAGAAGAAGATGGATTGAAGGAGTCACGGACAACTTGAGACTTCATAACATCACGGCATATGAAGCGACTGAGCGCGCCCTGGCTCGGTTGCCGATCATCTGATAGACTGCGACGCCTAGCGGCACAAGCAGATTTTGACAAAAGAAGAAGTTATCAGATTGTTATTGTTGATCCATAATTGTTGAAATGGACTATTTTCTGATTTAGTTTAGAAAAAAAAAAAAAAAAATAAGTTAAAGTGCTAATGTCAGGAGGATTGATTTCATGAAGCCAGGTCTGATTCCATCTGGCTTGGTCTCCCTCCACTAAATGGTTAGCCACCTGTGTAGAATGTAGCACAAGGCACAAACTCTGTAGTTCCAGTTTTGTAACTCGAGTTATTTGTGCACATCCTGTTACTGACCTGGACTGATCTTGTTCCAGGACTTGAGTTTTGCATGCACTTCTGTTTTACAGATGTGGCCAATTTATATGTAGACTGTTGGTTCTTCACCTCTCAGGCAGATGCGATCCGGCTTTGAGGGAAACACCCTTAATGAGTCGCTTTTTATGACATGCCCACTAGGGGGCAGTAAGTCTAGTTTCCCCCCCCCCCCCTCTCATCCTCCACTGCCCCCAAAATGGGGCCCAGCTGTGCATTTAAACTCCCACTGAACCAGCTCAGGCTAAGTTCCTGAGGAACTTGTTCATGATTGGTTCAATTTTGCAGCTAATTTTCTACAGAATGTGGTCAATTAACAAGTTAACTTTTCATTGAAGTTTCTTAATCAGCCATTGTATTTCATGGAAGTGAAAACAGTCAAGTACAGAAGTCTTAGAGAAACTAGAAATGAAGAGTGTATTTAAAATACATATAACAAAAAAAAAAAATAGACTTGAGGAATATTTTTACAGTATTAAAAAACATAACACTGTCATAAAAATCTTTACAAAGGAAAAAACTGAAGGGAAACCTAAAGGCAGATGTGCAAAAGGTAGACAGCAGTGCAACTAGGAGGAGGATAACATAAAAAAGTAGAACATCAGCCTGAGAGAGTTTACAAACAGGATGAGAGAAGGTGTTGGAGATCTCTTCTAACCAGCAATTATTGTGGAAATGGCACCTGATTGAAAATTTTTGTTTTTTCTCTTTTTTGGCTGGGAGATGGTCAGTGTACTTTCAGACTTTTGGAGTGTATATTGGCATAAGATTTTGATGAGTTAATTATTTCATATATTTTCAGCAAATTTAGTCAGATATTACTGCCTCTGCAGTCACTTGTGACAGTCAAGCTGCCTTCAAAAGTGACAAGTGGCATGCAGCACAACCCATTTCCTGATACACAGATCTACATCAAAGGATTTGATGACACGGTACACAGCCATCACTTTTGTTGTTGAGTAATGTATGCATCATCATCATCCTCATCCTTTTGACAGTTTTATGTCACACAAGGCTCACAGTCTAGTTCTATCCTGTGTTTTTTGTTGTTGATATCATTGATGGAATTCAGTCCATCAGCTTTTTGTTGTCATAATTTGTTTTTACGAGTTTTGCTGTGGGGAGGGAAAGGCGAGGAGAGGGAGAGGAAACATAGGAAGACAAGCAGAGTCTGAAAAAGTAAATAGTTTAGTTATAGCTTCTGTAGACAAGTTTAGTTATAGCTTCTGTAAATAAGTTAAGTTATAGTTTCTGTAGATAAGTTATAGCTTCTGTAGATTATCTACATATTCAATTTTATCTGCAGCATATTACAAACATTTTATCTACAAGCTTGTATCAGGCACTAATGTACATATGTTTTATCTCACAACACATTGCTGCTACAATACTACCCTGGCTTTATGCTGTAGAGCAGCGGTTCCCAAACTGGGTGCTGCGAGAACATATCAGGGGTGCCGCAGCAATAATCAAGAAAAGTTGGCTAAAAACTGTGAAATTATTAAAGGCATAAAGATACTTAAAAGTTAAAATTTAACTTGTCTATCCTGGCCACTGTCGAAAAGAGTTTATTTTATGTTTCACACTCAGACATGCTTCATGTTGCATAACATGCCAACCTCAACGTGCTAAAAATTGCCCTTGTATTTATCTTCACTGTTTTTCTTCTTTTCCTAAGAATTTAAACTGCTTTAAGCGTCAGGGTGTCGCACATTCTTTTTAACCTGACAAGGGTCCTGCGGCAACAAAAAACAAAAAGTTTGAGAACTGCTGCTGTAGAGTGTCATCCTCTATAGTTGATTACAGTGGCTAGAAGATGTCCAGGTCCGCCTCTGCTACAAAATAGAAAAATGTGCAAGCAATGAATGATACTTCTTCTTTTTCTTTGTTCCCTGGCTGTAAGCTCCGGCAGAAAATCCTGGTTGTTTGTCCATTTGGACATTGGCTTTGTGCCAGGGTTTGAGTTTTGTGTCTACATGACAAAACAATTCCACCAGTTTACAGCCGGTGAATGCTAAGAAGAAGGAAAAAGACATAGAAAGACTTAATGGTGCCAGCAACAACAACTAATTTGTCAAACTTCTCAATTTTTTGATGATTTTTGTTTGTTTTCATCATTAGATTGAAGTTCTACCATCTTTGCAAAAGCCAAAGAAAATAACCATGATAGGTAGTGATGGCAGGCGCTATGTCATGATGTGCAAACCAAAAGTAAGTTTGACTAATTATTTTTTTTAACATTGTAAGGAGAAAAACTCATTATAAGCAGATCTACTCCACGTTAAATTGCAAAAGGTGGCGGGGGGAAAGCCTGTGGTAGTGTAGCAGCTAGAAGCTGGCCTGCCAGCCTGAAGATCTTTGATTCAAATCCGTATCATTGCAGATAAAAAAAATTTGACTTTGACTCCCAGGTGGTGCTAACAGCATGATTTTGACCTCATCACCCAACGAGTTTCGACTGGTCTATACAAATATGAATCTGGCCTCATATGCCCAAAGTGTCAGTGGTATAAAAAAGATCCTTTAATTTTTTAATTTACTTGTCTTGTATGGAATATCTCAGAAGTAAACATTACACATATGTTTCCTAATCTGTGTGTTAGAGAGTTTCATAATAAACTGTGACACCCTGCTCTAAAAAAATAAGGAATGATAACATAAAAAAAAAAAAAAAAAAAAAAATTACATATGCTTTCTTTAAAAAATACACCTTTGTACAGTTAATTTCTTCATAAATGTTGTGGGAGGGGGGGGGGGGGGGGGGTGGCAGGATTTGTTCAACCAGTATGGCTTTGGAGTTATCCCAGCCTCACAAAAATAGGTATTTAGATAATTTCAAGAAATGTAAGGAAGTTAAGGAAAGGCAATGAGCAAGGGCTCTAGCCCACCCACTGCATATTTTTTGGAGAGCCAGAATGTCAGAGACTTAACACTTTACACCTCAGTGGAAATATTGCTTGTGGGAGGGACTGTCTTAACCATGGTACATTTATTCATAGGCAGACAAATTTACCCTGCTGAGTTCAAATGGGATAAGTAGAAATATAGAAAAAGTGGTATTTCTCATGATGTTTATCTTCCTCTTCTTTTCGTTCTCCCTCCCAGTGGTTTTCAGATGAAAAGGCCACAGGCTTTTGAAGGTTGGGGGTTGTAGTATTGGGTAGGCAGACCTACATTTCAAGTAATGGGGCAACTATCTCCCCTGTTGTCACACAAGCAGATAACCCAGAATACTAAAGTGAATCTTATCAGAATTATTTTTTGGCCAACACTTTGCTATCAGTGCTAAACGTGGACACTTACATTGACCAATAAACGTAAAATTGTGACAACAGAGATGAAATGCCTTAGAAGAGCTGCAGGAGTTTAAAGGAAAGACAGAATATGAAATCATGAAATCAGATGAAATCAAACGAATGCTAGGAATAAAGCCAGTCTTACAGGTCATCAAAGAACAACAAATGAAGTGGTTTGGACACCTAAGAAGAATGCCCTGGTACTATCTACCACAGTGAGCCACACTAAAACATTACAATGGGTATAGAGCGAGTGAAAGACCTCGGATAGGATAGTGGATAGGTCTCACAGAAAAGCACACTAAAGTCAGAAGTGCTGGACTGAAAGGCACAGAGTCTAGAAATGCTGGCACTGCACAGCTTCTCTCAGTAATGCCAGTGTCAAAGATGATGTATATAAGTTTTGTCCTTACCCTATATTCTTGCTGTCATTCCTTGCAGGATGATTTGCGCAAGGATTGCCGCTTGATGGAGTTCAACACAATTGTAAACAAGTTCTTACGCAGGGATGCAGAGTGTCGGAAGAGACAGTTGCTGATTAGAACCTATGTATGTTGATGTAAATGTAGTCATAATTGCTTTCCTTTCAGGTACTGAAAATAGTATGTGTATATGCACAGGCTTTGTCTAAGTAATTCGTTATGTCTTTGTGGGCTATGTGTGCAGACTACAGAACATGTGCTGCAAGAATATCCCTTGTAGAGCCCATTAAGAAGGAAATACTGGCTCAGTGAGTCAACACCGCACTAAGAGTTGTATGGAACTAAACGAGAACTCCTAAAAACTAAACTTTATCACAAGAACTTGTCTGTCGGTGTAAATCATAAAGTAAACACAAGAATAATAATAATAAAATTTTCATTGACAGTGTAGTGGTTGTGAATTCTTAGCATTTATTTACTGTAACTGAGTATCTAGATGAATAGTTGGTGAAACAGAGACAGCGCTGCAATGGCTGATCAATGGAAAATCATGCCTATGTGACATCATTATGTGTACAGATGGATCTGAAGTGACAGGTAAAAGGGAGTGGGTGGGGTTTTATTGCAAACGTGTGAACGGACACTGTTTGAAAACAAAGAGCTTCTCAAATAATATCATAACATTCATCTGTGATAACAGAGGATGAGGTAGTAATGGCAGTGTTCCTATGCCTTGAGATCAGCGCAGCCCAACATGTTGTAATTGTAATGGACTTGCAGAGCATGCCTCAGAAGATGGAAGCTGGTGGCTTGCATCACTTGATAAGACTTATATTAAAAGCAGATCATGGATTTTTTTTGGGGTGGTCTTGTGCGGGCATTCAGGTATGTGGGGTAATGAGCAGGCTGATAGATTAGATGCTGTCGCTTCTCTGGGCGATGGACTACTTTATGATAAAGCAGACACCGTGAAAGCTCTCGGGGTTCAAACAGACAATGTAACAAGACAGACTGAGTATCCACATCTTGAAAGACTTATAATGGGGAAGGGAGTGAGCTCTGGTTATGGACAATGTTCAACACTGGTGGGGGGGAGGGGGGGGAGGTAATGTCTATTCTTGATTCATTCATTCACTAAGTATTCTGTTGCAAAATATTTGTAAGTGCGTATTTGTTGCCGTATGATGTCTGTTCACATTCCACTAAATCGTATACTTAATTCTATTAATTGCACGATTGTACTGCTTTGAAGAAAGCTGTTAAATTATTTGTTCAATGAAAAATATTAGTATTTCAGTACTTATAGAGATCTCTTTATATGCGTTTTATCTTAATATGTAGTCATTGTCTAAGTGTTTTGCCATGACTGTGATGCTATAATATAGTCACTGTAACTGTTCCCGTTTTAACCAGACTGTGACACTTGTTTACAGTGAATTTGTCACTCTCCCCATCTGTGACTTGTCCACTATAATATGTTTTCATTTTATCCAGACTATGTCAGTTTTTCACAGTAAAATGTTCTCAGCAAATCTGTGATACTTGTTATCAATAAAATGTTCTTGTTTCACTTATACCTATTTTGCTCTGACTGTATAGACACTATAACTGTTCTCTTTTTACTCAGACTGTGAAACTTGTACACAAACAGTAAAATGTTCTCATTTGATCTAATTTTACTCAGACTGTGACACTTGTTCACAGTAAAATGTTCTCGTTTTATCCAGACTGTGACACTTTTTCCACAGTAAAATGTTCTAATTTGACCCACACAGGGATGATACTTGTTCAATATAAAATGTTCTCATTTCACCCAGACTGTGACGCCACTGAATGAAGAATGTGGCCTCATTGAGTGGGTGAACAACACCACTGGACTACGCAACATTCTGATGAAGCTGTACAGAGAGAAAGGCCTCTACATGTCTAGCAAAGAGCTCAAAGCTGTCATGCCAGATTTACATGCCACCTTAGAGTGAGTTGTATGTTTAAAATAATGTCTGATAATTATTATTTCAGGCTAGCATAATTGAATATGCCATTTGCTGTGGGGAGAAAAGTGTGTTAGAGTGCTATATAGAACCTGGGTTGCTATATGCTTGTAAGACATGGATAGTAAGCATATAAGCAGAAAAGCAATTACCAAGCAGAGGTGGGTTTTGATAAAAATGCAAAGAATATAATGGAATGATAGAAAACCAATGATGCGGTCCTTCTCAAGACAGATAAAAGTCATAAACAGATTAGAAAAGTTAGACGTATATAAGGTGCCTTCTGATATTTGATAAGAATCAATGTACTTGAGAGCTAGGTGAAAACTGACAAGATTGATGAAAAACATGCAAGGGAAGGGCAGAGAGATAAATAACGGGATAGCTTGACCATATGGATAGGATGAGACAAAAAAACTGACCTGATCTGTGAATCTGATGATCGTCTGAGATGCTTATGCAGATATAATACTGTCCTCGTCAACTCACCTGTCTTGGAAGTATAAGTAGCAGATATGATACTGACCTCATCACCTCACCTGTCTTGGAAGTATAAGTAGCAGATATGATACTGACCTTGTCACCTCACCTGCCTTGGAAGTATAAGTAGCAGATATGATACTGACCTTGTCACCTCTCCTGTCTTGGAAGTATAGGTAGCAGATATGATACTGACATGGTCACCTCTCCTGTCTTGGAAGTATAGGTAGCAGATATGATACTGACCTTGTCACCTCTCCTGTCTTGGAAGTATAAGTAGCAGATATGGTACTGACCTTGTCACTTCACCTGTCTTGGAAGTATAAGTAGCAGATATGATACTGACCTTGTCATCTCTCCTGTCTTGGAAGTATAGGTAGCAGATATGATACTGACCTTGTCACCTCACCTGTCTTGGAAGTATAAGAAGCAGATATGATACTGATCTTGTCACTTCACCTGTCTTGGAAGTATAGGTAGCAGATATGATACTGACCTTGTCACCTCACCTGTCTTGGAAGTATAAGAAGCAGATATGATACTGACCTTGTCACCTCACCTGTCTTGGAAGTATAAGTAGCAGATATGATACTGACCTTGTCACCTCACCTGTCAAGCATGAATGAATCAAGAATTGACATCACTTCACTTTGCTGATGACACCGTTTTGATAGCTGCAAGTCAGAAAGAACTACAGGGATTGATAGATGCAGTAGTGGTAGAAAATAATAAAATGGGCCTCAGTTTAAATAATGGGAAGACAGAAGTAATGGTGATTTCCAAGAAAAGAATAGTACCTAAATGTGTAATAAAAGTCAAAGGCATTAGGACAGGTAGAGAAATGAAGTTGCAAGTTTGAAGTTTAAACAATGGATCAACATCATGGCACATGGGTAGTAACCCATAAGTGCTCTGTTATACTTCTAAGTCTTGAGTCCGAAGTAGCTCAGCACAATGCACGGGCTCCGTAGCACCGGCCAGGATCCTGAAATATTTTGGGTCGATTTTTATCTCTAAATTTTGCCCTGTCAGCGGCGTTGGGCCACCCTTTTCGATTTAACACTGCCAAAACTTTTGTAATACACACTGGTGTCTGATCTCACTATCCAGAGACCAGGGGAAATTACTAGAAGTCCATGGTGAACAGGAAAAAAAAAATCCAGCCTTTACCGGGGTCTGAACCCGGGACCTCTAGCACTTGAGGCGGACACGATACCCCAGGATCACATAGCCCCCCAGACAGAGAAATTTAAGTATCCAGGTAATGGATAACATCCGATGGAAGATGTATTACAGAGATAAAGAACAGAGTGAGACAGCCTTTTATAAAATGAACATTTTATGCAATAAATCCATGTCATTGGAGGTTAGGAAAAGAATTCCTGCATGCTATATAGAGCCAGTTTTGACATACGGCTGTGAGGCCGAGACAATTAATAAACAACCTAAACAATATATTGAGGTCTCGGAGATGTGGTTTTACAGAAGAATCCCTAGAATTCCATAGACTGCTAAGTAGAGCAACCCAGATGTTTTGAAAAAAGACAGGTGCTTGAAGGCAACTAATCACAAACATCAGACAGTCATAATTTTTTAGTTATGTTATGAGAAGAGAGAAACTGGAACAGTTGTGACCACTGGAATGATTTGTGGAAAGAGGCACAGAGGAAGACAGTGTTAGAAGATTCTTGACAACTTTTTGTCATGGCATGGAGGGGTGTCAACACACAAATTGATACATGCAGTTGCTGATTGCAGATTATGGTGAGACATGATTGCCAACTCCAGTCGGCAAGGCACCTGATGGTGATGAGGATGATGGTGATGATATTTTTACCCTTTTTTGTATATTTTGTTTTATTTCTTCGTATTTTGACAGAACCAAAATGAAATTGTTTAAAGAAAAGCTGTTGCCTCGTCACCCTCCTTTATTTCCTGAGTGGTTTTATAGGACATTCCCAGATCCGACTTCATGGTAAGAAGCCTGATAAAAACACCGCATACTGTAAGACAAATTTATAGTGCTCTTGTGAATGTCTGGGTTAGGGTAAGACAAATTTATGGTACTCTTGTGAATTTCTGGATTAGGGTAAGACAAATTTATGGTGCTCTTGTCAATGTCTAGATTAGAATAAGACAAATGTATGATTCTCTTGTGAATGCCTGGGTTAGGGTAGGACAAATTTATCATGCTCTTGTGAATGTCTGGGTTAGGGTAAGACAAATTTGTGGTGTTCTTGTGAATCCTGATAATGTCTGGGTTAGGGTAGGACAAATTTATCATGCTCTTGTGAATTTCTGGGTTAGGGTAAGACAAATTTATGGTGTTCTTGTGAATCCTGATAATGTCTGGGTTAGATTAAGACAAATTTATATTTCTTTTGTGAATGTCTGAGTTCAGATTAGGCATATTTATGGTACTCTTGTGAATGTCTAGATTAATGTAATACAAATTTATGGTACTCTTGTGAATGTCTAGATTAATGTAATACAAATTTATGGTACTCTTGTGAATGTCTAGATTAATGTAATACAAATTTATGGTACTCTTGTGAATGTCTAGATTAATGTAATACACATTTTTGGTGCTCTAGTGAATATATAGGTTAGTGTAAGACAAATAAATGGGTTTCTTGAGAATGATTAATTAATTAATAATTTATTTGCTTTTGGGAATGTATTGATTAATGTAAGACACATTTATGGTGCTTTTGAGAATATATGGGGATTAGTGTAGATGTTTATGTGGCTCTTGCGAATGTGTGGGTTAGTTTAAGATGTTTATGATACTTCTGAGCATATTTGGGTTAAAGACAAATTTATTATGCTCTTGTGAATGTATGGGTTAATGTTGGACAAATGTGTAGGTTAGGTTGTGAATATATAGGTTAGTGCAGACAAATGTTTATTGCACTCATGAATGTATGGAATCGTGTCAGACAAATGTATATTGCTCTTTTGAATTTTATTTCGCATCAGACAAATGTATATGGCTCTTTTTAATGTTTCATTTAGCATCAGACAAATGTATATTGCTGTTTTGAATGTTTCATTAAGCATTAGAAAAATGTATATTTCTTTTTTGAATGTTTCATTTAGCATCAGACAAATGTATATTGCTCTTCTGAATGTTTGATTTAGCATAAGACAAATTTCTATTGCTTTTTTGAATGTTTCATTCGCATCAGAAAAATGTATATTGCTGTTTTGAATGTTTCATTTACATTTAGCATCAGACAAATGTATATTGCTCTTTTTAATGTTTCATTTAGCATCAGGCAAATGAATATTGTTTTTGTGAATGTGTAGGTTAATGTAATGATACATGTTTAGTACTGTTGTAATTACAAGAGTTATTGTTTGATATTTTCGGTGCTTTTGTGATTGTATCAATTAAGACATATTTTTGGTGCTCCTGTGAAAGTATGGGTAATTGTAAGAGATTTTTAGGGAAGATATACAATATAAATTGGCACTGAACCCTGAATGATTGCACTATTAGCCAATGATGTTACCACTTCAGTATGCAGATACATGATAACAATTTACACAGTAAATCTGTATTATTTTTCAGGTACAATGCACGGGTGTCGTATGCCAGAACAGCTGCTGTGATGAGCATTGTTGGCTACATCCTTGGATTGGGTGACAGACATGGGGAAAATATATTGTTTGATTCCAGCACTGGTGACTGTGTTCATGTTGATTTCAATTGCCTCTTTCAACAAGGTAATAAGTTGTGGTCTTCTTGGTATTTTATAGTATAGTATTACCGTTCAAACTCAGTGCGTTCTGATACCCTGTTTTTGTGTGTGTGGTGGGTGAGGGGAGGGGGGGGGGGGGAGAATAGCAAGACTACCTCTAATAAACATATTGTAAAAGGCAACTAATTAAGGATTTGCTGAAATCATTTGTGTTGAGCTGAAGGCACAGAAATCACAAACTTGCTGTCAATGACAATATTCCAAGGGTCAAAATCTAAGAATCTACACTGTTATTTTGGTCACTGGCATGAGGGAAAGCTAAGGTCGTTGTAATGCATAAAAGGAGGTACTCTGTACCTGCTGGTTTAATGGATCCCCATGCAATACTCCTGCCACACGTTCTCATCGTGCGCTATGGATAAGGGCTCACCTTTAAAACCTAAACCGAGTTACCGAGTTGTCAGGGGATCTTGCTCCCAGAGTTGTAGTGTTTAGCCTGGCTTTCATCAGCCCACTCCCAGAGCATGTGTGAAAATATACATCAAAACTGATTTGGAACATGAGAAAAGTGGCTAGCCGAGTATACTATAAAATGACAACTCTCGGTTAAAATGTCTTTTGAGTGCAAGAACAACTGAACTACTGAGACTCAGCCCTAGACCAAGAGATTTACTTGCAGCTTAGACAAGCAGCTCTCTTGTGGATAGTATTTTGTGGTACGATTCTGTCTCCGTACATCCGCTGTTGATCACTAAAGTCATGGTCACCATGTTAAGGTACACAATGATGATCTGCCACTGTCAGTCAGCTGGTTATGCTCAAATCTCATGTAGAAGAATGTACCTATTTGTGTGGTCATCGAAGTCCCAGGCATGCAGGCAGTTCATTGCTGATCCCCACGAGGGAGCAGCACATGACGAGCAGGACGCTCAACATGCTAATGTGAGGTTAGTCAAGCAGACCTGATGATTCCTTGGGTGCTTAGGACTAGAACATCATTTGTAGACTCTGCAACTATGGAAGCCTCCTTGGATGGCAGAGAATGCTCGTGATCTGCCCCTGCCTTTTCTTGAGGGCCGACCAGTCTACACGCAGTTGCCCTGGATGGGTCCTCCAGGGGCAACACCTGTGGATAGGGGGAACAAAGAGAACACTTCACAAAAAAAAGGCTGTGTCGGACCAGAAAACTATCTACTATCGAAAATTATCGCAGCTTCGGTGAAGTGGCTGTAGAACGCAAATATTGCCGCTTTGCTGCAATTATGAGAGTGCAATTAAAAAAAAGAAGATACTGTGAATCAGATGGAGCTAAGCATACACAATGAACACAAAGAATATTATGATTGTCTATAATAGAAAGATGTAAAAATGATAAACTTCATTTGAACTGTAGTGAGTTGATTGATACAAAAAGAGTTAATGATTTAACTTCAATGAGTTAACCACTCTGTTCTTCTCAGTTTGCATAATGTTATATCTTTAACGATATAATTTGTTACATTGTGTTTAACGAGAAAATGGTTTATTCTTTGTGTCCTAGTGAATGTTGAATTAAGAATCAACATCAAAGCACTTGGGACACTCCTATAGGCACTCCATCCCCATCTTCAGCAGCAAATGAAGAGTTCCAACTCCGATGGCTCCAGTAACTGCCTGATTGTATATCCGTCTCGCCTTACTCTTAATTGTTGAGCATCCTTGCAGCACCATTCTCCTCAGACCGTAATGATCTATTTGGGCTTCCGCACTGTTCACTCGCTTCCAGAGGGTTTGTGTCCTTATATAATGTTGCCGCTTCAACTAGTAATTGGGTTTTTCTCTTTATTTTTATATTGTTTCTCCCTTTTAATAATCTGTTTAGCTTCAGTCTTTTCTATATCCTAGTATAATGTTACAACTGGCAAGTTAATGAGTTACACATGCATTTTATAATATATTACAAGTTTTTAAGGTAAGGAATTATATTTATGTATTCTTGTCTAGTGTAACAACTTTGAATAGACATGCTTTAATATACATATGAATCTTATTCTCTGTGTCTGTCTGTCTGTCACACACACGCAAGCGCATGCCCGCCCGTCCGCCCACACACACACACACACACACTTTCATCACTCACTCACTCGTAATATATATATATGTATATGTATATATATATATATATATATATTATATATATATATATATATATATAATATAATATATATATATATATATATATATATCAATTAGTAAATTCATTGTAAATTCACTTTTACTTTGCTGTTTCGTTTGTTTAGGGAGAGACATTTGAGTGGATAGAACGTGTTCCTTTCAGACTGACCCACAATATGACAGCAGCTCTGGTAAGTTAAGCGATGCAGTAAAATTTGCAGTATCTTTATCCTTGACATTTTATGTTGTCATTATTGGTCAGTCCCCCACAGTTTAATAAGCATTCTTAAGTGGTATATAAATCACCTATGACCACAAGTTTCAATCAGGAAAATATTACAAGTAGAAAAAAAAAAAGTAAACAGTTTATTGTGATCAATTAGGTTTGCCACTAGTGCTATTTAAAAAAGCCTTTATAGACAAAAAAAAAAATATTGTCTGATATTGTCGGTGTTTTGATAGGTTCAGTATATGCATCTCACACAAGAGAAAAGAGGGGGAAAATCGGCTGATAAGCAGAAGCTGAGAAATGCCGCTTGAGGCCATGAGTCAGAGAAACAGAGATGCGAGCCATTTTCATAAATAGAAGTATTCAGAAGAAATGCAACTTACCATATGCCAGTTACAATGTGTTGTAACATAGTGAGATCAGATTAAATAGTATGCAGACTCACAACTGAATACTCCTCTGTGGGTTCTATTTTAAGGAGAGAAAAAAAGTCAAAAGTGCATCTGCCTAGGAGGCGAAGATTCAGCAGTCAGCATACCAGTAAGTCAGATCTGTAAAATAGATGTGCATGTAAAATCATACTCTGGAACAAAGTCTAGAAGTGGACAAACAACCAGAACTCTCCACCAGAGTTTACAGCCAGTGAGTGCTAAGAAGAAGGCTAAGATAACTGAATGTGATCTGGCCAGAGTAACTTGTGCAAACCTGTAATTGGTTAAACTTGAGCTTTCCCTGTGTGGGTGCTGAGGCTCCATTTGTGAGAACAAGCATGTCGTAGGGGGTGGCTAACTAATTAGGGATGTTTCCTTCAGAGTCAGCGTGCACCTGTCTGAGAGGCAAGAAACCAACAGTCTGCATAAAAATATAAGTCAGATCTCTCAAAACTCTTGCTCTGGATGAAGACCAAAATCCAGGAGTAGACGAAACAAGCAGGACTTTTCAGCCAGTGAATGTGAAGAAAAAGAAGAAAACTGAAGCTTGTCATCTCACCTATACCTGATGTCTTCTCTCAATTTAGGGGCCCCTTGGTTGTGAAGGCATATTCAGGCGTGCCTGTGAGATGACACTAAAAGTGATAAGAGACCAAATGGATCCACTCATGAGGTTTGTATGTGCAGTATCTTAAGCTCTGTTCAGTGTGGGTTTCGGGGTCTAATTGTAGGGAGACAAAAAGAATAGACCCACTGCTCTCTAACTAGGGTATCGTCAACTAATTATGATTGCTTTCTTCAAAGGCGGGCTGCATCTTCCTGAGCAGAGAGGTATCAACGGTCTGCATAAAATGAGCCAGATCTGTAAAATGGATGTGCACACAAAATGCAGGTACTGGAAGAAGACTTAAGTCCAAATGCTGATGAGTAACCAGAACTTTTCACCAGAGTTAACAGCCAATAAACTTGAAGAAGAAGAAGTAGCATCTTAAGCTCAGTTTGTCAGAAAGAATCTTTTTTATGCATGAATACTCACATGTTAACATTGATTTAATTTTCAGTGATAGGTTGGACTTAATTAATTAGCTGTTTTAACATATAGGAGAAGAGAAGAATATATCCACTGCACCCTGACAAGCACATCTCAAAAGACAACTGATTAGGGTTTTGCTGAAATCAGGTGTGGGCTATCCTCTGAAAAACAGGCACGTGTCGATTTCGCACTTCCGGCGACTTAATTTGCGGTTTTCCAGCAACTACCGCAGCTTCCACATCTCCTGCAGCTTTGCTCGTGAGTCCTAGCCATCTAGTTTAGCCTAAATCCATGCCGCGTGGGGGACTCGTGGCGGTGGCGGTAGTCGCCGGAAAACCGCAAATTAAGTCACGTGACTAAGGCTCGAAAGGATATTTTGCGGTCGTCATCTTTAGTGCCCGTTATTCGGAGGATAGCCCAGGTGTGTTGGACCAAAAGTTCAAAAGAATTGACCTACTCGAAAGGTTTAGCTGTAAAACAAAGCAAAAGTGCCAACTGCCATTTTCAAGGTGAACATAAAAAAACAATTTCTAACACATATTTGATATCTTCTCTTTACTGTTTCTTTGGCTCTCACCTTTAGTTCTACTGCCCCCTTGCTGGTTGTACAACTTCTTGATCAGTCCATTTAGTAGCTGTGGTCTGGTGTCACTGTCTAATTGTGTACATCCGCATTGATATCTCTGTGCATAGCTGCTTTATAAATGTTTTCTTTCTATTTTATTATCTGTGCAGTATAAGTATTCTAGTGCCCAATTTTTAGTGTTCTTCATGTTTTAAAGCTCAACATATTTTTGTGTGGGGATTGGGGGGGGGGGGGGGGGGACTTCTTTACGCTGTCATGTTTCCCATAATGTCTACATTTGTAAATAGTTTAATCTTATTACTTCTTGGCATTCTGCGCTTACACATCTCATATGTTTTCCAAACTTATTTAATCCCTGTTATTCATTGTCCATATATAAAAAAATATACAGTGTAATTGGCTGGGTGTAAATGCAGAGAATTATCTGCGCTGAATGAAGTTTATTTTCAAGTTGTTTGTTATTTTTATTGTATGGTAAATAATTTATTGTGTTTAATTATATAGGTCATAACTTTGTCTTTCCAGTGTTCTTACACCATTCATTTACGATCCTTTGGTTGAATGGAGTAAAACAAGCAAAGGTCAGAGGTCCACAGGGGCTGGAGAAATTAACCTTGGCGTGGTATGTTTTTTTTTTTTTGTAATTAAACTAATCTGATTAGTGATATCAGAATTGACATGATAGCTCACGGGACAGACCCATAGTTTTGTCTCCCACAATGAATGTCTTAAGGTGTAGATGCTAACTGTTCCCCTAGCACACTGATTGTATATGCATCGTTCTGTCTCTCTCATATGTCCCTCCTTTGCTGGATCCGCACCTCATTCACACATTCTTACACATGTTATTTCATGTCTTTTATCAGCATTCATTCATAAATGGTCTTCAGAATGTCTCTGTTGTCCAGTACAAGTGTTTCCATAGCTATCGCTTTTTAATCAGAAAATCCTCTCTTTCATTCCCTCGTACTCCTGCATATCCCGGAAAGTATATCTCTATAATGATGAGGTGATGATGCTAAGTATTAAATTCACTTACGCTAATCACCAATGATAAACAGTATTATCAATGTGCAAACAATGGAGAAACAGATCTTTAAAGAATCTGAAAAAGGAAGAGACAAACAACAGATAACACAATTCATTGGCTGGCATATATTTGTTGTAACTTGTCAGATGCATACTGTAGAATTAAACAAGATACGCGAGCAAATGAATGCTTTCAACTGTATAAGAAATGTGCACCACACTCAAATGTAACCGGCAGTTTATACCCCACATACATGCATGAGTGCACATGTAAGGGAGAGAGAGAGTCAGACAAAAAAAGTGATATATAGACAAAATGTGGAGCTGAAATAAATTATAATTGCAGTTAATTTATAACAGTTATCCGAAATAGAAAATTGACAGCAAGCAGCTTGCAACCTCATGTTTAACAGGGTGGAATAACAAATACATTTCATAAAAGAGTTATTATTATGTTGAAATAAGAATCAACATCAAAGCCGTCGGGACACTCCCATAATCGCTCCGTCACCATCTTCAGCAGTGAAACAAATAGTTCCAATTCCGATGACACCAGTAACTGTCTGATTGTATATCCATCCCACCTTTCGCTTGAGTGTTGAGCATTGGCCAGATCTTCTGATAACTCCTCACAGTGCCATTCTCCTCAGACCGTATTGATTTTTTGCGCTTCTGCACTGTTCACTCGCTCCCCAGAAGGCCCTCACAACATCTAGCTTGTTATACGTCAGTTCACCACCAAGTGGTGCAGAACCGGCCAGTCTATCTGCCTGTTCATTTCCCAACACATCGGCATGACCTAGGGAGAATATCCAAAGGATGCTAAATACCTAGGACCTCTGAAGTGATGCCTGCCACTCTGCACAGAGCATATCTGTCTCCACCTTTCTCGACATGCTCTGTGAGTGAGTTACAATTGCAGCGTGTGTGTACAGCTGATTTTCAAGCCAGGGGAATGCAGCAGTAACTGCCTCCACCTCCATTCTCAAACTAGAAATTGTAATGTCATATGCCAGGCTTTCTTGCACACACTAAGCAACGTCCATTCGCTTTTGTTATGAACACCCATGCACATCGTCTGCCCCTCAGTACAGAGCAATCTGTATAGATAATCGCATTACTTGGGTGGGAATTGTCATGAATCATTTTTGTGTGACTTCTGATTCTGCAGCACCAGCTGGCCAGTCCCTGCACTCATGGCCTAAAGTAATAAGAACCCTACACAAGTCTGAAACTTGCTCGGCACTTTGACCCACTCCTCACTTCGCACAAATTTATCAAGCCTGCACTTCAAGTCTGATTGTGTCTTTAGCTTGCGCCATCCAAGACCTTCCTCTTTTCAGTCTGTTTACCCTTAGCTCTACCCAATTCTTCATGCAGGAGGTGCTTCTTGTCTGCAGCTTCTCTGTGATATGATTTTGCTTGCAGAACTTTGAGCCTATCTGCAATAGTAGGCAGTGCAAGCATATATTGCATACATACTACCAGGGGTATCTCTTGTACATCCTAGAATTACCTGCATGGCTTCCTTCTGTATGTGTTCCAAGTTTCATCAGCTGACTCTTTGGTAACCATTCCAAGACCATAAATCTTATCACTGACAGGATCACATGCTGGAACACTGTGAACAACATTCTTTGTTCCATGTCCATTGCTGCCATAAATCTTGAGAGCATTGAGTTCTTTTTTTTTGCATTTCACCGCAACTGCCTCCACATGATCCCTGAAGGACAGGCTTCTATTTAAAACGATACTGAGATACCTCAGTTTGCTTTCTCTTTTGATGTTAATGTTATTAATTGTGAGGCTTGGAACATTAGCTCTTACAATTCTGTTGTTCAGAGAGCACCACAAAGATTATGACAGCACCCATTTCTGCACACCAGTCAGTCACTTTGTCTATAGTTGTCTGCAGCTCTTGGGCTATCCATTGCCTGTTACTCCCCTGCCTGTTTGCAAGAACAGCAAATGTCAATATCCTTCCAACACCTGGTGCTTCAAGTTCTACAGTCTTGCTTGTATACGCATTAAAGAGCACTGGTGAAATTGCAGAACCCTGGAGTAATCCTTGGGCTATATTACAAGGTTCTTAGGTTCATGTACTCAGGTAAAGGTTGACCATACATGAACGCAGGACAGCTTCTATCTAATTCACAAGCCAGGGACAAACCCCCTTCTCCAA
Organism: Candidula unifasciata; assembly: GCA_905116865.2. NCBI lineage: Eukaryota > Metazoa > Mollusca > Gastropoda > Stylommatophora > Geomitridae > Candidula > Candidula unifasciata. The sequence goes on from CAJHNH020003230.1 coordinate 55,359, forward strand.
TGAGTGCAGATAGCAGAGTCATTAATATGCAGTATATGATAATTTATTGCTGTATCATTCTTATATAGTTTTCCTGTAATTAAAATGGATAAAGTAATCTAAAGCTTTTTGTGTTGATTATGTCGTAGCCCAAGACTCATGTTCAGAATATTGAAGACAGAATGAGAGGCATTCTGAAGACCAAGACAATGAAACGCTGCCTGCCTCTGTCTATAGAAGGACATGTCAAGTACCTAATTCAGGTAAGCTGTGGAAACTTGTTTGGGAGGAGGGACTGTAATGAGACAGATGAAGTAGGAGGGGAAATATTGAGGTAGAGAAATGGGTGGGTATATATTTAACAAGACAGATAACACTTGTAATCATTACTTTAATCACATGTATCCTTAAGTCTTGTAAACATTTCTGTAATCACATGTATCCTTAGTTGTGGCGGCAATCTGGTTTTATGTATTTGCTTTCCAATAGTTTGTAAAAGACTAGCCATTATCACCAAATAAAGAGAGATGGGATGTAAGAATATGGAATGTCTCGAGATATCTTTTTTCCTTACACATTGACAGTTTTTTGAGGAATTTTTGAAAGTCACGAGAAAAATCACAAGAGAAAAAAAAGTAAAGTACCCTTTTCCACGCCTGTAGGCATATAGGGCTAGACCTATATTTTATAGACCAATCGGCACAAGATGGGTGATGTGGTCAGCATCACGCCGGCCGCCTTTACTTCCTAGGACTGCACCCGGAACCCACTCAAAGCTGGGTCACCCTGGGAGCTAAGGTCATTTTTTTTCAAAAAAGTCTGGCTCCGCCAGGGAGCAAACCCACGACCTTCCGATCCGCAGCAAGCGTCTAGCTGCTTCGCCACAGCAACTCCCTCATAGAGAAAGATGACACCAAATTAAATAAATAGGACCCAAAAAAAAAAAAAGTAATGACAAACTACTGATTATAAAAATTGCCTCATAGAAACCACAAACAGCCAACAAATGGTAGTGTTGGTTTCTGAGTCCTGTAAAAGAGGCATGTGAAACTGGTGGGCTGCATGCGGCCCTTTGCAAGTGCACCTATGGAAGCACAAAGGAAATATTCTGCAAAACCTAAAAAACATGACTTCACCTAGTTGTCCACTGTGGCCCTCATGGCAACACAAATATGACTCATGGGGGGGGGGGAACCCTAAATTTGACATGCCTGCTGTGAAGGACATGCAGCTAACTTTGGTTAACTACTGAACAACTCACTGGGTGAAAATGATCTTTACTGCAGTAAGGTTGTAATAATACTGAGTCACTCATGAAAACAGAGAGATTGTCTGGTCACTTTCACAAGAATGCAATCAAAATAGTTGTTGTGATTTGCTGGTGAAAACTCATACGCTTTGGTGAGCGAGAGTGAGGGAATGATTCAAGTGAGAGGGTGAACAAGAGTGAGGCAATGGTTCCGATGAGAGGGTGAGCAAGAGTGAGGGAATGATTCAAGTGAGAGGGTGAGCAGGAGTAAGGGAATGATTCAAGTGAGAGGGTGAGCAAGAGTGAGGGAATGATTCAAGTGACAGGTTGAGCAGGAGTGAGGGAATGATTCCGATGAGAGGGTGAGCAAGAGTGAGGGAATGATTCAAGTGAGAGGGTGAGCAAGAGTGAGGGAATGATTCAAGTGACAGGTTGAGCAAGAGTGAGGGAATGATTCAAGTGAGAGGGTGAGCAAGAGTGAGGGAATGATTCAAGTGACAGGTTGAGCAATAGTGAGGGAGTGATTCAAGTGACAGGAAGATTAATGAACAGCAGTCTTTGTGTACAAATTTTAGTGTGAAGAAACATGATTGATTGAATAAATACTAGAATTTGCTGATGAAGATAAAATTTGCCAAGGAAGATGTGAAAGATTGGATATACGACTGTAGGAGGCAACAGCAGTTGAATTTATGAGGTAGAGTTTGGCCACTTTATGTTAATGGTTATGATGTAATTTCTTCTCTTTCAGGAAGCCACCAGTGAAGTCAATTTATGTCAGATGTACATTGGATGGGCAGCTTATATGTAAAATTGCAATTTGGAACCCTGGTGGACTTTCAAGAACATTCTCAGAAGATTTATTGTTTGTTCCTTTTGGAATACTAGGTTGCAACAGTTACTTGCTGCCTTTTTATAGTATGGTTGTTTTACTTTGCCTAAGAGGTTGTATGTAATTTTGTTTTCAACCCTTTTTTTCTAGATTATTGTCTCTTTTTTTAAGCACCCTTGGGAGGAATTCAATAAATACTTGCATCTTTTAATTTAAAATTCCTTCTTCTGTAATCCAAAAAGTAAAACGAAAAACGAAAGAAAAAGGAAGAGAATAATTGGTGACAGAAAGAAATACATAATATTTAAAAAAAACCATAAAAAAAAAAACTACAGTTGCCAATGAGTAATATGGGAAAACTATAGAAAGCCATGAAAAATATGGGAAAGACATGGAAGGCAGTACAGCAGATATTAATGAGTAGTATGGGAAAGATATTGAAGATACTGCAAAAGAGTAAGGAGTAATATGGAAAACCTTGGAAAGAATTGCAAGAAACAGTAAAATATAGATGGTTGAAGGTCTGTGCTAAAATAAATAAACAAAATTTATGTAAAAAAAAAAAAAAAACTGCCATTGGGTTTATGGTTTGATGATCTAAAAGCAGCTACTTCTAGATGAGTCACATTCATAAATGTAATCCTGCTGATCTACCTGTGATACAATACAGATCTGTTTAATTTTATAGTAATTCTTTGGAAGTGTTACGGGTACAGCTCTTGAGAAATTCCAGGACTATTAATGTTAGAATTAGTCTGGTTCACTTTATTTTACCCATTTCTTTCTAAAGTTGAGCTTCATTCTGTTTGTTGTGCCTTTTGTATGATGTTATGATGTACAATTTATGGTGACAAAAATTTTAATACTCAAAAATTATTTTTATGTTAATAATTTTATTTTTCTTGTTCTAATGTGCTTATCAGGCTACACAAGGCTTTTCCCAACAACTTTTTACAGACTCTGAAAACTGTGGGAACATGGCTTTTATTTTACAACTTGTAAGCTAGAAATATTAACTCATTCAGTACCATGCAACTTCCCTCACATTTATTGGGGTTGACTTACATCATGAATTTTCTTAACCCTTATCCACCATCCAGTTATTACATCAACCCACTCTATTCTAGTTGTTGCTTTTCTCATAACGTTGTTATTTATTAAGGCCCAGAAATATATAATTAAAGTAATTACTTTTTAGAAGAGAACATGTTAAAAAGAGGGGGGGGGGGGGGGGGGGTGAAGGGTGGGATTTTTTCACGCAGACTTCTAGTAATTTCCCCTGGTCTCTGGGTAGGAAGATTGGACGCCCGTGTGTATTGCTGCATACGTTAAAAAAAAAAAAACCTTGGCCGTTGGAAGTAGAAAAAAGTAGCCTAGCGGTGCTGCCGCGCAAAACTCGAAGTTGAAAAAAAAAATCTACCCAGAGTATTTCAGGATCCTTGCCAGTGCTACGGAATATGTGCATTGCGCTAACATTCTTCGGACTCAGGCCTGATTTAGAAGTAGAACGGTGCACTCATGGGTTACCCCTTGTGCCATGATGTTGATTCACCATCTTCTTCTTCTTGTGTTCGCTTTCTGATTTACACCGATAGACAGGTTCTTGTGATAAACTTGACTGTTTTTATGAGTTCATTTTTAGTCCCATACAACTTTGTGTACAGTGGTGACTCACTGGGCCAGTATTTCTTTCTTAATGGGCTGAAAAAGGGACAGTCTTGCAGGACATGTTCTGTAGTCTGCACACATAGCCCACATCTAAACCTAAACCTATGTTAAATATCATCCACTTAGGACTGAAAGAGTTAATTCTGTGTGAAACAGGCTTTAAAAAAAAAAATGTGTTGTAGTAAAACTTTGATTAACTGTCACTTGTTTAACTGCCAGTTTTTGTTGTCCGTCATCATCTGAAAAGAAAAACGTCCATGGATTGTCTGTCAACAAAGATGGTCTTCCCTTGACCTAACCTCGGATGTTCTAGATATACTGCATCTTTGGACAAAGTTTCTTAATCTGGTGCTGAAAAAACTTGCATGAGTATCAGCAAAAGGTTATCTTAAAATTTTTCACATTTTATTTTCACACCTTGCTGAATAAAGCTAGAAGTGACAGTTCTGTATGATGGGGGAAGTGACTAATCATTGGTGGTAGAGGTGTTGAACTGACTAATTATTGGTGGTAGAGGAGTTGAACTGACTAATCATTGGTGTTAGAGGAGTGAACTGACTAATCATTGGTGGTAGAGGAGTTGAACTGACTAATCATTGGTGGTAGAGGAGTTAAACTGACTAATTATTGGTGGTAGAGGAGTTGAACTGACTAATCATTGATGGTAAAGGAGTGGAACTGACTAATCATTGGTGGTAGAGGAGTGAGACTGACTAATTATTGGTGGTAGAGGAGTTGAACTTGATTTAGTGTGCCACAAACCCATCACTAAGCAGTCACTATTGTGTTACTCAATTATAATAGAGTTGCCTGTTTGAACCAATGTTTTGTTTCATACTGCCCTAATTACCGCATAACGTTATGATAGTTCTCTTGTTCTGCATTTTAAAGTTATGTTTTGATTTTTCCGCTTATATGTAGGCGTACAAAGTAAGGCCTGATTTCTGTTTTGTTTTGTGAAACTAGTATTTCAGTACATTTCTGATCATTACTATCTTATATTGACGTTTATATTGACTGTTTTGTAAAATTGATGCAGTATGTATGCATTATTCACTTTTAAAGGATTATTTTCATTTGCATCCCAAGCCTGCGGTGAAATCACTTTACTATACATATGTGTTAAGAGATTTCTGTTATCCATCTTGGGGTTTTCCGTCACAGCCCTGGTCCAGGACAGTGACGGTTAATCAAAATTGTTTCTGTACATTTTTGAAGACAATTTATCAGATCTTATTTTTATAAAAATGTTAAATCAGCAAAGGTTTAAATATAATGTACATATTTTATATGGCCGCTATCTCTGTGCCAGCTGGTAGTTATTTTCATTAAGCTGTTTGTTATTCATAATTACTATGGATATGTCACATCTATGCAATACAGTTAAATTGTTACAGTTGGTTGAATAAATTTCCATTTAGTGCAGTTCCTTCTCTTAAAAGGGGGCTAGACACTTGCCTACTGACCTATATATCTTGCGTTCAGCTCCACATTAGGCTGAATTTTCATAATTGTCCTTCTCTCGCAGGCACATCCAGCCTAAAATGAGTACTAGGATTTGTCCCGGGAAGTAAAGTCAGAATTATATGTTGACACATCACTCAACAATAAAGACAGCATTGGCATGTTGATAAACCCAACAACGGTTGACTGGTGTATGAAACTATATGTCTGACATAATATGCCAGTGCACCATTTGCATGAAAATTGTCCTTTTACTATTCTGTTCAAAATTGTAATTTCTGCATATATTCTTCTTCACATTCACCAGCTGTAAACTCAACTGGAAAGTTCTGGTTGTTTGTCCACATCTGGACTCTAGTCCTCTTCCAGAATCTGAGTTTTGCATGCACATCCATTTTACAGATCTGACTCATTTGTATGCAGACTGTTCTTTCCTTGCCTTTCAGGCAGATGCACTTCTAAGAAAGCTGCCAGTTATTAGACTCTTAGGACATGCTTTTAGGTAGGCTGTGGGTCTATTCTTGTTTTCCCCCAGAACCCAGACAGGGAGTAATTTCTGTATCATGTAAGTGTGCTCAATCATCTTTTGTTGTTTAAAAAAACTTATTTGACTTTAAATATGATTGATGGCAGCAGCACTGTTCAAGAATTATGACATTTTCTGTATTTATGTTCTCACTCAAATCATGAGTTGAATGACATGATTCTTTGTACAGACCACGGTGTATTCTATTCTATTCCTTCTTCTTCTTCTTCGCGTTCACCAGCTGTAAACTCTGGCGGAAGGTTCTGGTTGCTCATCCACTACTGAAGTGCAGTCCTGCTCCAGAAGCTGAGTGTTGCGTGTGCATCAGTTTTACAGATCTCATTCTCTTGAATACACACTGTTGGTTCCTTGCCTCTCCGGCAGATGCACTCCGACTTCAAAGGAAGCTCCCCAATTAGTCGACTCTTACGACATGCTTTTGGGGAGGCAGTGGGTCTATTCTTGTTTTCCCCACAATGGGGCCCCGGAACCCACACGGGGGTCTATTCTATTCCAATATCTGTGGGAATCTGTAATTTGTTTTGAATTAAAAAAAAACAAATTTCATAAAGATATTAGTTAGTTAGTCTTTCCTCTTGTGTCGAGTGCGGCACATAGGGCAGAGGTCATGACTCTCCATGCATGGCGGTTCGTTGCAGTCCGTTGTAGGTCTTGGATGTTTGAGTGGCCCATGAGCGAGCCTTCCCTGATGATAGTTCTACGTAGGGTTTCCCTTGGTCTTCCACGAGATCTTTTCCCCTGTGGTGTCCAAATGAGGGCTTGGTAAGGAAGTCTTGATTTATCCATTCTAAGGGCGTGGCCGACATAGTTCCAGCGGCGTTTTCGTATAAAATTAAACCCATACTCTTGCCTGGATTCTTGCCTTATTTGTGTATTTGTTCGGAAATCTGACCATTTGAAATTTAGTATTACAAGTTCAATAATTCTTGGTAAAGGCATAAACACAACACAGTAAATAACATTTTTTATTGGTTAATCATTCATAACACATGACATTATATTTTATACCTTTTTGCTGAAAAAAAAAAAAAAAAAAAAAACACTATCGAAAAGAAAGATCATAAACCAGTGGGAATTTTTAGGGAAAAAAAAAAAAACATCCTTTAAACAGATATACTAAAGCTTACCAGAGAATTTGACAACTTGGCTTTAAAAAAAAAGCCATTGCTCATTGTTCCCTTTTTCTCCTCTTAATCTAGTAACTTTTTTTAAAGTGTAATTTCCTGCCATTCTCTGGTTCTGTTTATGTCACTGATCTCCAACCTGAGAGAAAGGGGGGCGGGGCTTCAGGCAGTTTTTGAAATTTAGTTAATTTCCCTGAGATAATTCTACTGTTGATATTATAAATTCAAATTTGTTACACTGCAAGAGCATAAAACAAGTTCCTGATAATTCATGAACCATTATTTGTAAATTTTAAGATGAAAGAATGTTACAAGTTATTAATAAAATAAATACTACTCAATTAACACATGTACTTTTAATTTTTTCATATCTGATGCATTTATAACAAAGCAAAATGTGACATTTCATGTGACACAAAAACTAGCCGGGAGAGCTAAACTGAAGAACAAAAAAAACAAATTTCTGAAGAAGTTAGATGTGTAGGTCAAAAAGTGCAGATATCACCGCTGTGGTGTAAAACAGTTAGTTAGTTGCATATCCTTTACAGGACCTTACAGAACCAACCACAGCATTTATTGGCCGTTGTGGTTTTTCCAGGCAAATTTGATGTTCAGTAGTTTGCCATTGCTTCCTGAACGGTCAGTTTGGTACCACTGTCGAAACCAGCGCAAGACAAAATGTCCGCAGCAGGGTTCGAACCCGGCACCCAGGCATTATGAAGCGTGTTCGCAACGCCTAAGCCACAGCACAGTTATATCATTAGGACAAACTGTAGAGACAAAGAAGAAACATGACATTTGTAGAGCATTTAGTTTGCGCTGTTGTTGGTGAATATTTATTTAGAACAATGATCTCTGGTTCTGTTTGGTTTGTCTGTAGTTTACACTCACGTACACACGCACGCTCGGAACCAAGGTCATGCATTTGAACCCAAGACTTTCAGATCCGCAGACAAATGTCTAGCCGCTACACCACTGGCAGCTCTCATACAGTGATTTGCTTCTGTTATCTGCTTGATTTGATTGTCATTTGAGAGCTTGACTGTCCAACTTGTTTACCCACAGATGTGGCAGACCTGATGTGAAAAAAACAACACATTGCTATGTCAAAGCTACCAGTGTCTACGTGTGTTGATCACATTTAAAGGTACAAAGTTGAGAGGATGAACTACTTTGCGCTAGGTTTTACCCCTTATGGACTGATCTTTATGCCGAATCGGTAACCCGCAAGTGTGGAACAAAGCCCACAGTTTTTAGCTCCATGATGATCTCAAAAAATCTCTGTAAATATTAGTCTCGTAAACAAGTAATAGTCTTTGAAATAAACCTACAGCCTTCAAAGCATGAAACACACAACCTGACCAATTTGCGACATATTTTTAAAAGAGGTCTTTGAGTTTTAAGATAAGGCAACAGTTTCAGTATTTTCAAGAAATGTTAAGAACTAATATTTTTTATTTAAAATTTGAATTATGAAAATCAGAAATCAGGTACAATAAATTAAACCAGGTCAATCACAGTTCCAACTTCACAGCAAATGGGTCACCCCATAGTTGCTCTGTTTCTGAGCCAAGGAAAACAAAACAGATTGGCCATCATTATTCCTTGTAGGGAAAAAAACAAACACAGAATGCAGTCTTGACAAAGCCAGCAGCATGCACAAGCATTAAATGCATAAGGCAGCTTTCAGAAGTGCTAACATAAACAGTCAGGCACTGGAAATGCAGTTCATCATTGATGGAAGCATCAGTTAAAACAAATCAGTAGTTGCACTCACAGATAATTGCATAAGGCACCACCATTATAAATAATTATAACATTTAAAGTGTTCTGCTGGTAGATACCTGTGTAAAATAAAACTTTACAAAATAATACCTTGCTAATGGTAGAGCAGGTTTTTGTTTCTTTGCACCTGTTCTAGATATATTGGTTGCATTCTGCATTCCAGCAGCTTTGCTGAAGAAATAAAAGTATTAAGAATACATTATTGTAACGAAAACCCATTTTTATATATATATATACACACACACACACACACACACACACACACACACACACACACACACACAAACACGCGCGCACGCACCCACCCACCTACACCTACATACTGGCAAACAAAGAATAGATGCACTGCTCCCCCTTTCCACCTCAACAAGCATGTCATAGGAGGCAACTAGTTAGGGGTTTTTACTTCAAGGAGTGCAAGGAACTAACAGTCTGCATATAAATAAGTGTGATCTGTAAAACAGATGTGCACACACAACCCAAGTTCTAGATCAAGATAAAAGTCCAGGGTGGGATGAACCACAGTAAAAGTGGCTGGTGTGACATTAACTACATCACCCACTGAGTGCTGATTGGTCTGTAAAATATAGGTCTATCCCTAAATGCCTAATATGGCAGAGGCGTGGAAAAGGGTATTTTAATTACATGATTACTGGTTGTATTAGCAAGACACAAAATGGTAAATAAACTGTCATTCTAATCATCATTATGTGCTAGGCTGACAAGCATGAGTGTCCATGATTCGCCATCTAAAAAGATTAACAGAGGCTCAAATCGGGTCTTTCTTCTTGTCTCAGATATATCCAGAAGCTAAGCCATCCAGTTATTTATGTCTTTCCCTTACTTTTATTCCATCTAGTTTGCCTTTTGTTGCTAAGTTTTCATTATGATTCAGTAACTCGCACTGCATCACTATATAACAGGGCTATTCAACTCGTGGCTCTTGGGCCAAATCTGGCCGTGAAGGCCCAACAAGTGGCCCAGGGATCACTTGCCAGTTATATTGTATTAACCCTCTTTCTGTGTTGAGACTAGGCATCTGGCCCGTTATGACCCTCATAAAATATACCTTTGATTAGTCTTTTCCTCGAAAATTTGTTGATACTCAGTAGGGAGGCCTTGGCATTCTTGCCTATCTCATACTTTGCTAGTTGTTTCTAAGTTTCACTTGTTTTTTAACGAGTGTATTTGTCTGATATTGTTTGATTTGTGTATGAGCTGATGAAGGCTCCATAGCCGCAACGTTCACGTTTTGTTTGTATTTGTTATATTGTGAAGTTTGCAAATATACTTTTTGTTCGGTTGTACATCTTTTCTTGATATTAATTATAAAATGGCTATCTCTGATCACAGATACCTTTGATCACTCTTTTCCTTGAAAACTTTGTTGACATCTAGTGGGGAAGCCTTGGCTTTCTCACCCACCTCACTGGGTGCCGTCATACTCAGTAGGGAGGCTAAGGTTGGCATTCTTGCCTATCTCACTGTGTTTCCCTTGTTTGGGTGACTGTGTGTGTGTGTGTGCATACTGATATTTACAGCCACAACAATTTAAAAAAAATATATCTTTATATAATTTTCTGCATAACAGATTCATATTTTCATTTATAAATCCTCACATGTTTTGGGAACTCATGGTCTGCTTGTCACATGTTGAAATCCTCTTACCCTGTGTGGGTACCAGGGATCCATTTCAGAGAACAAACAATAGAACCACTGCTTCCTTAACAAGTTTGCGTTGGAGGTGACTGTTTAGGGGCGTTTCCTTTAAAGCTGGAGTGCCAGGCAAGGAATCAACAGTCTACATACAAATAAGCCAGATCTGTCAAATGGATATGATGCACACAGATTCTCATTTCTAGGTCATAACCACAGTCCAGGAGCAACCAAAATTACCTGCTGGAGTTCACAACCTGTTAATGCTAAGAAAAAGACATTCCCTTGAGATAGACATTTTCTCTAGGCACACTCAGTCTTCTTCTTCTTCTGGTCAACCTGGGAGCCAGGTCATTTTGGGAAAAAAGTTAAGCTCTGTCAGGATCTGAACACTCAGCTTCAAATCTGCAGGTGAGCTTCTAGTCGATTTACTGTGGCAGCTCCCATCTTATATATATGGATTGTATTTGAAATATGTTTTCCTTAATTTTGGTCCAGACAAAATAGGGTTAGTCTTCTATGAGGTGGCATCCTGTACACAGAAAAAAAAAAGGGTATCTTTGATCGCCTTTGCTCTGAGACTTTGTTAATATCCAATGGTGAAGCCTTTACTTTCTCACTCCTCTTACTGTGAGCTATTAGATCTGTCTCTTATAATCTTTATTTACCTTTGCATACGGAGGAAGACCAATATCTGTAAATGCAAGCTGCCAGTGTGGTAAGCCAAGATGCATGAGCATGAGGCGATAGTACGCCAGGAAAGTATCACAAATATAGTGCCAGCGCAGGGAGCGATCTAGAAACCATATTTTAGTTATGTAATCTGAAACAAAATACAGATAATAACTATTTCCATAATTTCCTGCTGAAATGAGAATTAAAAAAAAAAAACATTGGCACTGTAGCTTTAAATTGATAATACTCATCTCATCTCGATCCTCTTGTGTGCTTCGTAAATAATATTATTTCTGTATAATGTAGAACGATTTCTATAGTTTGCTAATTTGGTATCTAACAGCTTACCACCTTCTGATTAGTAGAGGTTTCTTTTCGAAGCCATTAGGTGTATTTGGTCTCCAGTGCTAAACCTATAATCTTATACCACTCAGCACTCAGTAGGTCATGTGGTCAGAATCACACCAGCCACTTTTACTTCCTAGTACTTTACCTGGTACCTATTTAAGGCTGGGTCAACCTGGGAGCCAAGGTCATGTATGAAAAAATCTGGCGGTATGCAGATTTAAACACATGACCTTTGGATCCGCAGGTAGGCATTTAGGCACTTCACCATGGCAGCTACCTTAGCAGATTAGTAACTTCTTAAGGAAAAAAAGACAAAATCCACTGCTTCCTATTGAATTTAATCTCAAACGCCCCTATTTTTATTTTTTATTTTCGTTTAGGACTGTGAAATATCCATGACACATCCATATGTTGCTACAGGGCAGATACATGCTCTCAAACTTAGCCAACAACTACAAGGGAAAAAAAAAACTGAAGCAGAAAAATACCACTTATATGTTTACTTGTAATAAAAACACATCTGTAAGTCAAGAAGTGAGCAGTTTTTACATGCAAGTGGAATTACACAATGCTACGTTTTACAGGGTAGTTGTCTGGAAACATATGATTTTAAAAAAAACATGATGCAATCCACAGTAACACTTTAAAGAAGGAAAGTTCAATACATGAGTGTACATGATGGGAGGCCATAATTTGGGGGATAAAAATACATAATTTTATCATTCAAAATCTTTGTAATTTAATAAGTGAAATTGTTAAATTGCACATAAGAACACCTAAGGGTTTAACCAAACAATTGACAGTTTTTCTGCATCTGCTTCATTTGATATTTTTTTTTAGGCGTATAGACCTGGCCCTCAAAAAATGAAAATGCACCATTGAATAACTGTTTTTATTTGGGGAGGGAGTGGGAGTGGGGCAGTTAGCTTTATGTGTGAATATGTTAACACAATACACTTTGGGACAGAATAAGTTTAAATAAATTTTAATTTGGATAGAGTGGGCTGGCTAATATTACTATCGGTTGAACAGAAAAAGCTATCAAAAGGAAACAAACATGAAGTTACATAATATACCCATGGTGAATTGTTACAGAAAGAATTTGGATATTTATTCATTACCAGTGTTTGCTCTCAGTCAGACACCTAAGAAGATTACATTAATGTATTTCAGTGAAAACCTGAGACCCATTAAAAAGTTATGAGTTAATAACTAATATCTTAGCTTTCAGGGCATTCCCAGAAGTGCTCGTCACCATCTTCAGCAGCCAGCACAGAGTTCCAATTCCGATGGTACCATTAAAAGTCTGATTGTATGTCCATCTCTCCCCTCCCCTGAGTGTTGAGCATCACCCAGATCCCCTGGTCACTCCTATCTGCACCATTCTCTTTAGACCATGTTGATCTGCTTGTGCATCCTTACTGTTTACCCACTCCCAAACAGCCCTTACAATGTCTAGCTTGTCGTGCATCCACTGAAGAAATATAAAGAACATAGAGCAAATGGAAGACCAAGCAAAAAAAAATGGTATAACGGCATCAAAACAACCTCAACTCATTCGGTGCCCAGCAATTCACCTTGTGTTTCTTAAGTCCTACCTACATTGTAAATTTTCTGTAACTCCTCATGCCCCAGTTTGTTGTTACATTAACCCAGACTGCTGCAGTTGTTACTTTAACTCCTCTCAGTTTACATAATTTGAAGTAATTATGACTCAAGCATTTATTACTTAAAGTAAAAACTAAGAGAAAATAGCTACATTTTTTCTGCCAGGTAATGTAAGAGTTAAAGAAATGAAAACTTTATTCAATGCATTAGAGTAGACAACCAATCCTGAAATCTGCCCTCAACACTTCACTGATGAAACTAGATGAAGAGAAGTAGAATTATACAACTTGGCAATGACTGGCTCTGCAGCTTTAACTGTTTTGTAATCAGTTCTACTTCTCATTTTGATTGATTTTTTTTTTTCTTCAAATGATTTTTTGTTGTTGGTTCAACTTCAACTCTTTCAGTCCCAAGCAATACATGATGTATGATGAACTCCTTCTTCTTCTTTTATCTTCTCTTGGGCCCTTCTGTTTGCTTTATATATAGTCCATTTCAGTGTCTCTGATACTTCCATCCATCTTCTGCATGGTTAACCTCTGGCTCTGTTACCATTGTATCTAAATAACATTGCTGTCTGTGGTGCCCTGTCTGATGCCAATCTTGTAACATGGCCAAACCATTTGATTTCAAATCTGTCCTGATGGACTCATTACCATAAAACCCATCATTAGTGCGGTGCCTTCACGTAAATTTTACATATGATCAGAGTGCACTAAAGTCAGCTGGTTTCCCATAGTAGCCACATCTACTGTGTATTTACTGTGTTTAAAAGTTCTATAACTATGACATTTCTAGGTGATAGGTTCTCCTTCTGGGTGTCTGCATTTGATCAGAGTGCACTAAAGATAGCTGGTTTCCCCCAGTAGCCACTTGTAGTGTGTATTTATTGCGTTTAAATGTTCTATAGCTGTGAAATTTCTATTGAATTAAGAATCAACATCATATAACTCAAGATACTCCCATAAGTGATCCGTCCTCATCGTCAGCAGCAAGAAGAGTTCAAGTTCTGCTAGTATCAGTAGCTATCTGATTGTATATCCATCTCGTGTTTCCCCTGAGTGTTGAGCGTTGGCCAGATCCCCTGGTAACTCCTTGCAGCGCCATTTTTCTCAAACCGTAATGATCTATCTGTGCCTCTGCACTGTTCACTCGCTCCCAAAGGGCCCTCACAACATCCAATTCACTACCATGTGGTGCAGAACCTGCCAGTCTATCTGCCTGCTCATTTCCCAACTCATCGACATGACCTGGAGAAAATATCCAAAGGATGCTAACTACCCAACACCTCTTAGGAAAATGGAAAAATTTTGTGTATTATACTATTAGTTAGTTAGTTAGTTAGTTAGTTAGTTGGGTTATCCTCATTGCACTCCGGACATGTCCATAGGTGCTCAGATCCTCCCCTCAGTATGAACCCCAACGTCCGATGGCTAATAGTACCAGTTCTATGTTGATTAACAAGTCTTCTGGCGTAGCTGGTGTGCGTCTCGTTTTTTGCTGTGCCGATCTTAATTCCCAAGTCTGCCATTCTGGCGAGTGATGTGGATTCACTGCCACCAAAGTCCTCTATTCTTCCCATTTCTCTGAGGGCATTGATAATATCAGCATGATCCATAGGCTGACCGTCGGTAGTGATAGCGGATCCAGCCAACCTGTCAGCTCTTTCATTTCCATCGACGCCTGCGTGTCCCGGAACAAAAATAAAGGTGACTCCACGAACAGTGGACTTCTGTAATGATTCAAGCCATTGTCTTCGCACTGAACCTGCCTGAACCCTCCGGATCATACTCATTGAAATCACTGAGTATACACACGCGGGTGTATTTTTTGTGTTTCAAGCCAGGCAAGCGCTTGTGTCACTGCCATCACCTCCATCGTCATGCTGCTGGTTGTCATGGAGAAGGCGCCGTTGGCTTCTTTGACTGTTCTGCCCGCTGAGCGTGCTGTAAATGCCCATGCGCTTCTTCTTTGGCGTATAACGGATCCGTCTGTATAGATTATTGCATCTGCTTCGTCTGAATTTTCACCGATGAGAGCGTTGACCTCTGCATTAACAGCAACAGGATTCTCTTCTCTACATCGCCTGTTGAGTGTGACAATACAGGAAAATGTACAAATAAACGCCTGAGGCACAGGTATCCATTCTGCCCCAGGTATGATGTCAGTTAGGCTGCATATTTGCCTAATAACATCTTCTGCCCGACCTAGCCACGATTTCCCCCTCTTCAGTCTGTCGCCCTTTTCACTAATAAGCGCTTGATGCAGTGGGTGTTTGTATTATACTATGTTATTAACTAATGGTAACCAATGCAAAATAACAAAGGTAGATATCTACGACAATCAGTAGCAACATGTTACATTCAGTTATTGCACTAAAAAAAATTAAAAATTATTAGTCCATATATTCTACTCAGGAAGACTATATAGCTTTACCACAATATTATGTGTTAGCTACTTATTAATTCATGCTTGATATTTCATGTTGACCTCAATTTATGGTGTCACATGTACACATGTTTGTTTATGTTTATTCAACGGATCACCATCATGGCACACAGGGGTAACACATAAGTGCTCAGTTCTACTTCTAACTCAAGCCTGAGTCGAAAGAATCTCAGTGCAGTGCACAAACACTGTTGCACTGGTGAGGATCCTGAACTACTTTGGGTAGATTTTTAACTCCAAGATACTGTGTTTCAATTTCAGCTGTGGGTGATTTGCCAGCAGACTGCCTTGCATTGTTTTCTATAATGGTGTCAGGAGCTGGTCCATTCAAAAAACAATGGCGTGAAGGCATTGGTAGTCATCTCTATCCAAATTTTTCTGTCTTGTGTGCTTTCAATCAACTCTGATACAGATGATCCTCCATGCTTCTGTCTCTCCTCCACAAGAATACACACGGGCATCCGATCTTAATCCCCAAAGACTAGGGAAAATTACTAGAAGTCCACATAAAAAAATCTCAGCCTTCACCTGGGGCTTGAACCTGGGACCTCCAACACTCAAGGCGGACACCATAACTCGAGACCACTCAGCCTCCATATATGCATGAAAAATTTAAAGCACTTAAAAAACTCAGGAAATTTTCTTTGTTGACATATAAATTAGACTACACTTATGTAACTTTCATAGTTGTAAATGGCAGCCACCATGATGCAGTGGCTGGAAGCTCACCTGTGGATCTGAAAGACATGTGATCAGATCTGGACTTTTTTTTTCAAAAATGAACCCTGGCTCCCAGGTCCACCCATCCTTGAGCAGGTACAAAACAGAGGCCTGGAAGGTAAAGGCGACTGGCGTGATGCTGATCACATCACCCACCAAGCGTCAATGGTCTACAAAATATAGGCCTAGCTCTATATACCCATTATGCTTAACGGTGTATAAACGAATCCTTTTACACAGTCATAAATAATGAGATATCAGTTTATTTGCTCTAGCCATGCGGCCTTAACTAGCCACGTGGCCTTAAATCCGCAGGCTCAAAAGACCCCCTGCCTACACAGCAGAAGTGGTATATAAAGGCAGTTTTAGCAGTTTGTTTGCTTGTGGCCATAAGGCAGTTAATCCTGTTGCCCTGAGAAGATGCACACAAAAAACCCCCCAAAAACTTCTAGTTGGGGAGTTTACAGCTGGCGAACGCTAAGAAGAAAAGATAATTCTCATTTTCAAGGTGTTCTGTATCTCTCTAGATGTCAATATTTTACCCCTGTTTGAATACTACTGTTAGCAATTCCTATTCTCTTTATTGATTTCTATTCCATTAGAAGGTATATGTATTATAAATCACCCTCTTGTGGGATGCAATTTTCCGTTATTTTCGAAGCCTCACCATGGCTGTTGACGGGGGCCTTAATATAACCTAACGGTTGAATGGGGTTTCCAGGACCTCTCCACGAAAGATCCTTATTGGCATGATGTCACCTTGTGTCACCAGGTTTTTATCGCACTGTGTGATGTCCTGGTGGGGTAAAACTTACTTACTTACTATTTACTATTTCATCAGCTATATGATATAAGATGCACGATCAGAGATATATGAAAGTAACCACCAAAGCAACAAAAAAAAAAAAGCTGCTTCTTAGGATACTAATCTATTAAGACTTGGCAGTGTAAATTAACATGGTTAGTACTGCCTCAATGCTGTTTAAGTTGTTAAGTGTTAATTGTGCACAAACTAATATTTCTGTTAAATATTATTACATTAAAACAGTGAGACTAGAAAAAAAAATAATAAAAAGGAGAAATGCACTGTGAATATGTAGTAACTAAAAAGTGACATACCAAAGTAAAAGGGAAATGCTTTTTCTGTTTCACTGTCACTTTCTGAACTGCTGTCATCTGGGTATATCAATGATTTTAACCAATACTAGCAATCAAATAAGACCATGTACATCTTTGCAGTTCTTGCTAAAGCTAAAGATTTGTAAGTTGATAGATACACTTTAAAAAAAAAAAATCTCATGTGGCTCAGTCTCACTTCACAGATGGCTAGCTGTCTGCAGAAAGCATGAATTATGAAGCTCCAGCGACAATCTCCTGGAACATCATAGTACTCAGAATACTCTGGTAGGCACTCCATTCCTATCTTTATCAGCAAGCGAAGAGTTCCAATTCTGATGGTACCAGTAACTGACTGTATATCCATCTTGCCTTTACGCTGAGCGTTGGCAAGATCCCATGGTAACTCCCCCCAGCACAATACTCCTCAGACCGTAATGATCTGTTCATGCCTCCGCACTGTTCACTCACTCCCACTGAGTGCCAGCCGGGCTATACAAACAAGAGTCTGACATCACATGCCTGGTGTACCACTGGCTTAAAAGAGTCCTTTACTTACTTACATGAGAGGCCAAAAGTCCTCGATTGTATTTCATCCATGATATCGAAAAGATTGCACAGGATACAACACAAGTTTTGAGGTTCGAATAACGGATCAAAATCATCGCACACGGGTAGTAATCCATAAGTGCTCCGTTCTTCTTCCAACTCAAGTATGAGTCTGTAGAAGCTCAGCACTGTACACATGTTCTTTAGCAACGGCCAGGATCCTAAAATACTTTGTGTAGACTTTAAACTGAAAATTTTGCCCGGGCAGCGCCATTAGGCTACTGTTTTTAATTTCCAACTGCCAAGGCATTTCTTATGTGCGCAACAATGCACAAGGGTGTCCTATTTCACTACCTAGAGACCAGGGGGAATTAGAAGTCCAAGTCCATGCAAAAAAAAAAAATCCCAGCTGTAACCAAGGATTGAACCCAGAACCTCTAGCACTTGAGGTGGACACCATGCCTCGAGACCACACAGTACCCCTTGATACAACAGAATTGAGGAATAATCTGCAAGTCCTATATAACATACACACAGTACAAAAAGATGATGATGATGATCATTTTAGCCTGTGTTGACCTTAGAACCCTGTCAATTTAAAAAAAAAAAAAAAAATTGTGCTTCAATTGGGATTTCAACATACAAAGGGACTGTCAGACAGACATTCTAGTTGATATGCTACATAGGTCCCTGGAGTTTGGTGCCAACAATTAAATTACTAATTTCTCTTTCAAATAATGATCAATTTCTAAAGCCTGATTGTAACAAGTCTCAAATATCTAATGTAATGCAAGCATATTTTCCCATTCAAAACATACATGCTACTCCAGCATATATGTCATTTGCGTGTGTAAATATACAAATCAATTCAGCATATATGCCCTCTGCATGAATAAACATATATGTTAGTTTAGCATATATAAAACATATAAAAATTTCCTAATATATAAATTTTTTGCATGCATAAAAATATATTTTACTTGGGATATATGTAATCTGCATGTATAAACATTCATGTAAAATGAAGGACCCTTTTCACCCCTCTAATGCATCACACATTTAGTAAGTAAGTAAAGTAAAGGACCCTTTTCCATGCCTTTAGGCATATAGGGCATATAGGGCTAGACCTATATTTTTATAGACCAATCGGCACAAGATGGGTGATGTGGTCAGCATCACGCCGGCCGCCTTTACTTTCCAGGGACTGCACCCAATACCCACTCAAGGCTGGATCGACCTGAAGCCAAGGTAATTTTTGAAATAAGTCCAGCTCTGCCAGGGAGCGAACCCACGACCTTCTGATCCGCAGCAAGCGTCTAGCCGCTCGGCCACGGCGACTCCCCATGCATTTAGTGGTAGATATATTTGTTTTCAAAGACCTTCTTCTATATTCACCTTTATTATTGTAGTTGGTACATTGTGTTATGGTTTACGGCTAGGCTGCAATGTCTGTGCCTTTTGACCAACACATCTGATTTCAGCAAACCCCGAAATGGTCACCTTTTTATGAGAGGCTTGTTCAGGGGGTAGTGGGTTTATTCTTTCTTTCATAAAAATCCACACAAGGATTTACAGACCAATATATAAGCATTCAATGGGTGATGTGGTCAACACCCCAATGGACCGCCTTTACTTCCTAGAAAATTGCCTGGTATCAGTCTTAAGCTGGATTGACCAGATGAGTTTTGAAGAAAAAAAAACTGGCTCGACGTGGATTTGAACCTAGACCTACAGGCCAGCATGTGAGTGTTTAGTAGCTGCGCTGCTGTGAGTGACTCCCTAAATATTTATGTTACTCAAGCATATTTGTCATCTGTATGTCTAAACTTACATGTTATATTAACATATGAGCCATCTGCATACATAGAAGATAATGTTACTTCAGCATATATCACCTCTACATTCATACCATACCTTTAGGTGCCCGAGTGTACACTAGACACACTTTACCAAATCCATCACAAGCATCTAGTTCAAAAATTTTACTCTCAACAAAACTTGGGACTCTCTTCTCTGAGGATAGAAAGAGTACTGTATTTTAACACCATAAATGTACATTTATATGCACTTATGTTTCAGCTAACTGTCAAATAATAAAAAAAAACTATTGTCTTTTGAACATAAACCAGTAAAAGCATTCTGTAGTTGAAATCTCTCTATTACCACTACAATATCCACTGTAATTTCACCCTTAAGATGGAGAAGGGTATCTATAAAATATTCCAATATGAACAGAAACCCTTTTGATCAATATTACAAAACAGAAATCAGACCAATCCTGTGGAACCTGCGATTCTGTGCTGATAAGGAGATATATATGCCAGGAATTACCTTACTGAAAAAGAGTATGTCACATGACCAAAAAACAAAGTTCACAAAGGTCAAGACCTCTGACACCTCACTGTGGCACAATCTATTCATAGACCAGGTACCTTTTCTAGTCAATATATCAAACATGGTATAACATCCACAGAAAAACGTCTTTCAAATACATCATCACAGTTTGAAGAAAATGGTGCAGAGTGAAGTGACAGGGAAATCTGGCCGACACGGAACACCACTCAGGAGAGGGAAGTCAAATATATAGTCTGATACTGGTACCATCAGAACTCAAACTGTCTGCTGATGCTGAAGATAGGTCAGAGTGCTTGTGGGAAGAATGTTCCAGGTACTATGATGTCAGTTTTCAACTCGACTCTATCTAAAAATGTTAATGCTTCTCTGCAGGTGAGTTCCAGAACTGGTCTTGCACATTCTGCTGGTTTCTGAACTTGTAGCTCTGGAACACAGCGCTCATGAAGATAGTGCTTCAGTACTGGGCTTGGATAAAAGCCTCTACACCAGGGCTATTCAATTAAATCACTTGGCCAGTGGGTTTCCGGTTGAATAGCTTTACTCTACGTCAACCTCACTGCAATAGAAGCAGGCACTTTTCAGGATTCATATGACCTGATTGTCAATGCAGCAGATAAAAGAGTTAAAACTTCATCTATAATAAAATTTATAATCAGCAGATAAAAGAGATAAATCTGTGTGTTAAATAAAATTCATAATCAGTCAATCTTCTTGCAGAAAGTCAAAGCAAAAATCAGATAACAATAATTTAATTTTAAATGCAAAGTTTGTTTACCATCTTTCTGTTCCTCCATATCCAGATCCCACAAACTAGGCTGAACGTGGGTTCCCTCACTGACTGCGTTGTCTAGTCGCAACAGATGTCCTATGCTGTTAATGTGCATCACACCCACAGGGATACAAGCATCTGAATAGTACAAGTATTTTATGAGTGAAGACAAGTTTGCATGCAGCTCACCCCATTAAAAAAAAATTTCATTTCCGCTCTAGTCCCCTCTCCGTGTGTTTTTGGTCTGCCTTTATGCCTATGCCCCAGTGCAAAGACGAAGTTATACTGATCTAAGATTTTCTCAACATGTTTTCTATGCAATGCCAGTGTCTGTTCTTCTCTTCTTTATTCACTGGAGTTAGTGCACATGTGGAGCACCTGAAAAACAGATCACATCCTCCAAGACCGTCCAAATTAAACATATCAAGGTAAAACTTCTGGCCAAGAGAAACACTGGTGGAAACCAATCTTTACGGGTCTCTGACTGATTTGATTTGATTCAAGAACCGACATCACAGCACTTGAGGCATTCCCATAAGCGCTCCGTCCCCATCTTCAGCAGCCAGCCAAGAGTTCCGGTACTAATTGTCCCAGTAGCATTCTGATTAAACATCCGTCTTGCCTTTCCTCTGAGCTTTGGGCATCTGCCAGAACCTATTGTCACTCCCCCCCCTGCATCAATCTCACCAGACTGTGGTGATCCATCTGCTCCCCTGAACTGTACACACTCTTCCACAAGGCACTAACCACCTCTGCCTTATCATGTATCAGTATTCCACCAAGTTGTGCAGAGCAAGCCAGTCTGTCCGCCTGTCTCTGACTGCATTACAACAGCGAAGTTCATACTAGAGACAACATAGCCGATATAGATAATCTATTCTAAGTGAACGAAAGAAGAAGAAACCATATAAAGCACCATATAAGTAATTATTTTTATTGTTACCTGGGGGCATATTTCATTGTGGTCGTACGAAATCGGAGGTATTATACTGTGTTAGGGGTGATCAACCCGGTCCACAGTCGACATCTGTCTCCAGATGTCAGTTTATCCCCCCGGCGATACCGGGGGGCCAGTCTTTCCAAAGGTGTCAAAAGGTCTTTCCCGATAGTCACCAGTCTTTCCTGGTAGTCTTGTGGGCTAGCCACGTACAATAAACAAACTCTTGAGCACGTCCTGTCCGCGTGCAGGAAAGCTCTAGGTCAAGGCCGATATACCTGGCGCCACAACAAAGGGGGGCAGAGGGCCCTTTTTTCCACTTTGCTCTACAAAGGGGGTAAAAGAATAGGGTTGCGCGGTAAAGAAAGGAAACGGGCACTAAACAACTGGGGGAGGTACCGAAAGGGCCCGGTGGCTTTGGAAAGCAGCGCAACAACGTGGGGGCGGGGCCCCGGGGAGTGGTCCGGGGGTCTTTGGAAAAAAGTTTTTTATCCTTTGAAAATCCATGTTTCCCAAATTTTTTGCCCGTGTTCCTCTGCCAATGCCATAAAAATCTAAAATGGCCCCTAAACAAATAAGCTTGTCGCTCGGTCGTCCAGGCAGCGGACTGTTTTAATTTGCTGCCGCGCGGTTCTTATCTCACAGACCCCCCTTCGAAACCCCTAAGTGTTTGTCTTGGCCGAAATAAAAACCATCCGGGAAAATTTTGTGCAGGGGAAGCAGCCCTGGCTTTATGAAAACGGGGGGCCCCCCCCCGTGTTTTTGTGTTTAAAGGGCGAAAAAAAATTTTCT